>OZ012691.1:34983350-35088350 GCA_963942565.1 Maea johnstoni
ATAAAGGGTGCAATGAAACTACTGTTACTTGAGTCACATGGGCTGCAATGAACATTATTTTAGCCCCAATAGCAAAAAGGAAACAGTTGGTCTACAATGAGAAATGAGACAATATACTGTCTTGTCCATAGCCAATAGGTCTACAATGAACTTATTGGTATTGTAAACCCACTTGTCCATAACCAGTAGGTCTACAATGAGACATTATTGTAGCCCCACTTTCCAGTAACCAATACGTCTACAATGAGACATTATTGTAGCCCCACTTGCCAGAAACCAATACGTCTACAATGAGACATTATTGTAGCCCTACTTTCCAATAACCAATAGGTCTACAATGAGACATTATTGTAGCCCCACTTGTCAGTAACCAATATGTCTACAATGAGACATTATTGTAGCCCCACTTGCCAGAAACCAATACGTCTACAATGAGACATTATTGTAGCCCCACTTGCCAGAAACCAATACGTCTACAATGAGACATTATTGTAGCCCCACTTGCCAGAAACCAATACGTCTACAATGAGACATTATTGTAGCCCCACTTGGCCATACACGGAAGGTCTACTATGAGACATTATTGTAGCCCCACTTGGCCATACACAGATGGTCTACTATGAGACATTATTGTAGCCCCACTTGGCCATACTCAGAAGGTCTACTATGAGACATTATTGTAGCCCCACTTCGCCATACTCAGAAGGTCTACTATGAGACATTATTGTAGCCCCACTTGGCCATACACAGAAGGTCTACTATGAGACATTATTGAAGCCCCACTTGGCCATACACAGAAGGTCTACTATGAGACATTATTGTAGCCCCACTTGGCCATACACAGGTCTATAATGAGACATTATTGTAGCCCCACTTGGCCATACACAAAAGGTCTACAATGAGACAATATTGAAGCCCCACATGTCCATAACCAGAAGGTCTACAATGAGACATTATTGTAGACCCACTTGGCCATTCACAGAAGGTCTACAATGAGACATTATTGTAGCTCCACTTACCCATAACTAAAAGGTCTACAATGAGACATTAATGTAGCCCCACTTGGCCATACACAGAAGATCTACAATGAACATTTTTGTAGCCCCACTCGGCCATACACAGAAGGTCTACAATGAAACATTATTGTAGCCCCAATTTCTGATAACCAGCAGGTCTACAATGAAACATTATTGTAGCCCCACTTCTCCATAAGAAGTAGGTCTGCAATGAGATATTGTAGCCCCACTTTCCAATAATCAGTAGGTTCACAGTGAGACAGTATTGTAGCCCTACTTGCCAGTATCCATAGTCTACAATGAGACATTGTAGCCCCACTTGCCAGTAACCATAGTCTACACTGATACATAATTGTAGCCCCACTTGCCAGTAACCATAGTCTACACTGATACATAATTGTAGCCCCACTTGCCAGTAACCATAGTCTACACTGAGACATTATTATAGCCCCACTTGTCCATAAGAAGTAGGTCTACAATGAGAAATTATTGTAACCCCACTTGCCAGTAACCAGTAGGTCTACAATGAGAAATTATTGTAACCCCACTTGCCAGTAACCAGTAGGTCTACAATGAGACATTATTGTAGCCCCACTTGTCCATAACCAGTAGGTCTACAATGAGACATTATTGTAGCCCCACTTGTCCATAACCAGTAGGTCTACAATGAGACATTATTGTAGCCCAACTTGCCAGTATCCATAGTCTACAATGAGACATTGTTGCCCCACTTGCCAGTATTCATAGTCTACAATGAGACATTATTGTAGCCCCACTTGGCCATAACCAGTAGGTCTACAATGAGACATTAGTGTAGCCCCACTTGCCAGTATTCATAGTCTACAATGAGATATTATTGTTGCCCCACTTGGCCATAAACAGTGGGTCTGCAATGAGATATTGTAGCCCCACTTTCCAATAATCAGTAGGTCTACAATAAGACATTATTGTAGCCCCACTTGTCCATAACCGATAAGTCTACGATGAAACATAGTAGCTCCACTTGCCAATTACCACTCCCTACCAAATCCTAACCAGTTAGTCTGCAATGAGACATTATTGTAGCCCCACTTGCCCATAACCAGTAGGTCTACAACGAAACATAGTAGCCCCACAAACCTATAACCCGAGGGTCTGCAATGAGATATTGTAGCCCCACAAATGTGTCCTACAAACGTGCCCTACAACCGTGCCCCACAAACATGCCCAACAAACGTATAACCAGAACTTCTACAACGAGATATTTTAGCCCCACAAACCTGTAACCAGAAGTTCTGCATTGGGGCATTATAGCAGTGGAGCTTAATTTTCGGCACTAGCTCTAGTGGTCCACATAGTGTTATGTAAGTAAAGATCACATTTTTTGCCAGTATTACACTCAAGTAGACTCATTTGAAATCCTAAGGGCATGCTGGAGTGGCACGCAGTGCGTTCAGGAAGGATGACTAATAATTGATGTTTTTGTATTTACTCTGCTGGTGTGAGTTGAAATCTGAGATTCCGGGAAGCCTGCTATCACTAGGAGCACTTACTCATGAGCGTCACGCTTCATTTATCCCATTCGCACTCAGAGTTACCCAGGAAAGTATCGTCTGCTATTCTCATACTTTTGAAAATAACTTGGAAATAAAGCAAATTCTCACAAAATATTTGAAGGAGAGTTGTTAGTAATATTCTGATAAACATTTCTCCTTCAAATATTTTTGATAAAAACACTTTTGTGAGGAAAATATCAACAAAATAGTCAGGCCTGTTTTGGCCGCTCTGATGGGTTAAAACATGATAGACAGGCAGGCCTGTGTTTGTTGGTCCCCACACTTAACCCTTACGATCAGCTCGTGGCTAATTTGGCCAACACAAAATGATGCCAAAAACCTGAAAAATGACTGAAACCCTGGCTCATGGGTACTCATCTGAGAGCACTCAGCGAGAGCTATTCAATGAATACCAACATGACAGGGTTTAGATGTTTTTCTCAAATCTTTGCATTCTTGTGCTCTGGACGAAAGTAGCCCCAGCATCAGAAGGGTTAAACCCATTCATCATCAAATTGGTCTAAGGATATACCCTATAGGGCTCCAGGGCACGACGTTAACTTTTGCAGCGACTTGCCCCGTAGGGCAAGTGAGATTCTATTTTCACTTGCCCTACTCCAACTTTCACTTCCCCTTGAAAAATTGTATGTTCTATAATACATGTATTTCATTTAAAACCAAGTAGAACATGGTTCTGACATGTGAAAGCATATTTTCTAGGACAAGCTTGGATGACAGACCCAAAACTTGCACACATTCTCTAAAGTAAACCAGAAATACACAAAGCGTACTTTCCCAGTGGGGCAAGCAAGATGCAGTTTCACTTGCCCCACAGCTATAATTTACAAATTCTACTTGCCCGGGGCAATGGGGCAAGCACCAATGTCGAGCCCTGGGCTCAAAACCTGAAATAACAGTAGCACCTTGGCATAGAGTAGGAAAATATCTCAAAAGAAGTAATATGTTTGTTTCCGATTAACAATCCTTTTACTGTTTTTCAAAAATGTTCTTGTCAGAAGGATATTGTCCAAGATTTTTCATTTTTCAAAAAAAGATCTATTCATTGTAGTGATGAAGGGGTTAATATATTGGATTATTGTTTTTAGATGATCCCTATCAGACTGGTAGTGCATTCCAGATACTGTTAATATAGGATTATCATAACTATCCTCACTCTTAACATCTTCTCCCCCACAATTCTTGAGGGGCTCTGAAAGATTTTCCATGTTAGTGAATTATAGACAAATATTTGGGGACTCTTGGTAAAAAGAGGTAAGATGGGAGGGGATTCTTTGGTAAAAACCGATCATCAATTTAATGGACCGGTAGTAGTGGTGGTAGTAGTAGTATTTAGGTAATAATGATACAAATAATTATTATGATAATGGTAATAGTGATGATGATAATAATAATGATGATAATAATAATGATGATAATAATAATTATAATAATAATAATAGTGATAATAATTATAGTAATAATAATTATAATAATAATAATAACAATGATAAAGGCAATAATGATCTTTATGATAATAACGATGATAATAATAATAAAAATGATAATGATAATATGATAATAACAATAATGTTAATAATACTAATATTAGTTATAATGATAATATAAAAAATAATGATTATGGTAATATTGATGATAGTACTGATGATAATAATTAATAATGATGATAATTATAGTAATAATAGTAGTAATAATAATAATAATAATGATAATAATAATGATAATAATAATAATAATTAAAATATTATAATGACAATGAAAATAATGATGATAATAATAATGATAATAATACTAATAATTAAAATATTATAATGACAATAATGATAATGATGATAATAATATTAATATTAATAATAATAATAATAATAATAATAATAATAAATGAATGCAGACAGTAGTTAAAGGGTCAAGGTTTTTCATTTCATCCAGGTATTGTCAATTTATAAGGTTAGTCATTATACTTTAAGCTTCACATGTTGAAATCAGAGCTGTTCTTTTCAAACAGTGAAGCTGGTCTAGAAACCTGTTACGCCCCTCCTAGTCTCACTCAGACACGAGCCATTTAACCCTTCCAATGCTGAGGCTACTTTCTTCCAAAGCACAAGCACGTGAAGTTGTGCAAAAAACATTTAAACCATGTCATTTTGGTATTCACTGGATAGCTCTCGCTGGGTACTCTCAGATGAGTACCCATATGCCAGGGTTTCCACCATTTTTGCAGGTTTTTAGCATCATTTTGTATTGGCCAATTAGCCTCCAGCAGCATAAGGGTTAAGTTCAATCCAGTCTGTAACAACAACCAGCCAGTACAATGTTACCAAGTAGCTGTAATATGTTTCTGCCCAGGGGAGTGAAATGAGCTTTAGCTTCTCTATGTCAATTCTTCCAGTAAATTGTTTTACCATGCATAATGCAGCATACCAATATTATAAGGCCTACAAAAGAATTGTTTGTTTCCTGTAACCCTACCCTAACAAGTTTCTATTCAAAAAAAATCCCTACCCTAAAGTTTTTTTCCGCCCTCCCTACTCCAAATCAACGTAAAACATGCATAAAACACACATTTTTGACCAAAGAAATAATGAAAAATTATTTTTTTTACTGACCTACCTACCCTACTTTTTTCAGACCATTACAGGAAACAAACAATCTTTTTTTCTAGGCCTTAAAACAAAGAGTTTGAAATAAAGTCAGGTTTCCCTAATTGTCAAATCTTACAGTAAAATCTTTTGTAGTGCTTTTTAGTATGCATCATACCGATGTTACCAGTAGTTGATTAAAGTTTATCGTAGTGTATCATATATATGAAGGGGGTCGAAATGAAGCTTGTTTTCGTTGATGGAAGTTTGAGAAAAAGGTTTCTATTGAATTAAAATGTAGCTAGATTATACCAGTGTCATAATTAACTGGATGTACTGTGGGGATTGAAATGAAGTTTGGCATCTCCATGATTATTGTTTCAGTAAAAGATATATATTACATGTATATCATATAGATAGTGATTTAGTAGCTTGTCAACAATATGTAACAAAGGGGTTTATTGGAAGCTAAATTTATCTGATGATTCTTCTAAAAAGATAAATCTTGGTCTCTCTAATATAATTTTCCCAGGAAAAAAATCTTTTGAAGATCATAAACCATATTGATTTTTCAGTCCTGTGGTAAAGCGTATGTAACCAAGGTATTGGAATACTTCCTCCACTCCTTGACTGTTATGAATTCTTTTCAGCCTGTGTATAGAATATGACCAATGTTCATCATGTCTGTAATTGATATATCGAGAAAAATGATATGTACGTTCACTATTTAGTTGTATTTCATTCATTCCATATTGTTTGTTGTACAGCAGATAATATAGAATGAATATTTGCAATTGATATATCAAGAAAAACTATATGTACATTCACTACTACAAATAATATGGAATGAATGAAATGCTACTGCACTGGTATGTTGATACAAGAGAGATCCTATAATGGGTTTCCATGGTAATCAGTGTTTGGTTTCGCATACAATCATTTATCTTCCCTGATGTGTGTTTGATATTTCTCATTCTCTCTGTATATGAATAGGTTAACCCATTTATGACAGAAATTCTCTGGGACAAGTATTCTATGGACTTTATGCTACTTTTGAAAATAGATTTGGAATTACACATGAATTCACAAAATAGCATAAACTATCTGACTGCTGGTTCATGGGGGATTGGATGCTCTGTAAGCTATATAGATCCCCTGAATCTACATCCATGGGTATATCAGTTTTTCTATCAGATCCAACTGGCATTACATAAGTCTTTTTGTCTCTTCATGGACCCTGTAGATGTGATTGGGGAGAGTCCTTGGGGACAGCTTCGTTAAGGCGGACTTGGGCTCTGCTCTGCTGAGGTGATCGACATAGGGTCGGCGTCCAGGACTTTGTCATCTTTGTTTTTTGTCTCTTCAGGGACCCTGTAGATGAGATAGTCCTAGGTGAGAGCTTTGTTATAAGGCGGACTTGGAGTCTGCTCTGCTGTGGCGAGATAGGGTCAGCATCCTAGGACTTTGTCATCTTTGTTTTCTGTCTCTTCAGGGACCCTGTAGATGAGAGAGTGCTAGATGAGAGCTTTGCTAAGGCGGACATGGAGTCTGCTCTGCTGTGGCGAGATAGGGTCGGTGTCCAGGACTTTGTCATCTTTGTTTTTTATCTCCTCAGGGATCCTGTAGATGAGAGAGTGCTAGGTGAGAGCTTTGTTAAGGTGGACATGGAGTCCGCTCTGCTGTCGCGAGATAGCGTCCAGGACTTTGTGTCATCTTGTCTTTTTATCTCTTCAGGGACCCTGTAGATGAGATAGTCCTAGGTGAGAGCTTTGTTAAGGCGGACTTGGAGTCCGCTCTTCTGTCACAAGATAGCGTGCAGGACTTTGTGTCATCTTGTCTTTTTATCTCTTCAGGGACCCTGTAGATGAGAGAGTGGTAGGTGAGAGCTTTGTTAAGGCGGACTTGGAGTCCACTCTGCTGTCACAAGATAGGGTCTAGTCTTCGTGTCATCTTGTCTTTTTATCTCTTCAGGGACCCTGTAGATGAGATAGTCCTAGGTGAGAGCTTTGTTAAGGCGGACATGGAGTCTGCTCTGCTGTCGCGAGATCGAGTCGGCGTACAGGACTTCGTCCTCCTGGAGGATTATAAAAGCACTACAGCATTTGTGGAAAACCTCAAGAAAAGATTTCACCAGAATCTCATTTATGTAAGTTATTAAATTATTTCTCTGTTTCAGTTTGTAAGATGAATAAGAGTCCCAGTATTTTTATCTATAAATTAAACTTATTTCCATAATTTATTCACTTTAGGTATGTCTGTGAACACTTTATTTGAAAAAAAACCTCTATACTATTTCTATTTTTGCAATCAAGTAATTAACATTAACAGCAGAGCACAATGTGAAATGGATATAAGGCGACCCGTAATTGAATTATAGTTGCCGAACTAAAAGAAAACCACCCGACGGAAAAAAAACCGAATTGACATCTAAGTCAATTAGATGTCAGGGAACACTATTATCAACTTAGAAATTTATATTTTTTACGTTGGAACGATCAGAAATTAGTTGCAGACAATGGATTGAATTCATAAATAGCGTTCGCTATTTTCGAATTCAAAATGGCGGCCGCGGCAAATCGTCCATTTGATTGAAGTTGGTTCAACTTCATTAACTGATATTCTCCTTTTTATTTACTGTCACAAGCTGTGAGCATTCATACTGCCTTTCTATTGTATTAAACCTAATGCATTCTCATGATCCTCAAAAAAAATGACATGAAAACCTCACATTTAAAAGTTAGGAACTGAAAAGAATATGTTTTAGTTATCTAACTTGACCTAATAGTCTTATTTTATTTCCCGACTCATTAATGCTCGGGTTCAGAAAAAAAAAATATAGGAGTTTTATTTTATTTTTATTTACCTCCCTACCGACTCTGCAAAAATGGTCCGGGAAAGATCCGGGAAACTACAAATCAATTAAGGGTCGCCTAAAATCTGTCTAGAATTTGCATAGTTTCCTGGAACCTTATTTCTCTAGCTGAAACCATTTAACTAACTCCAAGTCACTGGCAAATTTTACCTGATCAAAAAATTGCTTTAAGCAGTTGGTCTAACAGTTTGTTCTACAGCACTCCGCCATCGTTCGTTCGTTCGTTCGTTTGTTGAATAATTCCGCCCTGTAGTTTAGAGCCTCTACAATAAAATTACAAATTTGATAACAATGTCTGCCTCCTGCAATGCAATTTGTATACCAGGCGTTGAGTTAAGGTTTCAAAAGCCTCTGTATCCACTTCGACGCTGGTGAGAAGGTGTAGATTGCCGCCTGGATCTAGGATAAGTCTGAGAAGTGTTTCATCATCATCTGTGGTGCGGTCAAATCCACTCTTTTTGACAATTTCCTCCAGATATGGAGTTATTGGGTTATGAAACCCATGACAAATTATAAGCCATTGCTACATCAAACCCTAGCACCTCAAAGTATATATGCCACAGATTGACCATTTGATATTTGAGAGAAGTAATTTGCTTAATAACACAGCAGAAAAAATTCAGACAAAAGTTTCAACACATATCTTTTATCAAAACTTTTCCATTTGCTAATACTTTTGCTCAGTATGTAAAAGGTTAAGCTGGTATGTTTTTGTTGTTGCCATGAAAGGTTTATTTATTTATTTCTCTCCTTATTTCAGACTTACATTGGTCCTGTACTGGTCTCTGTCAACCCTTACAAAAACCTCAACATATACAATGAAAAGGTCATAGAAACGTACAAGAACGTCAATTTCTATGAGCTGCCTCCGCACATGTGAGTACCATAGAATATTCCCTTAAAGTTGAATATGTTTACAAACAAAGGAATGAATGGGTTTTTACGTCCCTTTGAACAGCTTTGGTCATATTGCCACGAGATTGAAATTCGGAACTTGGAAAAAATTCCTTTCTCTTCACAAATAGTTATAGGGGCCTTTCAGTTGCTGAGAGACAATAGAAAGCCTTCGACAACGCCTCACATTTATATAGCGACCATATAGTGACCAGGCAAAACCGCTTATGGGGATCCAGCAGAGATTCAAGCTTGGGAGCCAGACTTTATAACCACTATAGTGATGTCATTGATATTAAATTTTATCGATTCGATTAATTGATATATTTTTCGATTCGATTCGATACGCCGTAAGCAAATTTCAACATAGTAGAATCTTCAAAATTATTTCCCATTCCGCAATGTATTGAATTCTAGAATTTTCCGTTGTTGATTTCAGATTTGCCATTGCTGACGTGGCGTATCGGTCGATGCGTAGCGAGTATGAGGATCAGTGCGTCCTCATATCGGGGGAGTCGGGCGCCGGGAAAACAGAGGCCTCCAAGAAGATCCTACAGTACATCGCCCAGAGCAGTACTCACTCTGTAGATGTGGACAGGGTGAAAGACCGATTATTACAGTCAAACCCCATCCTAGAGGTAAACCATACGGCTCCCCCTCCCCCCCCCCCTTCTCTGTCCCCCTCTCCCCCCCCCCCCCCCCCCCCTCTCTCCCCCTCCTTAACCCATTAATGCTCACAGCGGCCAAAACCAGCCTGACAGTTTTGATGAAAATCTACAGGCTTTAACATGATTGGCAAACTATTTGAATGAGAAATGTTGATCAGAACATTACCAACAACTCTCCTTCAAATATTTTGTAAAATCATTCTCAATTCAAAAATTATTGTCCAAAGTATCCTAGATCCAGACGACAATTCCTGGATGAACTCTTTAAGTATTAATGGGTGAACCCAACCAGAACCAGAGCAGCACTCGATCACTCTGTAGACGTAGACAGGGTGAAGGATCGATTATTACAGTCAAACGTAATCAGGGTGAAGGATCGATTATTACAGTCAAACCCCATCCTAGAGGTAAACCACACAGCCCCCCTTAACCCATTAATGCTTAAGTATTCCTCCAGAAGTTGTCGTCTGGAATTTTGATACTTTTGGGGATAACTTTGGAATTAAAAATCATTTTACAAAATATTTGAAGGAGAGTTGTTGATAATGACTTGATTAACATTTCTCCATCAAATAGTTTCTAATAGTTATGTTTTTGCCTACAAGATTTCATCAAAATTGTGAGGCCGCTTTTGGCCGCTGTGAGCATTAATGGGTTAACATATAAACAGGCCTGATAGTAAGACTATTATGGTAATATCTTTGTAACCGGAGCATTTTCATAAAACACAGTGCACAGTTTAACCCATTCACACTCAGAGTTCCGCTAGAGAGTATCGTCTGCTACTCTCATACTTTTGAAAATAACTTGGGAATGAAGCTAAAATTCACAAAATATTTGAAGGAGAGTTGTTGTACGGCATCTGATCAACAATTCTCCTTCAAATATTTTCCAGCAAATACTTTTGTAAGCAAAATATTTTCAAAATTGCCAGGCCTGTTTTTGGCCGCTCTGAGTGTAAATGGGTTAATAAATGCGGGCTCCTGGGGGTGTGCAAGGTATGCATTAATTAAACTGCCACAGTGTTAACACGGTAAACAGTATTTGAAGAGGAAATATTAATAGTACTCAACAAGCCCCTTTCATATATATAATTTTTCTTTTTGAAATTTGTGCTTTTATTTGATAACACTGTATGGTTTAAGTAGAGCCTTGGTTTTGTTCTTTCAGGCATTTGGAAATGCCAAGACAAACAGAAATGACAACTCCAGCAGATTTGGCAAATATATGGATATCCAGTTCAATTTCAAGGTAAGAAGCTTAAACTTTCTTTGCATTCACATGTTTCCTATGATATTTAGGTAAGTTATATGTATGCTTATTCTATGTTATGAACGTTTTTATATAGTTATTGTAGACTGCCCATATGGTAACATTTTTTGGGGTGATATATGTCTTATAATTAACATGGAAAGGTAAAATAAACCTCAGCCTTCAATGTAATATGATTTATTGTTTAGGCCTAAAAAAAAAGTTGTTTGTTTCCTGTAACCCTACCCTAACAAGTTTTTATTCAAAAAAATACCTACCCTAAACTTTTTATCGCCCATCCAACTCCCAATCAACCTAAAACATGCATATAACATACATTTTTGACCAAAAGAATAATGCAAAAAAGATTTTTTTACCGACCTACCTAACCTATTTTTTTCGGACCGTTACAGGAAACAAACAATTAATTCTTTTAGGCCTTAGTACCATTGCTTTATTGTATTTGTTTAATATTTTAGTTGCAGATTGCACAACCAAGGAATTGGATTGAAAAATTCACTCATTGTTGTGTAAAACTTTCTTCTTCCTATTGAAATAATATTTATGTATAGTCTTATATCAAATTTGTAAATCTCATCTGTCATATCACTTAACCCATTCACACTTAAAGCGGCCAAAACAGGCCTGACAATTTTGATGATACTTTTCTAACAAAAGCATTTTTTGGAAAATATTTGAAGGAGAAATTTATGTTAATCTTAAGCCAAGCAACAACTCTACTTCAAATATTTTGTGAACTTTTGCTTTATTCCCAAGTTATTTGCAAAAGTATAAGAGTAGCAGACGATACTTTCTAGTGAAACCCTGAGTGTGAATGGGTTAAAATCATATTCCATCGTTTGTTTTTCCATTGTTTTATTTCAGGGTTACCCTCTAGGTGGCTACATAATCGACTATTTTCTAGAAAAGTCAAAAGTTCCGATATTTTCCATAATGTTTTCCGATAATTGGTTTCAGGGTTCTCCTGTAGGTGGCCACATCATCAACTATTTACTGGAGAAGTCTCGGGTGTGTCACCAAGGCTTGGGTGACAGGAATTTCCACGTGTTTTACCAGCTTGTCAAGGGTTGCGAGAATGATTTCCTCAAGAAGTTTGAAATTGGGCGCAGAGTTGATATGTATTACTATCTCAACCAGGTCAGTTCTAACTCTTTAACCCTTCCAACACTGAGGCTTCTTTCGCCCAAAGCACAACGACACAGAAAACCATCGAAACCCTGCCATGTTGGTATATTCATTGGATAGCTAGTTCTCGCTGAGTACTCTCAGGTGGGTACCAATATGCCAGGGTTTCCAATCATTTTTTAGGTTTTTTGCCTCATTTCGTATTGGCAAAATTAGCCACAAGCAGCATAAGGCCTAAAAAAGAAATTGATTGTTTCCTGTAACCTGTGCATTATTTTATTGGTCAAAAAAGTTTTTTTTTGCATGTTTTACATTGATTCAGAGTTAGGAGGGCAGAAAAAACTTTGGGGTAAGGATTTTTTTGAATAAAAACTTGTTAGGTTAGGGTTAGGCCACTCCAATTTAATTACTTGTCTTACGAGCTTTTTTTGGAAAAAAAATCCTGTCAGACTCCAAAAAAAAGAAAGAAAAAAGTCGACTTTGGTGTCTTTCGGATGAAAGTGGTTTGACAATTTTCTGTCAGACTCCAGTCCTAGTCGGCAGACTCTAAAAAAATAAAATAAAATAAAAAAACCCACATTTTTCAACTTTTTTTTTTATTCCAAAATGGCTCATTTCCTGCCTCCTGAGCTCGTAAGACAAGTAATTAAATTGGAGTGGCCTTACAGGAAACAAACAACTTTTATTTTAGGCCTAAGGTTCTTATTTGTAAACTCCCTTTTAGGCTTGAAAAGCTCATTGCTGAAGGCTCCTTGGTGGTGCTGTCTTAGGTGTTCTGTGAAAGGAAACATAAAAGTAATCTATTAATTTTGAAATACTACGTTGTACTGTGAAAGGAAACATAAAAGTAATCTATTAATCTAGAAATACTTTTCGGCTATTGAAAGAGAAAATTTACTCGGATGTAGGGCAGGATATGCAGGACAAATCAGTGAACTACATTATATTTTGTATCAAATTTGTTGAAATATATAGATTCCTTTATAGCTATAAAAGTGAGTGTAAAATTAACAATGTTTACAAAGTTGTAGCAATGTACTGCAAACGTCTCGTACACCACATGCAAAATAAATGGGAAACATTGTTTCAGTCTTAAACAATGATGCAATTATTTGCAACTTCAGTCCAAAGTTGATATTTACAGCATTTTTTTTTATCAACAGATGGGATGGGATGAGTATATCTATAACATATATATATGTATATATATATATATATAAATATATATATATATATATATATATATATATATATATATATATATATATATATATATATACATATATACATATATTTATATATATATATATATATATATATATATATATATATATATATATATATATATATATATATATATATATATATATATATATATATACAGGTAAACTTGGATATGATGGACTGAATGGGACCAGAAAAATTGGTCCGTCATAAGCAAAATCTGTCGTATACATATGACAAATACTTGATATGCATCGGACTGGGACCAAGCATCGCGTCCGTCATATGCAAAATATATAGATAGATATATATATAGATAGATATATCTATATATAGATATATATATATATATAAATATATATATATATATATATAAATATATAAATATATGTATATATATATATATATATATATATATATATATATATATATATATATATATATATATATATATAAATATATGTATATAAATATACGTATATATATGTATATATATATATATATATATATATATATATATATATATATATATATATATGTATATATATATATATAAATGTATATATATATGTATATATATATAAATATATATATGTATATATATATATATATATATATATATATATATATATATATATACATATATATATATATATATATATACATATATATATATACATATATATATATATATATATATATATATATATATATATATATATATACATATATATATATATATATATATATATATATATATAAGGGCTGTGCTCATCAGCCATCTTTTTGCGATCCGATTAATTGCCTAATTTTTCTCGTTGTCGATTTTCTCGATTCGATTCTGTCGCGCGCGGTAGTGCATGGAAAAGTGTGGGAGCCGGACCAGCACCAAGTAAAATACATTGCGTGGCCCTCTCCACACTTTTCCAAGTACTACCGCGCGCGATAGTATCTATCGTAGTGCAGTTTTAATGGCGGCTGTCTGTGGCCGGTTCAGCGCCGCGGTCTTTTTAAAGGATAGGGTAGGCTCTTTTGTAATTTGGGGGTAGGGAAAACAATGGAGGTAGGGGGGGCCGTATCGAGTTCGGCAATCGATGTCCTCTAATGTTGAACATCGATCTTATGACTTTGCCGATCCATCGATGTTGTGCCTATCGAGCCCTGAGCCCTAATATATATATATCATAAAAAAAGAATCCATTTTGTTATCTCCATGACTAGCTAGAAAAATGTACTTGCATATCTGCATATCTGAAATATCTGAAATATTTTCTCAGCTAAAAAGGTTATTTCGGAAACTATGTTGACCTATCTCAACCCATCAGTATTGACACTTTGTCAGAATTAGCAATTGACATTTATCTATTGATTTCTGCCTCTTAAACTAATCCACAAATGCAGCATCTGACTATGCAGTTGTGAAGACCCATTCTAAAACAAATTTAACCCATTTATGCCTAAATTGGCCAAAAAAGTGAATTTTTCCTGACAAGATATAAATCTACGTAAAATATTTGAAATAGAGGTTCTATTGACCTTTTTATTTAACCCTTCCAATGCTAAGGCTACTTTCGGATGCACAAGGATGCAACGATTATTAAAAAACATCTAAACCCTGTCATGTTGGTATTCGTTGGAAAGGTCTCGCTGAGTACTTTCAGATGAGTGCCCATTTGCCATGGTTTCAGCCATTTCTCAGCTTTTTGTCTTCATTTCATATTGACCAAATTAGCAATCAGCAGCGAAAGGGTTAAAGAGATGTATTCAGATATTTGAAAGAGAGATTCTATTAACCTCTTCATGCAAGGAGATTAATTTGAATATTTGAAATAGATATTCTGTTGACTTCTTAATACAAGGAGATACATTTAGATATTTGAAATAGAGATTCTATTAACCATTTTATTTAAGGAGATTCATCAGTTATTGGAGATGGAGATTCTATCAACCTCTTCATCCAAGGAGATTTATTTAGATATTTGAAATGCAGATTCTATTAACCTCTTTTTTCAAGGAGATTCATTCCGGTTATTGAAGTACCGTATTCTCGTGAATAAGCGCACCGTGCAGGTAGAGTTTGGGAAAATTTTCTATAGAAGGGGTGTAATGTCAAATATCCGTATAACTGCACTCCTCAACTATTGCCGATCGGAGTGCAATGACCGTTATTGCACCTTTGCACTCTCGCTGTTCAGCGTGCTTTAAAAAGATGTTTGCCGCAACAATCCACACATAAAAAGATTAGATGGTCAATAGTACGATTATGTGGCGAATATGAACTGTGAAAGCGCGAAGGGACTGCTGAAATGGTGTAATTCAGCGCTGGTTTGCATGCAGGCATGACAAGAGGTAAGGTGTGTGTTTTCGTTACTTCTGGCAGGAGATTTAACATAAGGAGATGATCTTTGGCGCTTGCTGGTCACACAATTTCCGCGGAAAATAGGGGGGGGGGTGCGCTTATTTGGGACCGTGCGCTTATTCAACAGAATACGGTATAGATTTTATCAACTTCTTAATGCAAGGAGATTTAATATTATTCAGATGTTTGAAATAAAGATTTTATAAACCTCTTCATTAAAGGAAATTTATTCAGATATTTGAAATATAGATTATATTAACCTCTTCATGACTGGCAATTAGGGATGGGGACCGGTTCATATGTCATACCGGCCTGAGCATTGCGGTTAACCAGTCAAAAACCGGACCTCCCTCTACACGGTTCGGTTTTCTATGCATGCACAGGGTTCCTGGAGGTGTAATAAAACTGTCAGCACCTACCTCCTCACTGGCCTCACAATGTCTGCCAAGCGCGACGATCAAACAGCCATTTCAAAAAAATCTCTCAAGTCTGGTACCCTGCCCACTTTCACTATGCTCAGAAGCCTTCTGAGCGTAGAGAAAGTGGCCAGGGAGCTAGTATATCGGAACTTTCCAGTTCAGGCAAGTTCAGCCACGCATTCCATTGCGTAGTTTAGTATTCAAGAAATGTCATTAATAAACAGTTTAGGAAACTGTGATAAAACCAAACAATAGAAGCAAAACCGAGAACCGAAACGAACCGTAGAATTCTCAACAATCCCCATCCCTTCTGGCAATTCATTAGAACTTATATTTCTTTTGTTACCAGGGCAACTGCAATGATGTTGAGAGTATAGATGACCCGATGGGTTGGGAGGTCTTGCGAGAGGCGTGTGACGTCTGTGATTTTTCCGGCCAGGAACAAGAGGTAAGCACAACAGTCTGACCTGCCGAGAGAGAACAGAAATAAGCTCCTATTTTTACCAATACCAATATTTTTACAAAGCACTGAAGGCAGAAATATGCCCATTATAGGACATCCCTTATTTAACCCACAACATGGCTCGTTTTTCTACAAATATCCATGGCAAATTTGGCAATCAAATTTTTTTAACCCATTAATGCTTAGGACCGTCATTGATATGACAAGTATCGATCGTTCGATCGAAATAAATTTTTTCCAATTAATCAAATTTTTTTTGTCAATTGTGTATGTCAATTGATCAAAAAAAATTGCAGCCTTTTACAACATTTTTTGCCATTTTTAGCCAACACTATTAAGAATTTTGAAGAGAAGCTCAAGTATTCAATCAAAATATGTTGAGAAAACCTTCATTGCCCTTGCATTATAAGAATCTTAGGATCCTTGCCACAAAAATAGTGTGGAACATGTGAAAATATTCTATTAGTGCAGTTCTTCAAAATCAAATTGAAATAATCGGAATCGGAAAATAAAATGTCAATGATCGAATCGAAAAATGGATGTCGAGAATTCCACTAGAAATTTCCGTCGGCATCTATGATACTTTTGACAATAACTTGGGAATTAAGAATGATAATACCAGAATATTTGAAGGAGGGTTATTGGTAAAGATGTTCTGCATTTAATCAAATTGTGATATGCCATAAGTTGTCAACTCATTAACACTCAGACCAGCCAAAACAGGCCTGACAAATTTGGAAATACATTACTTACAAAGGCATTTTCTGGAAAACAAATGAAGGAGAAATGTTTACCAGAAGCCAAACTACAACTCTCCTTCAAATATTTTGTGAACTTTTTCTTTGTTATTTTCAAAAGTATGAAAGTAGCAGACGTTAGGTGCTGGTGGAGCTCTGAGTGTGAATGAGTTAACCCAACAAGCATTCAAATAAAGATTAGAATCCCTTGGAAATTAACTAAGTCAGATTGATTAGTCTTAGTCTTCTTCAGTCTCTTCACACAAGTACTCAATGTTTAACTTTGTTTCGCTTCTTTTCTAGCGTCTGTTTTCCATTGTGTCGTCCGCGCTTCACTTGGGGAACCTATGATTCACGGAGGACTCTGTCACACTGTATAACTAAAACTTAGACTTTGTTCTCTTTCTTTCCCAGCACCTGTTTTCCATTGTGGCATCCGTACTTCAGCTGGGGAACCTATGCTTCACGGAGGACTCTGTCACACTGTATAACTAAACCTCAGACTTTGTTTCGCTTCTTTCCCAGCACCTGTTTTCCATTGTGGCATCCGTACTTCAGCTGGGGAACCTATGCTTCACGGAGGACTCTGTCACACTGTATAACTAAACCTCAGACTTTGTTTCGCTTCTTTCCCAGCACCTGTTTTCCATTGTGGCGTCCATACTTTACCTGGGGAACCTGTTTTTCACAGAGGACTCTGTCACACTGTATAACTAAACATCAGACTTTGTTCTCTTTCATTTCCAGCACCTGTTTTCCATTGTGGCGTCCGTACTTCACATGGGGAACCTGTGCTTCACGGAGGACTCTGCCACACTGTATAACTAAACCTCAGACTTTGTTTCGCTTCTTTCCCAGAACCTGTTTTCCATTGTGGCGTCCATACTTTACCTGGGGAACCTGTGCTTCACGGAGGACTCTGTCACACTGTATAACTAAACCTCAGACTTTGTTTCGCTTCTTTCCCAGCACCTGTTTTCCATTGTGGCGTCCATACTTTACCTGGGGAACCTGTGCTTCACGGAGGACTCTGTCACACTGTATAACTAAACATCAGACTTTGTTCTCTTTCATTTCCAGCACCTGTTTTCCATTGTGGCGTCCATACTTTACCTGGGGAACCTGTGCTTCACGGAGGACTCTGTCACACTGTATAACTAAACATCAGACTTTGTTCTCTTTCATTTCCAGCACCTGTTTTCCATTGTGGCGTCCGTACTTCACATGGGGAACCTGTGCTTCACGGAGGACTCTGCCACACTGTATAACTAAACCTCAGACTTTGTTTTCGCTTCTTTCCCAGCATCTGTTTTCCATTGTGGCGTCTGTGCTTCACCTCGGGAACCTGTGCTTCACGGAGGACTCTGTCACACTGTATAACTAAACCTCAGACTTTGTTCTGTTTCATTTCCAGCACCTGTTTACCATTGTGGCATGCGTGCTTCACTTGGGGAACCTATGTTTCTTGGAGGACTCTGTCACACTGTATAACTAAACCTCAGACTTTGTTCTCTTTCATTTTTAGCTCCCGTTTTCCGTTGTGGCGTCCGTACTTCACTTGGGGAACCTATGCTTCACGGAGGACTCTGTCACACTGTATAACTAAACCTCAGACTTTGTTTCGCTTCTTTCCCAGCACCTGTTTTCCATTGTGGCGTCCGTACTTCACCTTGGGAACCTGTGCTTCACGGAGGACTCTGTCACACTGTATAACTAAACCTCAGACTTTGTTCTCTTTCATTTCTAGCACCTGTTTTCCATTGTGGCGTCCGTACTTCACTTGGGGAACCTATGCTTCACGGAGGACTCTGTCACACTGCATAACTAAACCTCAGACTTTGTTCTCCTTCATTTCTAGCACCTGTTTTCCATTGTGGCGTCCGTACTTCACCTTGGGAACCTATGCTTCACGGAGGACTCTGTCACACTGTATAACTAAACCTCAGACTTTGTTCTCTTTTATTTCCAGCACCTGTTTTCCATTGTGGCATCTGTACTTCACCTTGGGAACCTGTGCTTCACGGAGGACTCTGTCACACTGTATAACTAAACCTCAGACTTTGTTTCGCTTCTTTCCCAGCATCTGTTTTCCATTGTGGCGTCCGTGCTTCACCTGGGGAACCTGTGCTTCACGGAGGACTCTGTCACACTGTATAACTAAACCTCAGACTTTGTTTCGCTTCTTTCCCAGAACCTGTTTTCCATTGTGGCGTCCGTACTTCACTTGGGGAACCTGTGCTTCACGGAGGACTCTGTCACACTGTATAACTAAACCTTAGACTTTGTTTCGCCTCTTTCCCAGCACCTGTTTTCCATTGTGGCGTCCATGCTACACTTGGGGAACCTGTGCTTCACGGAGGACTCTGTCACACTGTATAACTAAACCTCAGACTTTGTTTCGCTACTTTCCCAGCACCTGTTTTCCATTGTGGCGTCCGTACTTCACCTGGGGAACCTGTGCTTCACGGAGGACTCTGTCACACTGTATAACTAAACCTCAGACTTTGTTTTGCTTCTTTCCCAGAACCTGTTTTCCATTGTGGCGTCCGTGCTTCACCTGTGGAACCTGTTTTTCACGGAGGACTCTGTCACACTGTATAACTAAACCTCAGACTTTGTTTCGCTTCTTTCCCAGCACCTGTTTTCCATTGTGGCGTCCGTACTTCACTTGGGGAACCTACGCTTCACAGAGGACTCTGTCACACTGTATAACTAAACCTCAGACTTTGTTTCGCTACTTTCCCAGCACCTGTTTTCCATTGTGGCGTCCGTACTTCACTTGGGGAACCTATGCTTCACGGAGGATTCTGTCACACTGTATAACTAAACCTCCGACTTTGTTCTCTTTTATTTCCAGCACCTGTTTTCCATTGTGGCGTCCGTACTTCACCTTGGGAACCTGTGCTTCACGGAGGACTCTGTCACACTGTATAACTAAACCTCAGACTTTGTTCTCTTTCTTTCCCAGCACCTGTTTTCCATTGTGGCGTCCATACTTCACCTGGGGAACCTCTGCTTCACGGAGGACTCTGTCACACTGTATAACTAAACCTCAGACTTTGTTTCGCTTCTTCACAGTTCCTGTTTTCCATTGTGGCGTCCATACTTCACCTGGGGAACCTGTGCTTCACAGAGGACTCTATTACTATCGAAGTACATTACCTGTTATTATATATGAAGCTAGTGACACTAATCGCCCTCTATTGGCAGACTCAAAAGTAAAATCCCTTGATCTTCCCGCCTCGCCGCCAGGTGGCTACGCGTTTTGGCGCCAATCTACCTCTAGTGTCTGCCAGCGCCCTCATCACTGGTATACTTTAGACTCTCCCGCATTTGCGAGAATTTTTTTTCAACGTTTCACTCCGACTTGGCGAACTTGAAGTGGTCAACTGCGTTGATAAGTACTTTTGGCTGCTTACAGGCCATCTTCCCTTTCAGACCTTCAGTCTGCTTTGCTGTTTTTGATTGCTTTTGTTTGTCTCTTGTGTGCCTTCTTGTTTTCGTTTCAGAAACAAGATGGCGACTGCACAGCTGGTAGCCTCGTATGCTCGTTGCGCCGACTCCCACTGTTCTTGGTTTGCGATTCGATACGTCGAATCTCAGCCTTGGACACACCATCGCACATGTTCCACACATGTGGTTTGCTCTAGAGAGGGCAGCCACTGCCGTGTGTGTGAGCATTGGAGCGAGGGAGACTGGGGAGGCCTCGAGCGGCTTCTGGCCCGCCAGGAGAGGCGCCGGAAGGCCGGAAAGACCTCTGACACCGGCTCTTTAAGCGAGGACAGTGTGCTTTCAGAGGGGCGGCTCATCAATGATGAGCAACCAGCAATGGAAGTGGAGGTCGAGACCTCCCTTCCCGGTAAGTCGCCCCGGGCCTCTTTGGAGGCACGGGGCAGAGCCTCCGGCTCGAAGAGGTCGCCTTCGGGAGACCGATCCGGGCCAGCCCGGCCGTCCCCGGCCCGAGGCTCCGGGAAGAAGAAGAGTTCCAAGAGCTCTTCGTCATCTTCCCGTAGGGCGGAGAGAGGGAGGAGTTAAGCACTCCTCTTCATCCTCCAGTTCCCACAAGAAGAAGAAGTCTTCGTCTTCCTCCGGGGAGGCGAAAAGGCGTTCGCGGGATAGGTCTCCGATCCGGTCCCCAACGCCAGCTTCTCTTCCCGGTACCCCGAGGGAATCCCGGTCAGAGGCCCCTGGGCCTCTGCCTTCCCCGCCTCGAGTCACTAGGACCCCGGTTCCTCTGACTCCGATGGCGTTGGGCGCGATCCCGGTCGACCCTCGTACCCCAGTATCACCCGCCTCCCGGCCGGCGTTAGGACCGGGGACCCCGGCAGGGGCGAGCCTCCCGGCTCTGTCCTTGCCGCATCAGTGGCAAATGCAGCTGTACCAGTTGCAAGCCATGCAGCAGGCTATGGCGAGCGTTCCCTATACGTTCCCTGGCCAGCAGCCTTTCCAGCCTCCAGGCTTTGGTGCGGGAGACGCGTTCGGTCCCTCCAGCGTCTCCCAATCCTCGGCCCCGGCACCTCCGGCAGCCCAGGCTATCCAACCGTCCCAGTCTACCGACCCAGGTCGGGACACTCCCTCGGATATCTCTCACGAAGAGTGGGAGTTGATCAAGAGGTTGAGGCAGGGGGGGGGGGGAGGATAAGGAAAGCGTTATCTCCGAGGCATCGTCGAGGCCGCGCACTCCAGTGCCGGAATCCGATGAATCGGAAACCATGACCGATCATGAGGACTACGTGGATCTCCACGCACCTCGTGGGTCTTCACCGCTCGACAGGGAGCTGAGGGGCTCTCCGGTTCGGTCCGTGATTGCGGACGAACCAGCCCCGCCGGTGGCTGCTACTCGGCCACCGCACTCCCAGTCGGAGGGTTCCCAGGGCCTCATCGAGGACTTGGACGATATCCGCGGTGACGCAACTGCTTGGCGACGCCTTTGGCTAGCTGAGAAGTTTAGGTTTCGGATACCCTTAAGATTCTATGATATCATGGAGTCTATTAAGAGGGCTCTCCAGTTCCCGGGTGAACCCGAGGCTGCCGCGCCGGCTCCGCAGGCGCAAGCGCAAGCCCGATCTCTCTTCGTGGGGGTACCTCCGGTAGCCCCGGCCCAACGGGTCGTTATGCCGTGGGACACGATGTGTGCCACAACGGCGAAGAGGGACGGCAAGGGTCTCCTGGACGGGACGTCGAAGACGTTGGGGGAGGGTGTCTTCGCCCGGAAATTTCCGGCAGCGAGCGCGGTCGGGAAATCGTTCCTGACCCCTCAGACCATCGATCCGGAGGCTGAGAAGCACTTCCGGGTCTGGGTCAAGAAGGACTTTTCAGCTAAGAAGCCCTTCGGTTCCGATACGTCCTCCATCCTGGCTTCGGCAGAAAAGCTATCAGTTAGGTTGGACGAGCGATTGTCTACGGTCAACCGTCTCTCGGGCCTGCTCGTACACGTGCAGGCCTACATCCACCACGCTGCAGCTTTCCAGGCGGCCGCCCTGCAGCGTCTTCGTGAAGATGCTGCCACTCCTGCCCCGGCCACGGACCCGGATTTCGATCCGGCCGTGGTCGCGGACGCCATGGAGTTTGCGGCTTACCTCACGGCCTGTATATCCCGGATCACACTCCACATACAGGCCGAGGTGCGTCTGGACCGTCGGTCACGCTTGGTGAACCACCTGCGTCCTGACGGGGGCCTTCCAGGGATTCCCTCTTTTACAAAGAAGAAACTCCTGGAACTGCCGCTGGATTCGGAGCTCCTGTTCGCCGGTCAGTTCGACCAGGTGCTCAAGGACACGACTTCCACACAAGCCATTGCATTCCAGGCGTCACAGATCGAGGCGGGTTCACCGCCCCTGGATCTGTCCGGGTTTAAGATCCCGAAGAGGCCAGCCCAGTCTAAGGCTCAGGGCCCGGCCAAGAAACGCACTGATCCCGCGGGTACTGAGGAAACTTCTCAGACATCCGTCGGCGACGATCGTCCTACTGGCACCGTTCTGGCCCAGCCAGATTTGGTTCAGACAGATGACCAATCTCCTGGTCGATCTGCCCAGGGCGATACCGGATCGGTGGAACCTCCTGAAGAACTCGGAGACACACGAGTTCTTCCCGGAGCCGGCGCGACTGAGGTTGACTGCGTGGAGGCTCTCCGCAGATCTATCCTCGCGCAGGGCTTTTCAGAGAAGGTGGCCGACATTGCCGCCAAGGGACACCAAAGGTGTTGGAGCATCTCTCGAAGTCTCCGTTTGAGCCAATGGCTAAAGCGTCATTGAGGGATTTGTCTATCAAGACTGCCTTCTTAGTCCAACTAGCCTCCGGAAAGAAACCGGGGGATGGCGTCTTCTCCCGGCGTTACTCCTGGACAAGAATCAAGGGCCGGGGTTTACCCCTAGCTCGGTGTTTCTATCCAGTCTGAAGGATTTGTCCCCGGACGACAGGCTTCACTGTCCTGTCCGGGCTTTGAATTGGTACATTTCTCGTACCAAGGAAGTTAGAGGGAATGAGAGATTCTTATTCATTTCCTCGAAGGAGCCTCATAACCGGGCCGCCCAATCGACTATTGCGGGCTGGGTCCGGGAGGCCATAAATTCTGCCTATCGGCATCTCTCTTTCGTGGAGCGTCGAGCCTTAGGCATCCGGGCACATGATACCCGGGGAGTTGCGGCGTCCTGGGCCCTCTTAGCGGGGGTTCCAATCCAGGAGATCATGGACGCTGCGGCTTGGAAGACCCCAGTCACCTTTGCTAGGCATTATCTTAAGGATCTTCCCAACCTTAAGGGGCGTTTCGGCCGTGCTATTATTTCGACTGCGGGTTCCTCTTGAGGAGCTAAGACCACCACAGCTTAGACCGTTCGGTGGTATTCAGCTTCATATATAATAACAGGTAATGTACTTCGATAGTAATCAGAATATTAGTAGTAATATTTATATTACTGAGAAGTACTTACCTGTTATTATCCCACCCTTCCTGCCCCTCTGGTCTTAGCTAATCTTGATGATGGATCGAGCGCTGACTTGGACACTAGAGGTAGATTGGCGCCAAAACGCGTAGCCACCTGGCGGCGAGGCGGGAAGATCAAGGGATTTTACTTTTGAGTCTGCCAATAGAGGGCGATTAGTGTCACTAGCTTCATATATAATAACAGGTAAGTACTTCTCAGTAATAGAAATATTACTACTAATATTCTGGTCACACTGTATAACTAAACCTCAGACTTTGTTCTCTTTCATTTCCAGCACCTGTTTTCCATTGTGGCGTCCGTGCTACACCTGGGGAACCTGTGCTTCACGGAGGACTCTGGCCATGCCAAGCTCCTGGACACGGCACCAGTAAAAAGCATTTCCAAACTCCTGGGCTGCTCTCCCGACGAGCTTGTGGCAGGACTGACGCATAAAAGCATCAATGTGCAGGAGGGAAGGGTAGGTAGAGAGATCAGTATGGAAACATGTTGATTTGATGATTTTAAAATATACAGAACTCACTCTCTTTAACCCATTCACACTCAGGGTTCCTCTAGAAAGCACCGTCTGCTACTTGCATACTTTTGACAATAACTTCGGAATAAAACAAAAGTTCACTAAATATTTGAAGGAGAGTTGTTGTTTGACTTCTGGTTGACATTTCTCCTTCAAATA
Organism: Maea johnstoni; assembly: GCA_963942565.1. NCBI lineage: Eukaryota > Metazoa > Annelida > Polychaeta > Spionida > Magelonidae > Maea > Maea johnstoni. The sequence goes on from OZ012691.1 coordinate 35,008,149, forward strand.
TTTTCCAAAAAGTTATCGTGTAAGAAAAATATTACCAAAATTGTCTGGCCCATTTTGGCCGCTCTGAGTGTTAATGGGTTAAGACTTCCTAATTTTATTCAGTCAAAGGATGAGAACATGGTAAGTTCTAGTGAAAAGGGTAAAATATATTGGATAAAACCAAATGACACTCAAAACAATAATCTTTATCAAACTTGGTTTAAGACAAGTTATATTCCAACAATGAATTACATACTGCATAGATATTACTGAATTTGATAGAGTAACGATGTTTGCTTTCGAGAATATTTTTAAACCAAGGCAGTCGTTCATGCCTAGTGTCAGATTCTACATATTTGTTATGCCTGCATGCACTTAGAGTTGCACTCACCACTCACAAACTCGAGTGGCTCGAGCCCTGGGGCAAACTCGCCGAGCTCGAGCTGAAATGGACAAATCGTGAGCTCGTCTATGTTAGAGACACAAACATAACACAGCTAGAGCACCTAACACACATTATTAACATACATAACTGCTTATCGCTGTCATGTCTTCTTTACAATCTCCAATGTATACATTCAAGCGGTGTTGAGTGTTACACTGACCTTTGTACCTCGTCAGCACGTTTTGAAAATAAATAAACATGGCAATGTTAATAAATCTCCGCCAATAAATATTTATTTCTTTATAGCTGGGCTGGAAAATAAGTATTTTTTGAAAAATCGGAATGTCGGTGAGCTTATGATTATGAGCTCACGAGTCAAACGGGTGGTGAGCTCATGAGTTGATCTCCCTCCATGAGTGCTCTACCTGCTCTCACACTCCAGTGTCACAATATTTTTATCCACTCTCTGCTTTCTCAGGTGAGCACTCCATTGAGTCGCGACCAAGCCCTGTACGCGCGAGACGCTCTGGCAAAAGGCATCTACGAGAGAATGTTCACGTGGATCGTCAACAAAATCAACAAATCACTGGCAAACGAGGTGAGGAGAATAACCCAGGTCAAAGGTCAAATAAAGTTTTAAAAAAATGCATAAATGATGAAGAATTCTCATTCAAGTATATTTGAAAGATGTTTATTTGCAACTAACTAGGTATAGTGTTATATAAAATAAGGCAGAAATGTGCCTTTTTGCTATTTTTATACAAGGAACATACCAAAAGGTCATATTATCGCAATTTGCTAAAAATCAATGACATTTATTTCTTAGAACAAACTGACAAATAACTAAGCTATGCAGTTCTGTCAAAAGGAAATGAGGATAATAAACTGTAGATGGTTTTAATTTGTAATGTTATGTTAATTTGTCAACTTAAAACCTTCCAAATAGTGGGAATGCACATTTTATTGAGTTATTTTCAAAAGAATTATTTACCTAAACTTCACTTTTCAAGGGTACCTTTTGGCATGAAAAGGTTAAAATAATCTTCAGAATGAACATAGAAATTTCTGCTCGTTTAACATGATAAAGACATTTTTCTGCAGCTATTTTGGGGCGTGTTGGTAAGTGCTGGCATTGCTGGGTTGTGATAGCGGTGAGAATCGGTATATGGGGTTTATCTCGTAGTTCATCCATATGACCCATCCCCGTAGAGGCGAGCCGATTTATTATTACAGCAGGACAAATACCGTATTCGCCCGATTAAGCGCACTGTCTTAAATAAGCGCCGATTTTGGGGGACCGGCTAGCGCCAAAGATCATCTTCTCATGTTAAATTTCGACTGTTTTAGTAGAATGAGAAGGTATATTGATGGCGACCGTAAGTGCCATCTATCAGCCATTTCTTGTTGCGGTATGTAACTGAGTGTGACCACGATCAGCACTCATTGGGGGGTGTGGTTATAGGAATGTTTGACCAAACCCCTGCTACAGAAAAATTCCTAACTTGCACCCGCACGGTGCGCTTAATCGGGCGAATAAGGTAGACAATGATTCTGGCGATTTCCCTCTGAATACATTTGTAGGAAAAATGAAAAATTTGATTTGAATTCACTCAATAACTCTTCTTCAAATGCTTTGCCATTTATAATAGTATTTCCATATTTGATTTAAATGTCACTTTTGAGAACTGCAAATATAAATAAGATAAACACTGTGAGACATCCTGAACTATAAGGATGGACCACAAGTGTATTAAATTATTATTTCACTTAAAAGAATATCTTCAGAATTCTGTTTTCATATTTTCCCTGGAGTATGATAAGGATATTTTTCGTCCTCTTAGTATCATGTATGGTGTCCCTGTCGGTAGCTAGCCATAGAGTGTAGTAGAGGATCTGAGGGGTTTGTGGAAATTTATAAAAATGCATGCAGTTTATTTGTAGTGTGATTTGGGCTCAGTAGACAGATAGTGACATCTAAAAAATAACTAAAGTTTGAGCAAAAAACAATTATTACAAGAAAGAAAACATTAATGAAATTGCATTCATGTGTGATAGGTTGTCATGAGAATTTAATTAATGCTTCATTTTATCATTTGAATAATCAGTGGACAGTCATTTTGTATATTTTTGAATTTAATGCAAAATATCATGGACCAGCATTACTCCCAATTTCAGATTATTGAGCAAAACACCATTCTATATTACCTCTGGAAAGTGCCATGTGTATTGTTGGAAAGAACTGATGAAATATTGTACTATTTTCAGGGGGCAGAGAAGAAGACTTTAATGGGACTGCTAGACATCTATGGCTTTGAGATCTTTGAATCTAACAGGTGAGTGTGTACATCTCAAGGTGTGCTGCTGCTGCTGCCCATAGTCACAGTTCCTTAACCCATAAGCACTCAGAGCAGCCAAAACAGGCCTGACAATTTTGTAAATATTTCTCTAACAAAAGCGTTTTTTGGAAAATAGTTGAAGTAGAAATGTTAAAGAGAAGTCAAACAACAACTCTCCTTCAAATATTTTGTGAACTTTTGCTTTATTCCCAAGTTATTTTGAAAAGTATGAAAGTAGCAGACGGTACTTTCTAGGGGATCTCTGAGTGTGAATGGGTTAAGGCTCAAAGTGTCAGTCACAGAGTTAACAGCACATCCTAACAGTACAAGGATCATGCATAGAGTGAGAGATCGAGAGTCTAGAACATGTGTATCGAAACAAAAGCATCTTTATGACTTGGTAGAGATAGGAAACCCAAGGGTACTTCCTGTCAGCCCTGACTCACAGTAGAGGCTGGCTGGCTCTAAATGATTACCAGAAGGGCAGAGGGCGGCAGCTGTAGCTAGTGATAACACATATAAATACAAAACAGGAAACAGTAGATCACTGTTACAAGTGGAGCTTTTCTTCATCACAAATCTGATATGTAAGATGGCTTTTGTTGTTGTTGTTGTTTTTTGTGTGTTTTTTTTCAACAGATCTTCTCTATTGTATACCAGGGGCTGTCCCCATGTCCAAACTATCTAGTTCAGGTATTGCACATTCGGAGTAAGATTTCTGATTAGTATATCTCTAAAAAATGCTTGAATGAGTGTGAATGTTAAGGCTTTCCTTGGCCAGTTAATGAATGAGTCAACGAAGAGACTATCTTTGATATGTGTCAAATAGATGATATTGTTTCTTTTGAATATGTTTTGCTCACTTACTCGTCGAACTGGACCAAATGACAGGTGCCCTTTTGGACTTTGTAAGTCTTAACCCATTAATGCTCACAACGGCCAAAACAGCCTGACAAATTTGATAAAAATCTTCCAGGCATAAGCATATTTAGGGAAATATTTGATGGAAAAATATTTTTTAAAACAATGCCAAGAACTCTCCTTCAAATATTTTGTAAAATCATTCTTATCTCCAAAGTTTTTCTCAAAAGTGTCAGAGATCAAGATTGCAATTGCAAGTGAAACTCTTAAGTGTTAATGGGTTAAATTGTGGAAGTTATATATACCCTGATTTTAAAAATGCAAACATATTGAGTTTAATCATTAGGCCTAAAAAAAGTTGTTTGTTTCCTGTAACCCTACCCTTACAATTTTTTATTCAAAAAAATCCCTACCCTAAAGTTTGTCCGCCTTCCCAACTTCCAATCAACGTAAAACATGCATAAAACACACATTTTTGACCAAAAAAAAATAATGCAAAAAAATTGTTTTTACCAATCTACCTACATTATTTTTTTTCAGAATGTTACAGGAAACAAACAATTTCTTTTTTTAGGCCTTAATCAGAGTGGCATAGAATGTCATTGAATGTTTTCTGTGTTTTATTTCAGTTTTGAGCAGTTTTGTATCAACTACTGTAATGAGAAGCTTCAGCAGCTCTTCATAGAACTCACGCTCAAGTCTGAGCAGGAGGAGTACCTCAAGGAGGGGATAGAGGTAATATAATTCAATTCAATACTTTATTTCAGACACAGGTCAATCATGTACCGTATTCTTCCGATCAAGCACACATGCCAAAATAAGCGCACAGGGCCTATTTTTCACTGTTAGAGGGTGAATGACCAGCGCAAATGTCACAAAAAACTCGTAAAACTTCCCCCCAGAAGAAGTAAGAAAAGCAAAATTACATACCTTTCCTCTTGCCGTGTCTGCAATCCAGCACTGAATTCCGCAATTTCAGCAGTTCCTTCGCGCTCTTACTGTTCATATTCGCCGCATGGTCGTAATATTGACCAATTAACAATCTCAAGTGCGCGATTATATAACTGCAAACGTCTGAAGCTAACTGAAAAGCCAGAGCGCAAAGGCGCAATAACGACCAATGCTCTCTGATCAGCAATCATTGAGTTGTGCGGTTAAACGGTAGATCGTCAATACCCCTACTTCAGAAAAAATTCCCAACCTCTATCCTCACCGTGCGCTTAATCGAAAGAATACGGTAAGCGGTAGATAGCTCTCATGGCAAATATTTATATATGGGTGATTTTTTGAGGAAAACGTCACAAAGAACGCGAAACCTTTAAGGGTATTGCAGACATGGAAGGATTATCTAATTGATATGCTAGATAAGCTGGAAAGATTATCTAATTGATATGCTAGATAAGCCAGAAGGATTATCTAATTGATATGCTAGATAAGCTGGAAGGATTATCTAATTGATATGCTAGATAAGCCGAAAAGATTATCTAATTGATATGCTAGATAAGCCGGAAGGATTATCTAATTGATATGCCAGATAAGCCAAAGGATTATCTAATTAATATGCTAGATAAGCCAGAAGGATTATCTAATTGATATGCTAGATTAAAGCCATTTTGCTATTATCCACATCTCACATTCAGTGAATCTTGTGATAATCTCCAAGATCTGGACTTCTTTCCTGGAGTTTGTTTTATCCTAATACATTGTAAAAGGCCTTGGAGTTGCATTAACTAGCATTGTCACAAATATATGGTGAAAATATGTTATTCTATTGGTTGAAAAAGATTTTTTCTGTAAAGGTTCACATCACAGTTTATACAATTTATTCTTTTAATTTTCACAAATATGTGTCTGAACTTTGATCTATTTTTTTTTGTTTCAGTGGGAGCCGGTTCAGTTCTTCAACAACAAGATTATCTGTGACCTGGTGGAGGCAAGGCCAGTCGGCATCATATGTCTATTGGTAAGATATATCTGGCCTCGCCCTTAGTAATGTTTAGTGTTCGGAATCGGTCACAATTTTCAAGGTCGATCATCGGTCCATCTGAACGAGCGATGACCGATTAATAATCGAAGTTGTGTACATGGTTTTCCGTGTCGCCATTGCTGTTTACTTTAGTCATAAGGTACCGCGACACCTAGCGGTATCAACACACACTAGCGTAATTGCGTCATGCGCATTTGCGCTATGGTGTGCCGTTAACCACAACAACAATGGCGGCATCGTAACATCGCCTCAGCACGCTCAGAGAGATGGATCTGGAGCGGTCCAGCAGTTTCCTCTTTGGTGGGGCAATAAATAGGTAACTTAACTTTTTTTCTCAGATTTTCTGACAGGCAGGACTACCGAAAGTCCAGCTATTTCTTTGAATAGAATTTTTATCCATGTTCGTTTTTTTGTTCGAACATGTGAAATTGCGTTCGATCATCATAATCGGAGGCACAAACGAATGCTGTTCGGCTTGTTCGAACAATCGGACGAACACTGGTAATGTTCCAATTGTAAAAGTATCACCTTAGCAAATGATGAAAATGCGTCCTATGATAATGTATGTACAGAAATAGTCAGGCGAAGGTTACTTGATTTATTGGTTCCCGGATCCTTCCCAGACCAATTTTACAGGGTCGGGAGGGAGCTGATTAAAAATAAAGTTGATTTTTTTTTCCATATTTTTTGTAACACACGAAAATCTAAGTAAGAAAACAGTCGGGAGGGAGGTAAAAAAATAAAGTGATGTTTTTGGCTAGAACTGAAGTGCATACTTTAACCATATTTTGAATATTAAAAGAATGATTTTTTAATAAGATGATACATTTCAACAACACTGTATTGCATTGCTATTGTAATGTTGTATTGTTCTGGTATTAATATTCTTGTAGTTTTGTAGTTTTATTACCATCCATGGGAAATTTATTGTAGGTTTGGTATACCTACTTACGGCTCGGCGGCAGAGCACAAAATAAAGTGGGGGGATTACATTTATTTTCCTGTCGGCTCTATTCCACTTTGATTGGAGGATGTTTGTTAATCAGCATTTTGTTTTTCCAACGATGCTTTTGTCTTACTGAGGTCACAAGAATAATCTGGTATTATCAGATAACGGCAATAATGAATGTTTGATAATCAGTCTTTTGTTTTTCCAAAGATGCTTGTCTTATTGACATTCCTAGAATGATCGGGCATTTTTATATTATTGCAGTAAAGAATGTTTAATAAAGGGTATTTTTTTTTTTTTTTTTTTTTTGAAAGATGCTTGTCTTACTGATCGCGCTAGAATGAAATAATCTAGTATTTTTAGATAACAGCAATAAAGAATGTTTAATAATGAGTATTTTCTTTCATCAGGATGAGGAATGTTTGCGTCCAGGAGAAGCGACGGACGTGACGCTTCTGGACAAAATGTCCAAGACCCTCGGCACCCATCCCCACTTCCTGAGTCACAGCACCGCCTTGGACTTCACCGTACGGAGGACACTCGCCAGAGACGTAAGATATAAACCTAAGATAGGCTATGTATCAACATGACAGTTTGACACAAAATGAATATGCCACTATGTATAAATAAAGTTTTACTTGGCATTTAGATTAATTACATTTTTAAAAAGGTAGCTATGTTGGTACCATATCATTATGATAGGGGTTTTGTCACTATGGACATAACTAGCTTACAATTTCAAAAAAAAAACAAAAAAAACTGCTTTTCACTTATTGTGGTGGTCTAGTTCTCCAAGAATTTACAGCTACTAGCTTACAGTAAGACATCCTCGTCTTTTATTATATTGGTGTGTTATTTGTAGGAGTTCCGGCTGCTGCACTATGCGGGAGAGGTGACCTACTCTGCTAAAGGCTTCCTGGACAAGAACAATGACCGCCTCTATAGGGACCTCAAACAGGTGGGTGACGGGCACCTTCTAATGCTGAGGCTACTTTCGCCCGAAGCACAAGGAAGCAAAACATTTTGAAAACCATCTAAACCCTGTCATGTTGGTACTCATTGGATACCTCTCGCTGAGAACTTTCAGATGAGTACCCATGTGCCAGGGTTTATATCATTTCTTAGGTCTTTTGCATCATTTTGTATTGGCCAAATTAGCCAACGGCAGCATAAGGGAGGTCAGGGGTTTAACCCTTTGGCTGCTGGCGGCCCCTGGCACATGAACTCATCTAATAGTACTCAACAAGAGCTTTCATGTGAATACAGGTGAACTTGGATATGACAGACTCAATGGGATCAGGGAAATTGGTGCGTCATATGCAAAATCCGTCGTATACATATGACGAATTCTTGATATGCATCGGACTGGGACTAAGCATATTGTCCATCATATGCAAAAATCTGTCATACAGTGGTCCGTCATATCCAAGTTCACCTAACCAACATGACAGTGTTTTGTATAGTTTTCAATTTTTTTTTGTGTACCTGTGCCTCTGGCAAAGGCAGCCTCAGTATCACAAGGCTTAAAGGCAAACGGGATCTTAAATACTGCAATGGGAAAAAACTATTGTAAAATTATTGCTTAAGTCAATAGTTGACTTAAGAAACCTGAAAATAAAGCAATTAAAAACTGAGAGAAAGTTATGGACAATGATATTCTAAATAAAGTCTTTATGTTGTGATGTATATTGTGTTGGAAATCTCTAGCGTACAAATGCTCTGAAAATAAAATAGAAAAATAATCGAAATGTATGGTAAATGATGTTATGAATAAACATTCAAAACTCTATATAGCTTTGGAAAGATGATAAACAATTCTATTGAGTTAAGTTAAAATTTTCACTTCCTTTTTTTTTTTTTACTCTATCAAAATAAATCTATGACTTCTTAACCCATAAATACTTAAGAGTTCATCAAGGAATTGTCGTCTGGATCTATGATACTTTGGACAATAATTTTTGAATTGAGAATGATTTTACAAAATATTTGAAGGAGAGTTGTTGGTAATGTTCTGATCAACATTCTCCTTCAAATATTTTGCCAATTATGCTAATGCCTGTAAATTTTCATCAAAATTGTCAGGCTGGTTTTGGCCGCTGTGAGTATTAATGGGTTAAGTATAACACCAGCATAAAGGGTATTACAAACTATTTGAAAGGTATTGCATAATGCTTGCATATCCATTGCATAGAATAACTTTGGAATTTTTTGAGGATGCATTTTGGAAAGTCCTCCATTGTTTTTGATCCTGATTTGTGCCACTTTCCTCGCTGCTGTGTTGTAGATGTTGAGCCAAGCGACCAATCCTGTGGCAGCCGAGTGTTTCCCTGAGAGTGAACTGACCAGTAAAAAGCGACCAGAAACAGTGAGTACCGTGTGGAGACCGCTTGCCTGATAAGCAGCCCTACAAGTTATTGGCGGGGCCCTCGGCCACGCCTATCTGGGAAGCTGTTTTGAAATGTTCATAGTCCGGACGACCATCTTGGAAATGCTGAGGCCGTACTGAATATAATTCTCTCTTCTGATTGGTTATAATATAAATGTTGGCCCGGTACATTACCTTTGCTGCGGAAAATCGTGCCCTCCTTATTTTAATTTAGCATGAAGTTTTCAATTATATAAAATAGTTTAAGCGGACATAAAGTTTATTTTTCAGTATAGGAAGGAAAATTACTGAGGAAAAAAAATACTATGTGTATAGAATGAAATCAGGATACTTCGTAACCAAACTGGTTCGTAACCAAACTGATGCGTACCCAAGTAGCTTCGCACCCACGAGATTTCGAAGTCTCCAGCTTGCGCCTAGATTTCCTGCATTTGTTTCATTTCTACAAAACTGATACAAATCTAGTCATAATAAATAATTTTCCTCTATAATGTTAATGTTCTTTATGCATGTACATTCGGTTCCCTCACAAGTTCATAAATAACTTGGCCCCGCCTTTTGACTAAGCATCAACAACCGTACTTATCCAACTGTGGCATTGTCGCACAAGCATGTGACGGAGGCTTCAAAACATGTGACAGGCCAGATCTGGCTAAAATTGTTTCAAAAGTTTTTAAAAGTATGTAGGCAGTCTTTTTATCCAATCGATTCATATTTTGTATTTTCACCCTATGAACCTTGATAAACTTGTATATGTCAGAAGCATACAAATGGTGAGAAACATTAGAATTAAAATTGTTGTTTTTGTTTTGCTCAACAATCACTCTTCGAAAATATTTCAAAGAGCACTCTTTGAAGAGGTGTGTATTCAGAGTGGTTAGATGATCTGGGCTACGTTTCTTTGGTCCCTTACCAGCCTCGGGTTCGACTGGGCCTTGTTCAGGACCATCAATGTTGATCATTGTGGTGGGAAAACGGAATCTGAACGGTTTCAATGTTTACTTGCGATGACGATCTGAACAGGATACGTTGATCAACGTTTATGGTCCTGAACATGGCCCAGGTCGAACCCGAGGCTGGTAAGGGACCAAAGAAACGTAGCCCAGTGCACTTCAGACAAATATGGATTGATGATTGATTGTTTCCTCACAGGCTTCAACACAGTTCAAGACGAGCCTTCAACAGCTTATGGAGATCCTTATGTCTAAACAGCCTTCATATGTCCGGTGCATAAAACCCAATGAGGAGAAGCGACCAAGTATGTATAATCTAATTGCCTACAGTTCCATCAAGGGTATCGAAGTACAGGCAACTCTGCTCAATCCGGACATGTGTAATCCAGATTTTCATCTAAAACGGACAGATTGTAAGGGCCCGGTCCCTTCCTATACATACAATTCCTATACGCATAATCCGGATTTTGCCTAATCCGGACAGAAATCTAGGGTCCACATCAGTCAGGATTAAGCAGAGTTGCCTGTATAAGTTAACCCTGTGATGCCTACCATTTTTATAAGGGAATACCTTTAAGGCGGAGTTTGTCGCAAAGAAACTGATAATTGAAATGAAAAGCTATCTCTTGCTATTTTATGACATCATTCTTAATCTTGTCAATAAAAAATATCTTAAGTTTTGTAAATAATAGTACGGCAAATGCTTTTTCTCGCTAGCAAAATAATATGAATATTGGCTCATTACTCATATTTGATCTATTTATTGCCTTCCTTGAATCCAACACATCAAGCTGACACCAATGCCTGTATCATTGCTTGTGTTGTAAATATATTAACATATTGATATCTTTTTCTATTATCCCTTATGCTGGTGGTGGCTAATTTGGCCATACAGAATTATGCAAAATTAACTTTTTAAGAAATGACTGACATCTGGACCAATATAAAATTATGCAAATAAACAACTGAAAAATGACTGAAACTCTAGCACATGGGCTCTCGTCTGAGAGTACTCAGCGAGAGCTAACCAATGAATACCAACATGACAGGGTATAGATGGTTTTCAAATAACTTGGCATCCTTGTCCTTTGGACGAAAGTAGCCTCAGTATTGAGAGGGTAATTAAGATGTAGATATTATCAGTTACACCCTGTTTGAAAGTAATATCCATCCGTAATCAGCGCTGCCTTTTTGAGATTGTGTTGTGGGATACTGATGACTGAGGTAGTTATTATACATATATGACACCTGTGTGCGGTTTCCACCAGGAATAACTTCCTCGAGAGAGGATTGTCGCTCATGGGCGTATACGTAGCCCGAGGGCGACAATCCTCTCGAGGGAAACTCCGTAGGTGTTCGGGCTAGCGGTGGTTATTCTTCGGGCTAGCAGTGATTATTCAACTAATTCATGGCTGTTGCAGTGAATTATTCAACTAATTCATGGCTGTTGCCGTGAATTATTCAACTATTTCATGAGTCACTAAGGAGTGAGGAAATCATGACGATTAATCCATGGCCCTTGACCAACCAGAATCAAGAATCTTCACGTGAGGTATAATAACTCCAATTATTACCTAGTCTTGTTACATTACCCCCATTTCATTGTATACCTTGCATTGTTTAATTTCTTCCGTTATTTATCTTTTTAGATAGTTTTAATGAGAAGATTGTGAAGCACCAAGTGAAGTACCTAGGTCTGATGGAGAATCTGAGGGTACGGCGAGCGGGGTTTGCCTATAGGAGGAGTTATGAGGTCTTCCTCAAAAGGTAATTAACCCTTAAGCTGCTGGTGGCTGATTTGGCCAATATATAACGATGCAAAGAACCTGAAAAATGACTGAAATCCTGGCAAATGGGTACTCATCTGAGAGTACTCAGCGAGAGCTTTCCCATGAATACCAACATGACAGGGTTTTGATGATGTTCAGGATGATAGTATCCTCAGCATTGGAAGGGTTAACACACCATGGTCTTAGCCAGCAGGGCGTCTGGGTGCCTTTTTGGACACCAAAACCCTTAAAAAGAACCCCTCAGGACACCCAAATCTTTTTGTGTGGAATTTCTAAAAATCTCTATCTCAAGCTTATAATTTGAATTTTATCATCTCCTTGTAATTCCCATGCCATTGTTTAATGATATCATGCATTATTTTGATGAATATATACATGTTTGTGGTTGAAATATGAGTATACTGTGATCCCCCTTAAAAATTTGGACGCCTAAAATTTTTACAATTTACAACTGCCAATTTTAGGCACCCAGTTTCCAAAACCTGGCTAAGACACTGTAACACACTTCTCAAGTGCATGTACATGTACTCTGACACAAATATCACCTCAATGACAAAGTAGTATTTTTACAAATCATTTGTTTGAAGTGTCTGTCTCCAATTCCTCTTTAAGTAATTCATAGGTATTTTTTCTCTTTGATGAGTTGCGAGGAGGGTTGTCAGATTATGTTCCCACTGGAGAAATAGACGTAGCACTCCACTATAATAAATTTTGGTAGTAAAAGCCTTAGTCCATGAGGATTTTTTTTTATTAGAATGAAAAGAAAAAATATGGTAGAAAAATGTCAATTTGAGATTTTTATTGTGAATATCTCTTACCTTAGTTACTTCATATTGAGTCTATTTTAGAATGCATTGACAATTTATAGAAATGGTAGGGATCGATTAACATTTCTCGTTCAAATATGCCTCAGGAAGACGCCTTGGTCAAAAATATGCATTTCAAAAGATATTTTAGAATTAAATGTGTTCAGAATAACATATTCTTCACATACTCTGCTTGATTGCTTCTACTAGGAAGATATTCCTGTATTACGGTCAGGCCTTTAATTTTAAGTTTAATATAATAATAATAATAATAATAATTGGAATTTATATAGCGCCATTTCGATTCATAAAATATTCAAAAGCGCTGCACATTGTCATATTTTGAGTCCGAGTCAACAACGCCTCAATGGACGAGCCTGAAAAGGTGTCTTTTGAGACACTTCTTGAAGGCCTGACACGATGAAGAATCCTTCGGTTGTTGTGGAAGCGCATTTCATAATCTCGGTGCACTAATGGAGAAATTAGTAAACAAGTCTGAAACTACATTGTTTTTTGCTACGTAGATACAAGCCTCTGTGTCCGGAAACCTGGCCGTCGTACCATGGTCCTGTATTAATGTTTTGTTTTTCTGCTACGTAGATACAAGCCTCTGTGTCCGGAAACCTGGCCGTCGTACCACGGTCCCGCCAAGGACGGGGTACGAATCCTCTGCCAGCATCTCCGATATGAGGAGGAAGACTTCAAGCTGGGGAAGTAAGTAAAGGACACATGTATTTATTATTTGTTATTTGTATGCTTTGATTTTCCATGCCAGAACTGAAAAAAAAAAAAAAAAGTAAAGTTTCCTCACCATGCATTAGGGACTTAACCGTCATCAGCTTAAGATCTTGGTGAAAAATGTTCCATTGGAAGTCGCTTGTATTCCATGATAACTAAAACCTGGATATCAGGGATATGAAACAACCTGTAGTGCAAGGTCTGTGTGCGATTGAATCACTTTTTTGCTGTGTGCCAATAAATCTGATATTGTTTCTTAAAGTAATGAGCTATAATTATTTCCACACCCAAACAACTCTATGTATCAGTTATGTAATTGCGTCCAAGAGCATTTAAACAATAGAATGATATTGTAATAGTTCAGATTGGAAATATCATTTCTAAAATCATTCTTATATGTCTCTTTTTCTAGGAGCAAGTTGTTCATAAGATTTCCGCGTGTATTATTCGCCACAGAAGACGCTCTGCAGCATAAAAAGAATGAATTAGGTAGGTTGCCTAAGTGTCACAAATATTACTCTCTAAAGCTCATAAGAAATCTAAATTTAAAATCTGTGGTATAACCGACATCAATTTTGATAGTATTTCAATGAAAAGAAATGATGAATATTGAGTTTCACAGGTACTAATCATGATAGTTTGAGCAAATTCTTAACTCATTAACACTCAGAGCGGCCAAAACAGGCCTGACAAATTTGAAAATATATTACTTACAAATGCATTTTCCGAAAAAAAACATTTGAAGGAGAAATGTTTATTAGAAACCAAACTACAACTCTCCTTCAAATATTTTGTGAACTTTCGCTTTGTTCTCAAGTTATTTTCAAAAGTATGAAAGTAGCAGACGTTAGGTTCTAGTGGAGATCTAAGTTTAAATGGGTTAATGTAAACATCTGTGGCTTACCATCATCAGTATTGATAGTATTTTGAAGCTAACCAATTAAAAGAAATAATGCGGACAGATTGTTAACTGATCACCTATGTTTGCCAATGTTGAATGCAAAAAAAAAAATACCAATCAAACATATGCCTTTTTATGTTATTGTTGCATTGTGTTTTAGCCATTGTGAAAATGCAAAGGATCTTTTACTGTTTCATACTTATAGTGTGTATGTGCCCATATCCTAGCATGGAAGGTATAATTGTAGATAATACAATCCTTACCTGATAGCCATCCTAGAAAGCGTATTTCATATGTATATGCTTTTTCATACTTTAGTGTGTACCGTATTCACCCGATTAAGCGCACTGTCTTAAATAAGCGCACCCCCCCCCCCCCCCCCCCCCCCCGCCTTTTTTTCCGCCGATTTTGGGGGACCAGCAAGCGCCAAAGATCATCTCCACATGTTAAATTTCCTCCTAGAAGTAACCCAAACCAAATCACATACCTTTCCTCTTGCCTTGTCTGGTAAGCAGCATTGAGTTCTGCGGTTCCTTCACGCTCTCACTCTCGCTGTATTTGGCGCCAAAACAAGATTGTGATATTGACCAATCAATGACCTCATTACATACAGCTTTGTTAGCGCCAAGCGTCCTATCGGCCATTTCTTGTTGCGGTACGTATCACCGCGATCGGCACTCGTTGCAGGGTGTGGTTATACGAATGTTTGACAAAACCCCTGCTACAGAAACATTTCCCAACTTGCACCCGCACGGAGTGCTTAATTGGGCGAATACTTCACTGCCTTTAATTCTTATGGAACGTACTGTAGATGAAACAATCATGACCTGATAACCATCCTATGATAGCATATTTCTTTTTATTTCAGCTGTGATTATTCAGTCCAAGTATAGGTGTCACTACCAGCGCAGGAAGTACCTACGCATGCAGGCTGCAGGTAAAAACGTGGCACAGTCACTGAGAATGATTGCACCCTTTTTAAATGTTCAGCACAGTAATAAGTATAAAGCATAAGAAGTTTTTTCCTGTAACTGTCCAGAAAAATAGGGTAAGTAGATAGGTAACAAAAAAATTCAAAAAATGTGCATTTCATGCATGTTTTTGGTTGATTGGGAGTTTCAAGGATGGAAAACAACTTAACATAAAGCATAAAAAGTTTTTTCCTGTAACGGTCCAGAAAAATAGGGTAAGTGGATAGGTAACAAAAAAATTCAAAAAATGTGCGTTTCATGCATGTTTTTGGTTGCTGGTGGTGACTAATTTTGCAAAATTATACAAAATGATGCAAAAAACCTGAAAAATGAATGACACCCTGGCAAATGGGTACTAGGTCCTCTGAGAACACTCAGCGAGAGCCATCCAATGAATAACAATATGAGATGGTTTAGATGGTTTTCAAAAATCTTTGCATCCTTACAAGTGCCAAGGACAAAAATAGTCTCAGCATTGGAGGGATTAATGGTACGTTTTTTTCTGAGACTTTTTAGGGTAGAGATACAGGAAACAAACAACTTTTTTAGGCCTAATGCATAGCTGACCTGTTCAGATAGTAAACTATTTAAGGTGCTTCAGTAGGGGCTTAAAGAGTGTTAACCGACTTCCCTAGAATACAGCCTGTATCAGGCTGTATGCCCATCATATCAGAGGGTCTATATAATTCATAGGTGCAGAGCACGAAGACACCCAACCTGCATGAAAACCATAACATTAAACTGCTGGATAGTGCAAAACAAACGAAAATATTGATCAAAATAGAGGGAAAATTACAACATCTAAACGTTTAGATTTGACGACCAAATTATGCAACAGTAAGGTTTTTGAAATCCAATATGGGTTTGTCTGTAATCATACCCACAGGCATACCGCAAAATAAACACATATCATGCTGCCAACTCTATACAGTTCATGCCTGAAGTGACCAAGTGTAGTATAATCACTGATTCGGTCGCCATTTGCATTACTTGCACTGTCGTACGACACGCTACATCACTCCATACTCGAGTTAACGAATGCCTCACTATTCACTATTGTGGTATGCCTGTGCACAGTGATGTAACATACATCATACGTCAATAAAACTGGAATTTCGAGTTGTTGTTTATCTTAAATTTCCAAAACAGCACACGTGTGTATTAGGTTGGTGCTGCCATCTAGTGTTTCCACTGTCAGTCACTTGCGTTCGTTTTATGCAACAGTAAACCAAATGTTGTTTGACTATTAGACTCCAGGTTGTTTGACATTGCGAGTGACCTACTAGTATTTGCTTAGGATGCGCACACAACGGATCATTTCTCCTGAATCTCTCTTCTCGTATTTGATTTTTAACCACTCCAAATTATTTGATGCAGTAGATTTTAATGTTTAAAAAATTAGAATGATGTTATATGTGACCCAAAATAAACTTAGGTTCGGCCGTACAATAATAGGGCTTGGAAAAGAAATATTATTTCATTTATCTACGGTTCTTATACAGTTGTAATTAATTTCGACCAACAGTTCTCTTTTGAATATTTTTACAATTGCTCTGATCACAAGGTTATAAGCAGGTCAGTGTTCAGGCTCACTGGCATGAATGTGTTGAAAAAACGCGCCCTGGCTTACAAGTGGAATGTCTGCGGTCGAGACGGCTGGACTTCGTCTGCGGCCAATTGAAAGGAGATCGTGGCCCCCCGTGTACTGAAGCACCTTAAACATGTCCACTCCATAAGGAGCATGCAATCTCTGTATGGGTTGTGAACCCTGGTGGAAATGTCAACCCTTCCAATGCTGAGGCTACTTTCGTCCAAACACAAGGATGCAAAATTTTCTGAAAACCATCGTAGCCTTATCATGTTGGTATTCATTGGAAAGCTCTCATTGAGTGCTATCAGATGAGTACCCATTTGCCGGGGTTTCAGTCATTTTTCAGTTTTTTGCGTCCGTTTGTATTGGCCAAATTAGCCACCAGCAGCATAAGGCATAATTATCATTCAATATATGCCTTAAATGGACCTATGGATTTTGCTCAGCCTGGTCGTACATTTCTGTGTTGTTCCTGTGTTTTTTAGTGACGAGGATCGCGTGTATGTGGAGGGTCTATCAGGCCAGACAGAGGCTACAGAAGAGAAAATGGGCAGCTAGCGTTATTAGAAAGTATGTAGAGATTCTTTCTAATCTTCATTGCATGAAGATTTTTATTTCAACCTTTTCATGACCAGAATTCCTTACGGTATGAAAGCTATTATCCGATGCTGTGATACTTTATATAAGGATAACGAAGAAATCAACCAAATTGTTTAATATACTGTACTTGAAGAACTCCAATGCATATTTCCAGTAAAAGGTTCCCCCTAATGGAAATATATAACCAAAATATTGTCTGACCTATTTTATTAATTTGAACTGCAATAGGGATTTGAAAAGTTAACTGTTTGTAACCAACAACTAGATATAGTAAATTTCTCTATCATAAGTAAGATTGCCTATATATTTGCTACTTTTATTAGGTTTTTTGGCATGGATTATACATTGGCTAATTTCCCTTGTTATTTTTCTCAGATTCATCAAAGGTTTCATTCGCCGTAAGGATCCTCCATGCGATGACAACGTGGCCTTCATTCGCTACACTCGCTATAACTACCTGACACGCCTCAAAGCCCAGCTCCCTAAAACCGTCCTGGACAAATCCTGGCCCGACTCCCCAGAGCTACTCGAGAAGGTAAGCAAAATGTACATTTTGTGCCTTGCTGAGTAGAATAACTTCAATAAAAGGTAAGGAAAATGTGATAAAAGGTGAGGAAAATGTGCACTTTGTGACTTGCCGAGTAGAACTTCAATAAAAGGTAAGGAAAATGTGCACTTTGTGACTTGCCAATAGAACTTCAATAGAAGGTAAGGAAAATGTGCACTTTGTGACTTGCCAAGTAGAACTTCAAAAAAAGATAAGGAAAATGTGCACTTTGTGACTTGCCAAGTAGAACTCCAATAAAAGGTAAGGAAAGTGTACACTTTGTGACTTGCCGAGTAGAACTTCAATAAAAGGTAAGGAAAATGTGCACTTTGTGACTTGCCGAGTAGAACTTCAATAAAAGGTAAGGAAAATGTGCACTTTGTGACTTGCCGAGTAGAACTTCAATAAAAGGTAAGGAAAGTGTACACTTTGTGACTTGCCGAGTAGAATTTCAATAAAAGGTAAGGAAAATGTGCACTTTGTGACTTGCCGAGTAGAACTTCAATAAAAGGTAAGGAAAGTGTACACTTTGTGACTTGCCGAGTAGAATTTCAATAAAAGGTATGGAAAATGTGCACTTTGTGACTTGCCGAGTAGAACTTCAATAAAAGCTAAGGAAAATGTGCACTTTGTGACTTGCCGAGTAGAACTTCAATAAAAGGTAAGGAAAGTGTACACTTTGTGACTTGCCGAGTAGAATTTCAATAAAAGGTAAGGAAAATGTGCACATTGTGCCTTGCCGAGTAGAACTTAAATAAAAGGTAAGGAAAATGTGCATTCTCTGCTTTATTGCCTCAGACTTAACATCATGCTTAATTGACAAGAATTTGTGCAAAAGCTTAGGAGAGAGTCGTAACGTCCTTTAACCTACTACAGGTGAACTTGGATATGACGGACTCAATGGGACCAGGAAAATTGGTCCGTCATATGCAAAATCCGTCGTATACATATGACGAAAACTTGATATGCATCAGACTGGGACCAAGCATATCGTCCGTCATATGCAAAAAATCCGTCGTACAGTGGTCCGTCATATCCAAGTTCACCTGTATTGTAAAAAGTGAGGAAAACGTACAATATTAGCTTTACCCCCAGCTTAAGATCTGTGGACTACATTAACAGGACGGATATTTTCCCATACTTTTTGTCAGTGTTTTCCCAGCTGTTTGAGGTGCTATTGCTTATAGATGTATAGTTATATAAAAATTCTTACATGAATCCAACCCATTAATGCTCACAGCGGCCAAAACCAGCCTGACAATTTTGAAGAAATCTTTCAGGTTTTAGCACAATTGGCAAAATATTTGAAGGAGAACTGTTGATAAGAAAACTACCAGCAACTCTCCTTCAAATATTTTGCAAAATAATTCCCAATTCAAAAGTTATTGTCAAAAGTATCATCGATCCAGAGGACAATTTCTGGATGAAGCCTTAAGCATTAATTAGTTAATTTGTTCTATATCATAGTCCTTATTTTCTTGAGCATGTGTTCGTGTGTATATACATATGTGTGATGTTTTATTACTGTCATATTTCAGACTTCAGAGTTACTGAGGGATCTGAACATGAGGAATCTAGTCCAGCGATACTGCAAGCACATATCCTCTGATATGAAATGGCAGGTGAATGAATTGTGTTGACCCTCGCAGAAAACCCATTAAGGCTGTGATGCTTGCTGGTGACACACTCAAAATAAGACATCTCCTAGTTTAGCACTCTTGTCCCCATTCTAACCATGGTTATCTAATCGCTGAGGTCTTGGTGTTTCAACTATAAGTTTTCTTTAACTTACGTGCTCGAGCTGACCTAGATAGGACCACAGTTTCAATTTTACAGTGTTTTACCTCAAATGACGTTTTCTTGATCAATAAAGGGTACCTCAGGTATTAGATAACCATTGTTAGAAAGGGGACGAGCGCTGAACTAGGAGATGTTTTATTCTGAGTGTGCATGTCACCAGCATCACAGCCTTAATGCTTAAAAGTTGAGATGGTTTTCAAAAAATTTTGACCCTTGCGCTTTGGACTAAAGAAGCTCTAGCATCTGGTTATATAAAGGCTTGTACTCTGCTGCTCACCAAGCCTCTTGTCTAATCTAGGAATAAATATACATGATTTTTATTTAACATTAACCCATTAATAACTTAAGAGTTCATCCAGGAATTGTCGTCTGGATCGATGATGCTTTTGACAATAACTTTCGAATTGAGAATGATTTTGCAAAATATTTAAATGAGAGTTGTTGGTAATGTTCTGATCCACATTTCTCCTTCAAATATTTTGTAAATTGTACTAAAGCCTGAAAGATTTCATCAAAATTGTCAGGCTGGTTTTGGCCGCTGTGAGCATTAATGGCTTAAACAGCAATAAGAAATTACCGTATTCTTCCAATTAAGCGCACATGCCCAAATAAGCGCACAGGGTCTATTTCTCACGGTCAGAGGGGGTTTGGCCAGCGCAAATGTGACGAAAAACTCAAAAAACTTCCCCCCCCCCCCCCCCTCCCAGAAGAAGTAAGAAAAGCAAGATCACATACCTTTCCACTTGCCGTGTCTGCAAACCAGAGCTGAATTCCGCAATTTCAGCAGTTCCTTGGCGCTCTCACTGTTCATATTCGCGGCATGATCGTACTTATGACCAATTAACAATCTCACGTGCGCGATTGTAGCTGCAAATGTCTAAGCTAATTAAACAGTGAGAGCACAAAGGCGCAATAACGGCCAATGCTCTCCGATCAGCAATCATTGAGGTGTGCTGTAAAACGGATGATAGCCAATACCCCTACTTCAAAAAGATTTCCCAACCTCTATCCGCACCGTGCGCTTAATCGGAAGAATACGGTATTTGGTTTATAATAACTTATGTTTCTCTTTCTCCCTCAGATGCAGCAGAAAGTCGTAGCGGAGACGCTGTTCAAGGGAAAGAAACAGAGTTATCCATCGAGTATAAGGGAACTCTTCACAGACTCTCGGCTGGGTAAGACGAATTGAAGTTCATTGAATCTTTACAAACTTAGAGTTTGTAGTGACACATGTTTTTTTAATTTTAGATCTGACATTTTCTAAGGTATGATAATAAAGCATACATATACAAAGTATGTGAACAAGAGAACTAGGGTTGCATACCGGTACTCGGGTACCGATAGGTACCGAGATTCATTTTGAAAAGTATCGGTATTTTACCATTTCATTGAGAACCGGTACTGAAAGGCACCGTTTCGTTTTCGAGCACCGTTTTGTTTCAACAAATAAAACAAGTTGTTACTTGCATGCGCCAACACGCATCGTGTCCTATACCCGCCAAAAATTCCCAGGCAGCGTGACAAACCCCCGCTACTTTTAATAGCATTCGGCGGGAAATATGATAGAGCATGGTAGTGCTCATTTGCTTCGGTTAACTTTGTCAATGTTTGTCGCAATCATTGGTTCTGTTCCCCAATTCTACTAATCATTCTTGTCAAAGAATTGAGGAATAATAGAACCACACATGTTAGTGATAGAAACTCGTAACAAAGCCGATCAGGCCACGGAGATCAGAGGTATCGTTTCACTGTTAACGATACCGATACCACTGGTACCATTT
Organism: Maea johnstoni; assembly: GCA_963942565.1. Lineage (NCBI taxonomy): Eukaryota > Metazoa > Annelida > Polychaeta > Spionida > Magelonidae > Maea > Maea johnstoni. The sequence goes on from OZ012691.1 coordinate 35,029,510, forward strand.
CACCGGTACCGGTATCATACCGTTTCGTGTTAACGGTATGCAACCCTAATAATAACCCACACATATACAAAGTATGTGAACGAGAACTATTTTATTCAAAAAAGATCCTCCTTCTGATAGCTTCCATAATGAGTTTTTTTAAGGAAGATATTTTGAAAATGTTCAGACCTTTTTGAGGCGCAGCTAATCTCTTCGTAGTGGCTCACAACTTCTTGAAAGGCTGCCGAAGTACTAGATTCTTTCCATAATATGCATAAACAGTGTATTTGACGCCACAGTAGTCGTTGAACAGCTTCTGTAAGCATGGACATTAAAATTAAACTAATGGTTTTTGCCAAAAGATTTTAAAATCATATGCTTTTAAAAAATCATAATGATGAAATAAAGGCTTCTACATTTCATCTTAGGCCAAAAAAAATTAATTGTCTGTTTCCTGTAACGGTCCGAAAAGAAATAGGGTAGGTAGGCCGGAAAGTTTTTTTGTTTTTTTTTTCAATATTTTTGTTGTTCAAAAATGTGTGTTTTATGCATGTTTTTTGATAATTGGGAGTCAGGAGGGCTGAAAAAAAATTAGGGTAGGGATTTTTCTGAATAAAAACTTGTTAGAGTAAGGTTACAGGAAACAAACAACTTTCTTTTTTTAGACCTTATTAAAACTCCTGCAATGCGCATCTTGAAATTGGTACTATTGATGTTTCAGCCACTCACCATGACAGCCTGCGGAGGAATATATTTGATGTTCAGCTCAAACCAGAGAATGAGAAAACACTGGTAAGCACCCACTGCCATCTAGAGTCATGCCTCTTTAAAACACTAAAATAGCTAGATTTCCTTAACCCTTATGCTGCTGGAGGCTGATTTGGCCAATACAAAATGATGCAAAAAACCTGAAAAATCACTGAAACCATGGCAAATGGGTACTCATCTGAGAGTACTCGGCAAGAGCTATCCAATGAACACCAACTTGACAGGGTTTAGATGGTTTTCAAAAATCTTTGCATTATTGTGCTTTGGACGAAAGTAGCCTCAGCAGTGGAAGGGTTAAAACACTAAGATAGTTAGATTTCCTTAACCCTTATGCTGCTGGTGGCTAATTTGGCCAATACAAAATGATGCTAAAAACCTGAAGATATGATTGAATCCCTGGCACATGGGTACTCATCTGAGGTATGCAGTGAGAGCTATCCTATGAATACCAACATGACAGGGTTAAGATTATTTTCAAAAATCTTAGCGTTCTTGTTTCTTTGATCAAAAGTAGCCTCAGCAATGTAAGCCTTTAATTATTCATATGTAATACTGTATATAGTATATAATCTTATTTTCAGTATTCTGCGACTGTGATCAAGTATGATCGTAATGGATACCACGCACGTCCACGAGTCATGTTCGTCACCAATGCAGCAATCTATATCGTACAGGAGAAAGACTTCAAGCTCAAAGACAAGATTCCATTCCTAAACCTCTCGGGTGAGTACGTCTTTTCTTACACCCATTTTTATTCTGAAGGGGGGGGGGGGGGGGGGGGGGCAGTATTACACATGTGAGTGGTATACATGTGATATTATATTTTGTTACTGTAAAGTAGAAAAAAGTTTGTAAGGTTTTTTCTCGCACAAATTTATGGAATAAAAAACTTTGTTTAAACTAAAATTTAGCCGCCGTTGAAAAGTACTTGTTCATGATGGGTACAAGGCTGTAATATAATATTTTCAGATTTAACTTAATATGTAAAAAAGAAATTGAATTTTTAAAGATTGATTTTGGATGCATCCAACAACATGCTCTTGTGGAAAGTATCTTTAGTATAAAGCATTTATCAATTTCCTTTACTGTACAGCTATCTGTGTGAGTGATTTTATGGTTGATATCTTCGATTATTGGTTATTGATTTTTTCCTATATTTTACAGGTATCTCTGTTAGTGGTCTAATTGATGGTATCTTTGATTATTGGTTATTGATTATTTCCTATATTTTACATGTATCTCTGTGAGTGGTCTTGCTGATGGTATCTTTGATTATTGGTTATTGATTATTTCCTATATTTTACAGGTATCTCCGTGAGTGGTCTAACTGATGGTATCTTTGATTATTGGTTATTGATTATGTCCTATATTTGACAGGTATCTCTGTGAGTGGTCTCACTGATGGTATCTTTGATTATTGGCTATTGATTATTTCCTATATTTTACAGGTATCTCTGTGAGTGGTCTTACTGATGGTATCTTTGATTATTGGTTATTGATTATTTCCTATATTTTACAGGTATCTCTGTGAGTGGTCTTACTGATGATATCTTTGATTATTGGTTATTGATCAGTTTCCTATATTTTACAGGTATCTCTGTGAGTGGTCTAACTGATGATATCTTTGATTATTGGTTATTGATTATTTGCTATATTTTACAGGTATCTCTGTGAGTGGTCCCACTGATGATATCTTTGATTATTGGTTATTGATCAGTTTCCTATATTTTACATGTATCTCTGTGAGTGGTCTTACTGATGGTATCTTTGATTATTGGTTATTGATTATTTCCTATATTTCACAAGTATCTCTGTGAGTGGTCTAACTGATGGTATCTTTGATTATTGGTTATTGATTATGTCCTATATTTTACAGGTATCTCTGTGAGTGGTCTTACTGATGATATCTTTGATTATTGGTTATTAATTTGTTTATTGGTTATTGATTGGTTTCCTATATTTTACAGGTATCTCTGTGAGTGGTTTAACTGATGGTATCTTTGATTATTGGTTATTAATTTGTTTATTGGTTATTGATTGGTTTCCTATATTTTACAGGTATCTCTGTGAGTGGTCTAACTGATGGTATCTTTGATTATTGGTTATTGATCAGTTTCCTATATTTTACAGGTATCTCTGTGAGTGGTCTAACTGACGGTATCTTTGATTATTGGTTATTGATCAGTTTCCTATATTTTACAGGTACCTCTGTGAGTGGTCTTACTGATGGTATCTTTGATTATTGATCAGTTTCCTTTATTTTACAGGTACCTCTGTGAGTGGTCTTACTGATGGTATCTTTGATTATTGGTTATTGATCAGTTTCCTATATTTTACAGGTATCTCTGTGAGTGGTCTTACTGATGGTATCTTTGATTATTGATTATTGATATATTTCCTATATTTTACAAATATCTCTGTGAGTGGTCTAACTGATGATATCTTTGATTATTGGTTATTGATCAGTTTCCTTTATTTTACAGGTATCTCTGTGAGTGGTCTTACTGATGGTATCTTTGATTATTGGTTATTAATCAGTTTCCTATAGTTAACAGGTATCTCTGTGAGTGGTCTAACTGATGGTATCTTTGATTATTGGTTATTGATCAGTTTCCTATATTTTACAGGTATCTCTGTGAGTGGTCTTACTGATGATATCTTTGATTATTGATTATTGATCGGTTTCCTATATGTTACAGATATATCTGTGAGTGGTCTTACTGATGATATCTTTGATTATTGGTTATTGATCAGTTTCCTATATTTTACAAATATCTCTGTGAGTGGTCTAACTGATGGTATCTTTGATTATCGGTTATTGATTATTTCCTATATTTTACAGGTATCTCTGTGAGTGGTCTTACTGATGGTATCTTTGATTATTGGTTTTTGATCAGTTTCCTATATTCTACAGGTATCTCTGTGAGTGGTCTAACTGATGGTATCTTTGATTATTGGTTATTGATTATTTCCTATATTTTACAGGTATCTCTGTGAGTGGTCTTACTGATGATATCTTTGATTATTGGTTATTGATTATTTCCTATATTTGACAGGTATCTCTGTGAGTGGTCTTACTGACGGGATATTTGTTCTCCACGCCACGGCGGAGCACAATCACGGCAGTAAGGATAAAGGCGATCTCATCCTTCGCACGGACTACGTCATCGAGTCCGTCACAAAGATAGCGATGGCTGCCGACCGGACAGAGGCTCTCACAGTGGCCAGCAATAATGTGTAAGTCTTTCTGGTGAATCTACCCCACCTCTGATAGCTGTAATTGCTGTACATAGTCGGTTTAGATTTAATTTGGGCTGGAGACTGAGTTGCTCAAGTGTTTGCCAACTCTAGCCCATTTTAACCCTTCCAATGCTAATAAGGCTACTTTCGTCCAAAACTCAAGAACACAAAGATCTAAACCCTGTCATGTTTGTATTCATTGGAAAGCTCTTGCTGAGTAATTTTAGATGAGTACCACATGCCAGGGTTTCTGTCATTTTTCAGCTTTTTTGCATCATTTTTTATTGGCCAAATTAGCCAGCAGCAGCATAAGGGTTAAGTTGATAATATTTTACTTACAAAAGCTATTTTTCCACAAAAAACTTGTTGTTTTGTTTGATAAAAAACGTTATCCTATCGTTAACTTTAAATCGATATTCAGCCCAAGCTCTAATATGATTAATAACCCAACTTTACCTGCAGCATCTCCCTTTCTTTGATGTGAAATCTCTTTCCTCATCACCTTTATGTTTTTCCTTCACTGTAGCATCACCCATTACCTGGCGAGTGGGAGAGAGGGCCATATTGAGTTCAGCAGCGGCAACAAGTACGCTGTCAATAAGGGCAAGAACGGCCAGCTCTTCGTGGTAAGTGTTGAGTTAGCTCTCCTTGTTGTATAGGAGGACTTACAAACTGTTTATTACCTGGATTTTGGATGATTTAAGTCTTGTTGATATTTGTTTTAAGTGGTCTTTGAGGGTCTTTTTTAATTAGATAAAGTCTTATAGCAACTTATTATCTTACTTAAAGTGGCTACACATTTCATGCCAAAGATATTTTGATAAATAGTTCATTATCCATGGGGGTGGGGGGGGGGGGGGGCTGATACTATTGCTGGCATTCATCCCATTTTGTGTATGTTGTCTATAGCTTTAATTGTAGCTTAAGTATAGGAAAAACTTAGAAAATGTTTGATAAGGTGTTAGCATAAACACAAACAACAATTGTCAGGCAAACATTCCTTAGCTATCAATAAATCATCATATGTATGCTCCAGATCTGCCTCTGTTATACTGAAACATTTTTATTAAACATGTTATTTACTTGAATGTTGTTATGTTTTGAGGTGAAATAGCGGTGGTTATTAAGTGGAAATATTTACATTTCTCTTATAGATGGCGCCACCAGTGTATGGGTGAGGGAGATCTTACGAGAGGAGCAAGCGGTTTTGGAATTGAGTGGTGTCATTGAGGTCTGCGGAAACCAGCCAATCAGCAGTGGTGTTTGCTTATGTCTCCAACCAATGAAAAGCTACACAATATCAGTTGCGTTGTCAGAATGAATATATATATATATATATTTATATATATATATATATATATTTATACACATTTTTACCACAGTTGCCTGCCTTCCATCAAGCGCAGGCTTCAAAGTGTGGGTTATATAACATAATCAACACATTTTTAAGCCTACGTTCTCTAAGCTGCCTTAGCCTTTAAGATGTTACACAAGGATATTGATCAAGATTGCTAAGCCAAGCTTTGCTTTTGGCCTGTGATTGGTGGAAAGCAGTCAACTATGGTACAAGCGTGATACCCCTGGGATTAGTCAGCTTTGACTCATAGCACCTTGGGTATATCACATACATCGCAGTTTCTATGTATCTATTACTTTATATATATATATACTTTTTTATATATATATATATATATATATATATATATATATATATATATATATATATATATATATATATATATATATATATATATATATATATATATGTGTGTGTGTGTGTATATATATATATATTCTGAAGTTTTGTCTTCATTTTCCTGACGTTTGTCAGAACATGAACATGGAGATTGACTAAAGCCATATTGAATCTAGTCTGAATTTGATTGAAGTTATTATCGTAAGCATAACAACTTGTGTCCTATTTAATACTATTTAAAATCTCTCTAAGAGCAATGAATCTGAATGGACTTCAAATAGTCATTATCCCCATAAGGTGGAGCATTGGGAAATATTAATTGCAAGTTATAGATTCAACAGAGAGACTATATTTGTTTATCCCTCTATCTTCCCACATAGGACTAACTATTTGGTAATGTCTTGCTTTGGTAGGAATTTCACCCCATGAAGGAACTGTGGGTGTGAAGGGCTTGATCGGTACATGCTTGGAGTTTACTTTGAAATAGTCATCTCTTAAATCTAAAAAAAGTTGGGAATAAAGCCCAATTAGGCAAAAGTTTTGGAAGAGAGTTGTTGGTTTTGGGTTACAATATCATTTCTGGTTCAAGTATTTGTCTAAAGATGCTTTCGACAAAATTATCAAAATAGTGCGGCCTATTTTGCTGCTGCCGATAGTTATGGATAAGTCTATTGTTATTTCAGCCAGCAGGAACAGTCATCCTTTTCAGAATATTTCAAGAAAAGATGTTTAAAGCAGCAATATTGAAATAGGGAAAGTCAATGATTAATCAGGAAATAAAACCAATTCATGCCTGCAGTGGCTGAAATGGACCAGGTCAATACGATAATATTTTCCCAAGAAAAATCTATTTGGAATACATTGGAAGGAGAAATGTTAATCAGAATCATTTCAACTTTTTTTTCTCAAATTCCTGACTTCTCGCTAAGGTATTCAAAATATTTTCAGAGCTTGACTTTTTTCAAGGGAAGCTTCAATTATCATTTGATCATATTCCTTTTTTAAGAAAAATGCTGGAGTTTGGAAGAATGGGTGCTTGTGTAGTGAGAACTATCCCATGCTATTATTATTATTATCATTATACTTATTTTATATATTTCTCATCTATATGCTTAAGCATTTTGTTATATTTTTATAGTTATGAGTATTCTGTCAAACAGTCATATGTGTGTACTTTTTCTACATTGTTCATGAAAACTGTGTCTCATTTGTGCTGACGTTATTAAATTAACTCAATCATGTAGGGCCCATATGCCAGCTGAACTATTATAGGGATATCAAATTCATTTTAAAAAGTTTGAGATGAGAATACGATGAAAACTCTCGGTCTCGATTGGTTTGGTGTTATTGAATTAACCCTTATGCTGCTGGTGGCTAATTTGGTCAAAACAAAATGCTGAAGAAGTGACTGAAAATTTGGCACAGGGGTATGCATCAGATAGTACCCGTACAGAGCTTTCTAATGAATACCAACATGACAGGGTTGAGATGATTTTCATATTTTTTTGTTTTCTTGTGCCTTGGACAAGTATCCTCGGCATCATAAGGGTTAACTCTTATCTATCATGTAGGGCCCATGCCAGCCAAAGTATTTTGGGGATATCTATTCATTCAACAAAGGATTAAGGTTGGAATTCTAGACAATACAGTGAAAGAACATTTAAAATGTAAAACTAGTCAAGTGATTTGCCTATGTATTCTCAATGCTAAGAATAATCAAAAAAGATGTGTATGCCATTTTTAGATAGATACATTAGGAAGTCATGTATGTAAAGAACACTTTCCTTTACCATGTTCATGCTTAGTTCTTGCATTTCATCATGAATTAACCCATTCACACTCAGAGGTCCACTAGAGAGTATCATCTGCTACTCTCTTATTTATGAAAATAACTTCGGGAGAAAGCAAAAATTCACAAAATATTTGAAGGAGAGTTGTTGTTTGGCTTCTGATCAACATTTCTCCTTCAAATGTTTTCCAGAAAAATGCTTTTTTAGTGAAATATTTCCAAAATCGTCAGGCCTGTTTTGGCCTCTCTAAGTGTGAATGGGTTAAATCAAATACTTTTGTGGATAATATTGGTAATTTGAGTTACTGTCATTTTGGAAAATTTTGTCTTGTTAGCAAGGCCTTTCCAAAGGTGTCATACTTGCTGTCTACTTGAAGCATGAATGGGTTACTTAACCCTTTCAATGCTGAGGCTACTTTCATCCAAAGCACAAAGATGCAAAGTTTTCTGAAAACCATCGAAACCCTGTCATGTTGGTATTCATTAGAAAGCTCTCGCGGAGCACTCTCAGATGAGTACCCATTTGCCAGAGTTTTAGTCATTTTCAGGATTTTTGCATCATTTTGTATTGACCAAATTAGCAACTAGCAGCTAAAGGGTTAAGTGTTAGCTATAGGGGCTTAGCAATACACAAAGAAGTTAGCCGGTAGTTGGACTGACAGGGTATACATCATAATCCAAAGGTGCATTCGGGCTTGATCAGCAAGCCTGGAATGTTGAACAGTAATATCACCTTTGGGTGAAGTAATGAGAAACTCTGTCCTGTCATGTATACATTTTCACAAGGTGCTAAGAGCTTATTTTTAAAACAGTTGATATTGAATGGTCATGTTATTTTTTTCTGAAGTCTGTTTCTTTCACTAGGTTTTTGTGCATGCAGTATCTGGATGTTTTACCATTGTAAACCGTGCCTTTTTAACATGCATAATATCATAGAGTCCTCTAGTGGACTGGTCTGACATTATTACAGCGTAACTTATGTGCCAGCGGTTGATAGTCATCTCAACGTGTATCGGAATAATTAAGGTTTAAAAATTCCTTAAGGCCCAAACATTCAACTTTCTCTGATATAAAGGCAATATTTTGCTATCAATTCTGAACTTAAAGATTTGCTATGAGGTAAATTGTTTTCATCATGTTATGAATAATGCTCATGTGGATATCCATTCATTTTCATTTATAAAATATCTCCAAACTCTAAATATTACTGACTATTGTTTAAGTAGGACCCTTGATTAACTTATGAGAAATTTGTATGGGCAAAGAAGTTAAATTTCAAAGACTCCAAATATCTGTTGCCATATATGGTAATATCATAAGTTATTTTTTTTTTGTGCAAGGGTATGAAAAGAATTTTCTAATTACATGATGCTACATTATGAACATAATCTGTCTAGAAACTTTAATAACTGACAAACAAATCCTGTTTAGTGCATTACGTTGTACAGTACCGATGGCTTTCAAAGAATGAAAAGAGATATATGCATGTTGCTTGTTTTATTCTCTGTGAATTCTACAGAGATGTAATAGTGTAATATTTACATTTTATATTCAACTTGTTATATAGTTGCATTGTCTACGTTATAAGTTATGAAATAAAAGTATGCTTGTGAAGTCAAATCGGACTCTTTGTTCAATCTGAGGAATATTCTCCAATAGACATTGGCCTCATTCATGAATAGAATTCCCATTTATCTCCTCTAGATATTTAACCCATTAATGCTCAAGGCGTCATTCGGAAATTGTCGTCTGGAGCGATGATACTTTTGACAATAACTTTTGAATTGGGAATAATTTTACAAAATATTTGAAGGAGAGTTGTTGGTATTGTTCTGATCAACATTTCTCCTTCAAATATTTTGCCAATTGTGCTAAAACCTGACTGATTTCTTCTAAATTGTCAGGCAGGTTTTGGTCGCTGTGAGCATTTATGGGTTAAAAGGTAAAAAATCTATTTGCATTTTTTGATTAATACGGTCCTATCTGCAAGGTTACAGTGGGCTCTCTGGCTGAATTTCTAGGAATTAGTTTATCCTTATTTTTATTATTACTACATTTAGGTCATCCAACATTTTGTTTTGGGTTTGTTAACGGGATAAGTGTATCGATAGGTATTCTTAGAGAATGAGCCACAATTTCTAGTTTTTATGATCTAAAAAGGTGTAGGGCACAAACTAAAGGAACCCAAAATAAAACTAATTTTCCTTGTAGATGATCCCCAGCTCCCTACCATACCTATCATAGTATAGTATTTTATTGACCATTTCTGCAGAAATAAAAAACATATACAATAGTATAACACATAATTAACACAATATAAAAGAAACTGAAAAATAGTAACACACAGAATTGGACAAAATAACATCCACAGACAGAGTTTTACACCATTATCGACCAGAGGAAATTTTGAATAGAAAAAATTTGTACTGGATAAAAAGACCAACACAAACCTAGGACCTGATAAATGACCTGATAAGCTTGCATTTTTTTACTTTTACGTAAACAGTATCTGTGGGTAGGGGCGGGGGTTCAAATCCCTTATCAAGTAATATTCAAATACTACTACCGGCATTTGAGTAATGTACTTTAAAAAGAGTCTCTTAGAGATAATGGACTCCTAGTATGTGAAATTGTTAATCTCAATTGGTGATCAATGTATATGTACTAAGATAAGTCGCAGCATGTACTTCAAATGTAGGTGTGCATATACTTCTTTCATAAAGAACTAACTGTGGTTGGAAGAAGGCTGTTTTAATGTTTCCAACATTTCACATAACATATAGTTTAGTTTCCTCTCATCTTTTACCTTGAGTGAGAGGGCCTGCCCTGATGGTCAAGTGGTCTACGGTGTTGCCACCAACTGCTCACCAACTGCGGTGGCCTAGTGGTTTCGATGCCTGGCTCCCAAGCGTGAGTTCGCAGGTTTGAGTCTCCGCTGGATCCCCAAGCGGGTTGGCCTGGTCGCTATATAAATGTGTGGCGTTGTGGAGGACTGCCTATTGTCCTTCTGCATCAGAAGGACCTCTTGGTTTCTATCTCGTCGCGATATGACCTAAGCTGTTGAAAGCGACGTAAAACCAATTTCCTTCCTTCCTTCCAACTGCTCACTCTCTCTCACGACTTCCTGGGCTTGAATCCCTGCCAGGGCATGTGAGAAAGTAGGCAGTGACTTGTGATTTGCAGGGTATTCAATTTCCTCCCATACCTACAACTAGCTGGCAATTTTGCAATATGGCAGAACAATTAAATTGCTAGGAAATTCCAGGCTACAGAGGGCTGCCTCATGGCCAAGTGGTCCACAGCATAACGGAACAATGTCAACCTGCAAAAGGTCCAATTTGAGAAAGTTGCTGGTGACCTCTGATTGGTTGGTGGTTTACAGGCTCTGTACTACTTACAAATTATTATCATTAACCATTCCAATGCTGTGGCTACTTTCGTCCGAAGTACAAGGACACAAAGATTTTTGAAAATTATCTAAACCCTGCCATGTTGGTATTGATTGGAACGCCCTCCCAAAGTAATATCAGATGAGTACCAATGTGCCAGGGTTACAGTCATTTCCAGGATTTTTGGATCATTATGTAACAGCCAAATCAGTCACCAGAAGCATAACGGTTAAGCCTACAATGGCAAAGAAGGTGAGAATAGGCAAAGATTTATGTGCAACACAGAACATCCACAATAAGATATCGTTGCATTAAATAGTAAGGTTCACTATTATTGAACAATAGTCAAAAGGCGGGGCCAAGTTATTTATGAACTTGTGAGGGAACCGGATGTATAAAGAACATTAACATTATAGAGGAAAATAATTTATAATGACTAGATTTGTATCATTTTTGTAGAAGTGAAACAAATATCGGAATTCTAGGCGCAAGCTGGAGACTTCGAAATCTCTTGGGTGCGAAGCTACTTGGGTACGCATCAGTTTGGTTACGACCCAGTTTGGTTACGAAGTCTCCTGATTTCATTCTATACACATAGTAGACTAGTGGCAGTCCTATACGCCGCTTTACGCCAACAATAGATGGTGGGCGATACCTGTCTCTAATCCGTGACGTGATTGTGAGACTGGCACTAGTCTATACACACAGTAATTTTTTTCTTAGTAATTTTCCTTCCTATACTGAAAAATATACTTTGTCCGCTTAAAATATTTTATATATTTGAAAACTTCATGCTAAATTAAAATAAGGAAGGCACGATTTTCCGCGGCAAAGGCAACATTTATGTTATAACCAATCAGAATAGAGAATTATATTCAGTCCGGCCTCAGGATTTAGAGCACGGACGTCTGGCCCATGAACATCTCAAAACAGCTTCCCAGATAGGCGCGGCCTGAGGGCCCCGCCAATAAGGAACCTTGTGGTGATAGATGGCAGCAGGTCTGAAGCATGCGCAGTAAACCGTTGTGCTATACGCTAATCTATGGTAGTGCAAGTGTGACACAGAAAATACATTTTCAAATAGAAAAATAAAACCTGCAAAGAGAAGAATGGCCACAAAATATAAAAGAAAAACTTTCATGCAGGCAGATATTTTGTTTGACATCTCGTCTTTTCTTGTCAAATGAAGCCTAAAACATGAGTAGCGACTTGTGTAGAAAACTTATATGTGGGAAGACCACGGAGTCTTCCTAAATCACTGGCAACTTCCTCGTATAGTTTGAACCAGGCACCTTTGGCTTTGACAGTGATTAGGGACAGCGAATAGTTAGATGTCATGATGTAGCATATCGCGGCAGCCTCTCGGCGGTCTGTGGCATTATAAAACGCAACTTTCACTGACATCAACATGCTGTTCGCAGGTCCCCCTTTCCACTCTGAGCCGCACAACTTCAGTTGCAATGGCATTCACCGGCGGATCCACACGGGTGCTTCCGGTGACAAGTCACCGCTCATTTCAAAAACTGGACGTTTGGCACCGGTCAAAATCCGCCAGCTCATCTCTGCCTGTTCACTCTATCACTCAAGCTTTAGACAGGCAGCTGGAGGGCATCGTGTCCCGGATAGAGTTCCTTAAAAAACTGGGACGGGTGGATTTAGGAAGAAGAAGACATCAACATCAAATTGTTCTCGCCGGCTGCCTGGCATCATGAGTCCCCATGGGGAATTGATAAGGACGGAAGATATTGGCCAGGAGAGATAGTAACTCCTTGTGGAGATGACTATCAATCAGACGCGGCAGCGTGATTATACCCGGCGCTAGGAGCGCTGATAAGCAACCATCGACGATGGTTGTTTATCAGCTAGAGAACTGAAATCATCTCTTCATTTTAAAGTGGAAGATGACTTCGAGAACTTGGTATAAAAGTATAAACATTCAGGGATCAGATTTTTTTGTAACATTAATGGTAGATTATACCTAGAGAACAACCACAAGTTTTAATCCAAGGTTATACTGGCCAACATATACCCGTATCCATTTGCTCTTTAGCCAGTTTTGGAATGAGTGTATTTAGTATTGACCAGGTAAATACATCAGGACTGACTGTGGGATGCCTGAACATCCAGTCTGCCAGGAATAAAACAGACATCATCAGAGACATTGTCATTAATCATGACATAGACATTCTTTCGTTAACTGAGACCTGGCTCTCCACGAAAGATAAGGATGATTTCCACGTCAAAGGACTATCTTTACCTGGGTATGAACTCAAACATACACCAAGACGTGGAAATCAAGGATATGGAGGGGTTGGTGTTCTACACAAGGCTTCAATCAAAATCATCAAAACAGATGTTTACAAGTCAGACAGCTTTGAAAACATGCAGATCAAGTTTAACACAGGATCACGCTGCCTTGATTTAATTACCTTGTATAGGCCACCACCCAACCAAAAGAATAAGTTCACCACTGGTCAGTTCTTCGAGGAGTTCTCTTCATTTCTCCAGGACAAAGTCACTGGCTCAGGTGACTTATTGATGGTTGGTGACCTAAATTTCCATCTTGATAAAAAGACTGACAACACCACCCACAAATTCACTGATATGCTGGGGTCACTGGGTATCGAACAACACGTCAATAAACCCACTCACATGTCTGGACATATATTGGATGTTATCATGTGTCGAGACACAGATAATCTTGTACAAGAGGTCCAGGTGGGTGATATGATAACAGACCACCATCTACTGTTATGCAACGTCCATCACCCCAAGCCACACCTTCAGAAGACAAAAATAATAACAAGGGCCTTTCGCTCCATTAACCTGCCCAGTTTTAGAACAGACATTTCACAAGGACTGGGGGATCCTGATGACAACCTCTCTGTCACTGATCTCATGGACATATATGATACACAACTAACCAATGTGCTGAATAAGCATGCACCACCCAAGGAAAAGTCTATTGTAATAAGACCACAACAGCCTTGGTTCTCAGATGATCTCCATCGAGCAAAATCTGAGAAAAGAAAAGCTGAAAGGCTGTGGAGGAGAACTGGCCTGACAGTTCATCGTGAAATCTTCAAGGAAGAAAGAGACAAATACAACAATCTCCTTGAAAGTAGCAAAGTGTCATATTACAATCAGAGGATTATTGATTGTGGGCAGGATTCAAAAGCGATGTCCCAGACAATGAATGAACTCCTCTTCAGGCAGAAAGTGTCAAAACTCCCAGAGCACAGCTCTGCAGAAGAACTTGCAAATAGGTTCTCATGCTTTTTCAAGGAAAAGATTGATAAAATCAGGGATAACCTCCCTGACTGCTCTGACATCAACCTGGAAATAGCACAGTCACCACCTGTTTCCACTCTGAATGTTCTGCGGAATACTACAGAGGAGGAAGTATGGAAGATAATTTGCAAGTCTCCTGCGAAAAGCTGCATGCTTGATCCAATCCCAACTTGGCTCATCAAAGAAAGTAGAAGCGAATTACTTCCAGTAATGACTAACATTATAAATTCTTCTCTCAGATCTAGCCAGGTACCGAAATCCATGAAGTCGGCTATAGTAACACCGTTACTTAAGAAATCTACCCTAGATCCAGATATTCTTAAGAACTACCGTCCTGTCAGTAACCTTTCTTACATCTCAAAACTGTTGGAGAGGGTGGTGGCGGGGCGACTCACTGACTACATGACTGAGAACAACTTGCATGAACATTTACAATCTGCTTACAAGCCTGGTCACAGCACTGAGACTGCCCTAGTGAAAGTACAGAATGACATTCTAACCAGCATTGACCAGCATGGAGTAGTTATACTGGTCATGTTAGATCTGAGTGCGGCGTTCGACACCATCGACCATGATATTCTATTCAGCAGAATGGAAAATACATTAGGTATTACGGGTCAAGCACTTGCTTGGTTTAAGTCTTACCTGTCAGGACGCACACTCCGCATCAAGATTGACAAGTCATTCTCTGAGTTACAGGACATTCTGTGGTCCGTACCACAGGGATCAGTGTTAGGACCATTGTTGTTCCTGATCTACCTCCTACCCCTTGGAAAACTCATCAGAAAGCATGGTTTAGAGCTTCCCCGGGGGGGGCACTCAGGTACAGAGGGGGGCCGCACCTTAGTTACGTATTTCGCGGAAGAAGGGGTCTTTTTTTAAGACCTCCGCATGTCCGCGATTTTGTAAAAGAAGGGTACTTTTTTGTACCAAGGTACGAAGTATGGGGGACAAAATCCCCTTAAAATCCACGAAATATACGCGGCTCTGACGCCGAGTGACTCCCGAAGTGACTGGACTCCCGAGTCTGCTGCCGCCACTTGCTGCCGCTAAACACGCAGAGGATTATAAAATCTTAAGTTAGAATACGTGTTCCCGTTCATCCAATGTCAGTGTTTTGATAAAAGAAGGGGTGTTTATTTCTTGGAAAAAATCAGCGTTTTATTAAAATAAGGGTGCTTTTTTGGCCAGAAATCAGTGCTTTAGGGGTATTTTTTAATTTTGATAACGAACGTATGCGCCCCCCTAAATACCCAAGTGCCCCCCCCCGGGAGAGCTTCACATATATGCAGACGACACACAGCTCTATCTGGCAATAAAACCTATCACTCAAAAAGCTGTGGACATAGGAGTTGCTAGGCTGGAGGGCTGCCTCACTGACATATATACATGGATGTCACAGAACAAGCTAAAACTGAATGCAGACAAAACGGAAGTCCTAGTGCTAGGTACCCCTAAGCAGCGAGCCAAAATATCTGTGCCTAGCATCTCCGTAAATGGCGAGATTGTTAAGATTCTCAATATACCTATCAGCAATCTGGGCTCTGTTTTTGATCCAAGCATGAATATGGCCGCACATGTGTCAAAGGCAGTCAAATCTGCAAACTATCACCTTCGAAACATTGGAAGGATCAGAAAATACTTGACTGCAGAATCAACTAAAGGTGCTGTCATATCCCTGGTAACCTCAAGATTCGACTACTGCAATGGACTTCTCTGTGGAATACCTGATGAGCTAATATGTAAGCTCCAGAGAGTACAAAATAATGCCGCCAGGGTGATAACACTCACAAAGAAGTATGACCATATCACTCCAGTACTAAAGGAACTTCACTGGTTACCAGTCAGGAAGAGAATTGAATTCAAGATTCTTCTCCTGGCGTACAAGTGTTTGCATGGAACTGCACCCTCTTACCTGAGGGAAATGCTGAAAGAGTATGTCCCACCACGGACACTGAGATCAACATCCAAGAACTTACTCTGCGAGCCGAGAACCAACATGAAAACCTACGGTGACAGATCATTTAGTGCCTGTGCCCCAAAACTATGGAATCAGCTCCCAAATAATATTCGGGCAGCTGGGAGTGTGGCAATCTTCAAACGACAATTGAAAACACATCTGTTCAAAGATGTATTTATCAAATAACTATGTGGATATCAACATCTATCCTCTGACAATGAATGTAATGCGCCTTTGAGCATGTTTATATGGAAAGGGCGCAATATCAAATGACAATATTATTTATTATTATTATTATCGGTTAATTGTATCCCTTGGAGGGGGAGGTATTCTGACCTCCTGCCCTCAGGCTATTTTTGCACCAGTTAATTGAATCCCTGGGAGGGGGAGGGGCAGGGATAGTGTTCTGACCTCCTGCCCTCAGGCTATTTTGCGAAGTCCAAACCTCTAGAGCACATTTTTTGTCAGTTATCCCCACCCCTGGGGCACATACTTTTAAGCATATTTTTTAGCCACGTGGGCATTAAAAAAATGAAAAATGTAATTGAAAATAAACTTTTATTGTGTTGATTTGGACAATGATAAGATATAATTTCATTTGTTTGCTCACTGTTTGATGGCCGATTGGGCTAATCAAAAATAAGTAAATGGGATATTTTTAGGAGGATTTTGGAGGTATTCACTATTCCCGTCATTTGGGGAAAGTGAAGGTGAAGTGTGATATGAAAAAAATCACTACAGTTTCAGAAATAAAGAATTATTTTACCCACAAATTAGCCTTTTATTATGAAAACCATTGCAAAGATCAGTAGTGAGTAATGAGTGGTTCTGTTTATGGCTAAAAAACACTAGAAATACAATTGTATTTCTTGAAAATTAAGTCAAAATAATTTATAATTTCAAGTGTCTGGAATGGCTGAGAATGCCTCTCAGAGCATAAAAAAAACACGGGCTTCTGGGGGCCCTGAGCGGCTAGTAAGAGGCTAGTAGTATGTATTGTATGTATGAGTACTCTGTATCTGTCGTATCTTGGCAAGACCAAGAACTGACCCCAAGACAGTGCAAACATTCTCAGTTGCCGCGAATGCGACTCGATCTTTGATCCTCTCAGCCTGTTTATTAATGAGACACAACGATCAGTGAATGGTCACTACACTATACCGCTTGGCCAATGAGGATGTCCCTCTTAACAGTAGAAGGGGAAAGTGAGGTGACAGTGTTGAGACACAGCGATCAGTGGATGGCCGCTACACTATACCACTTTGCCAATGAGGATGTCCCTCTTAACAGTAGAAGGGGAAAGTGAGGTGGCAGTGTTGAGACACAGCTATCAGTGGATGGCCGCTACACTAGACCACTTTGCCAATGAGGACGTCCCTCTTAACAGTAGAAGGGGAAAGTGAGGTGGCAGTGTTGAGACTGAGATCAGTGGATGGCCGCTACACTAGACCACTTTGCCAATGAGGACGTCCCTCTTAACAGTAGAAGGGGAAAGTGAGGTGGCAGTGTTGAGACACAGCGATCAGTGGATGGCCGCTACACTAGACCACTTTGCCAATGAGGACGTCCCTCTTAACAGTAGAAGGGGAAAGTGAGGTGGCAGTGTTGAGACTGAGATCAGTGGATGGCCGCTACACTAGACCGCTTTGCCAATGAGGACGTCCCTCTTAACAGTAGAAGGGGAAAGTGAGATGGCAGTGTTGAGACACAGAGATCAGTGGATGGCCGCTACACTAGACCGCTTTGCCAATGAGGACGTCCCTCTTAACAGTAGAAGGGGAAAGTGAGGTGGCAGTGTTGAGACACAGCGATCAGTGGATGGCCGCTACACTAGACCACTTTGCCAATGAGGACGTCCCTCTTAACAGTAGAAGGGGAAAGTGAGGTGGCAGTGTTGAGACTGAGATCAGTGGATGGCCGCTACACTAGACCACTTTGCCAATGAGGACGTCCCTCTTAACAGTAGAAGGGGAAAGTGAGGTGGCAGTGTTGAGACACAGCGATCAGTGGATGGCCGCTACACTAGACCACTTTGCCAATGAGGACGTCCCTCTTAACAGTAGAAGGGGAAAGTGAGGTGGCAGTGTTGAGACTGAGATCAGTGGATGGCCGCTACACTAGACCGCTTTGCCAATGAGGACGTCCCTCTTAACAGTAGAAGAGGAAAGTGAGATGGCAGTGTTGAGACACAGAGATCAGTGGATGGCCGCTACACTAGACCGCTTTGCCAATGAGGACGTCCCTCTTAACAGTAGAAGGGGAAAGTGAGGTGGCAGTGTTGAGACTGAGATCAGTGGATGGCCGCTACACTAGACCACTTTGCCAATGAGGACGTCCCTCTTAACAGTAGAAGAGGAAAGTGAGATGGCAGTGTTGAGACACAGCGATCAGTGGATGGCCGCTACACTAGACCACTTTGCCAATGAGGACGTCCCTCTTAACAGTAGAAGGGGAAAGTGAGGTGGCAGTGTTGAGACTGAGATCAGTGGATGGCGGCTACACTAGACCGCTTTGCCAATGAGGACGTCCCTCTTAACAGTAGAAGAGGAAAGTGAGATGGCAGTGTTGAGACACAGAGATCAGTGGATGGCCGCTACACTAGACCGCTTTGCCAATGAGGACGTCCCTCTTAACAGTAGAAGGGGAAAGTGAGGTGGCAGTGTTGAGACACAGCGATCAGTGGATGGCCGCTACACTAGACCGCTTTGCCAATGAGGACGTCCCTCTTAACAGTAGAAGGGGGAAGTGAGATGGCAGTGTTGAGACACAGAGATCAGTGGATGGCCGCTACACTAGACCGCTTTGCCAATGAGGACGTCCCTCTTAACAGTAGAAGGGGAAAGTGAGGTGGCAATGTTGAGACTGAGATCAGTGGATGGCCGCTACACTAGACCACTTTGCCAATGAGGACGTCCCTCTTAACAGTAGAAGGGGAAAGTGAGGTGGCAGTGTTGAGACTGAGATCAGTGGATGGCCGCTACACTAGACCACTTTGCCAATGAGGACGTCCCTCTTAACAGTAGAAGGGGAAAGTGAGGTGGCAGTGTTGAGACACAGCGATCAGTGGATGGCCGCTACACTAGACCACTTTGCCAATGAGGACGTCCCTCTTAACAGTAGAAGGGGAAAGTGAGGTGGCAGTGTTGAGACTGAGATCAGTGGATGGCCGCTACACTAGACCACTTTGCCAATGAGGACGTCCCTCTTAACAGTAGAAGGGTAAAATGAGGTGGCAGTGTTGAGACCGAGATCAGTGGATGGCCGCTACACTAGACCACTTTGCCAATGAGGACGTCCCTCTTAACAGTAGAAGGGGAAAGTGAGGTGGCAGTGTTGAGACCGAGATCAGTGGATGGCCGCTACACTAGACCACTTTGCCAATGAGGACGTCCCTCTTAACAGTAGAAGGGGAAAGTGAGGTGGCAGTGTTGAGACCGAGATCAGTGGATGGCCGCTACACTAGACCACTTTGCCAATGAGGACGTCCCTCTTAACAGTAGAAGGGGAAAGTGAGGTGGCAGTGTTGAGACACAGCGATCAGTGGATGGCCGCTACACTAGACCACTTTGCCAATGAGGACGTCCCTCTTAACAGTAGAAGGGGAAAGTGAGGTGGCAGTGTTGAGACACAGCGATCAGTGGATGGCCGCTACACTAGACCACTTTGCCAATGAGGACGTCCCTCTTAACAGTAGAAGGGGAAAGTGAGGTGGCAGTGTTGAGACACAGCGATCAGTGGATGGCCGCTACACTAGACCACTTTGCCAATGAGGACGTCCCTCTTAACAGTAGAAGGGGAAAATGAGGTGGCAGTGTTGAGACCGAGATCAGTGGATGGCCGCTACACTAGACCACTTTGCCAATGAGGACGTCCCTCTTAACAGTAGAAGGGGAAAGTGAGGTGGCAGTGTTGAGACCGAGATCAGTGGATGGCCGCTACACTAGACCACTTTGCCAATGAGGACGTCCCTCTTAACAGTAGAAGGGGAAAGTGAGGTGGAAATGTTGAGACCGAGATCAGTGGATGGCCGCTACACTAGACCACTTTGCCAATGAGGACGTCCCTCTTAACAGTAGAAGGGGAAAGTGAGGTGGCAGTGTTGAGACCGAGATCAGTGGATGGCCGCTACACTAGACCACTTTGCCAATGAGGACGTCCCTCTTAACAGTAGAAGGGGAAAGTGAGGTGGCAGTGTTGAGACCGAGATCAGTGGATGGCCGCTACACTAGACCACTTTGCCAATGAGGACGTCCCTCTTAACAGTAGAAGGGGAAAGTGAGGTGGCAGTGTTGAGACACAGCGATCAGTGGATGGCCGCTACACTAGACCACTTTGCCAATGAGGACGTCCCTCTTAACAGTAGAAGGGGAAAGTGAGGTGGCAGTGTTGAGACACAGCGATCAGTGGATGGCCGCTACACTAGACCACTTTGCCAATGAGGACGTCCCTCTTAACAGTAGAAGGGGAAAGTGAGGTGACAGTGTTGAGACACAGCGATCAGTGGATGGCCGCTTCACTAGACCACTTTGCCAATGAGGACGTCCCTCTTAACAGTAGAAGGGGAAAGTGAGGTGGCAGTGTTGAGACACAGCGATCAGTGGATGGCCGCTTCACTAGACCACTTTGCCAATGAGGACGTCCCTCTTAACAGTAGAAGGGGAAAGTGAGGTGGCAGTGTTGAGACCGAGATCAGTGGATGGCCGCTACACTAGACCACTTTGCCAATGAGGACGTCCCTCTTAACAGTAGAAGGGGAAAGTGAGGTGGCAGTGTTGAGACCGAGATCAGTGGATGGCCGCTACACTAGACCACTTTGCCAATGAGGACGTCCCTCTTAACAGTAGAAGGGGAAAGTGAGGTGGCAGTGTTGAGACTGAGATCAGTGGATGGCCGCTACACTAGACCACTTTGTCAATGAGGACGTCCCTCTTAACAGTAGAAGGGGAAAGTGAGGTGGCAGTGTTGAGACACAGCGATCAGTGGATGGCCGCTACACTATACCACTTTGCCAATGAGGACGTCCCTCTTAACAGTAGAAGGGGAAAGTGAGGTGGCAGTGTTGAGACACAGCGATCAGTGGATGGCCGCTACATTAGACCACTTTGCCAATGAGGACGTCCCTCTTAACAGTAGAAGGGGAAAGTGAGGTGGCAGTGTTGAGACACAGCGATCAGTGGATGGCCGCTACACTAGACCACTTTGCCAATGAGGACGTCCCTCTTAACAGTAGAAGGGGAAAGTGAGGTGGCAGTGTTGAGACCGAGATCAGTGGATGGCCGCTACACTAGACCACTTAGCCAATGAGGACGTCCCTCTTAACAGTAGAAGGGGAAAGTGAGGTGGCAGTGTTGAGACTGAGATCAGTGGATGGCCGCTACACTAGACCACTTAGCCAATGAGGACGTCCCTCTTAACAGTAGAAGGGGAAAGTGAGGTGGCAGTGTTGAGACACAGCGATCAGTGGATGGCCGCTACACTAGACCACTTTGCCAATGAGGACGTCCCTCTTAACAGTAGAAGGGGAAAGTGAGGTGGCAGTGTTGAGACAGCGATCAGTGGATGGCCGCTACACTAGACCACTTAGCCAATGAGGACGTCCCTCTTAACAGTAGAAGGGGAAAGTGAGGTGGCAGTGTTGAGACTGAGATCAGTGGATGGCCGCTACACTAGACCACTTAGCCAATGAGGACGTCCCTCTTAACAGTAGAAGGGGAAAGTGAGGTGGCAGTGTTGAGACACAGCGATCAGTGGATGGCCGCTACACTAGACCACTTTGCCAATGAGGACGTCCCTCTTAACAGTAGAAGGGGAAAGTGAGGTGGCAGTGTTGAGACACAGCGATCAGTGGATGGCCGCTACACTAGACCACTTTGCCAATGAGGATGTCCCTCTTAACAGTAGAAAGGGAAACTGAGGTGGCAGTGTTGAGACACAGCGATCAGTGGATGGCCGCTACACTAGACCACTTTGCCAATGAGGATGTCCCTCTTAACAGTAGAAAGGGAAACTGAGGTGGCAGTGTTGAGACACAGAGATCAGTGGATGGCCGCTACACTAGACCACTTTGCCAATGAGGATGTCCCTCTTAACAGTAGAAGGGGAAAGTGAGGTGGCAGTGTTGAGACAAAGCGATCAGTGGATGGCCGCTACACTAGACTGCTTTGCCAATGAGGATGTCCCTCTTAACAGTAGGAGGGGAAACTGAGGTGGCAGTGTTGAGACACAGAGATCAGTGGATGGCCGCTACACTAGACCACTTTGCCAATGAGGATGTCCCTCTTAACAGTAGAAGGGGAAAGTGAGGTGGCAGTGTTGAGACCGAGATCAGTGGATGGCCGCTACACTAGACCACTTTGCCAATGAGGACGTCCCTCTTAACAGTAGAAGGGGAAAGTGAGGTGGCAGTGTTGAGACACAGCGATCAGTGGATGGCCGCTACACTAGACCACTTTGCCAATGAGGACGCCCCTCTTAACAGTAGAAGGGGAAAGTGAGGTGGCAGTGTTGAGACCGAGATCAGTGGATGGCCGCTACACTAGACCACTTTGCCAATGAGGACGTCCCTCTTAACAGTAGAAGGGGAAAGTGAGGTGGCAGTGTTGTGACACAGCGATCAGTGGACGGCCGCTACACTAGACCACTTTGCCAATGAGGACGTCCCTCTTAACAGTAGAAGGGGAAAGTGAGGTGGCAGTGTTGAGACCGAGATCAGTGGATGGCCGCTACACTAGACCACTTTGCCAATGAGGACGTCCCTCTTAACAGTAGAAGGGGAAAGTGAGGTGGCAGTGTTGAGACCGAGATCAGTGGATGGCCGCTACACTAGACCACTTTGCCAATGAGGACGTCCCTCTTAACAGTAGAAGGGGAAAGTGAGGTGGCAGTGTTGAGACACAGCGATCAGTGAATGGCCGCTACACTAGACCACTTTGCCAATGAGGACGTCCCTCTTAACAGTAGAAGGGGAAAGTGAGGTGGCAGTGTTGAGACACAGCGATCAGTGGATGGCCACTACACTAGACCACTTTGCCAATGAGGACGTCCCTCTTAACAGTAGAAGGGGAAAGTGAGGTGGCAGTGTTGAGACACAGCGATCAGTGGATGGCCGCTACACTAGACCACTTTGCCAATGAGGACGTCCCTCTTAACAGTGGAAGGGGAAAGTGAGGTAGCAGGGTTGAGATCGGTGAATGACAACTGCACCAGAAGGGGAAAATGAGGTGAAACAAATGTGTTGATAGATCACTTATATTAAATGCTGGTATGTCCAGAATCCATGTAAGCCACCAACTGATAAAAACGGTTCATTCAGAGTTTAGGTGATCTAAAGAGAATCTAATTCTTTACCAACAAATGTCAGCACTCATCATTCCATGGAATTTCCCCTTCACCATCTTCCCTCAACCGGGATTGAGAGGGATTGCGTTATTATTATTAGTAGTACGTTTATTTGCTATAAGTATTCAGTTTACAAAGTCGTACACACTACAAATACAAGCAGAAATGATTATGGTAATGCCGTAAAGACACGGAACAGAGAAAAGATAAATAGCGCAATAAAATAGGGGTATACAATTATAGATATATACTAGTAGTTATATTTATATATGCAGACATTTTGACTCATAAAGAAAAAAGGTCTGAAAAGTAAACTATATGGTAGGGGGGGGGGAGCGGGAAAACTCGGAAGTCGTCTACAGATATATGCATGATTATCAGCAATAACATACTTTACATTCCCATGTGGCACTGTCTGGAAATTATACATGACAGCTTCTCAGACTACACTGCCTTTGCAAACATACTATTTTTGGGGAACGTCTGGTGGCTAAGCGGTCTAGTGTATAGCGCACTGACTGCTCGTCTTGTATTCCCGCAGCTGAAGGTCTGTGTTCCTAGTCAAACCTGAAGCGTGTGAGAAAGTTTCCTATGACATGGAGTCACTTCAAGTTTCCCCTGCTTACCGTGTCTTCCCTTTCATTACTACTGCTAAGTGCCGGAAAAATAGACTAACAAATTTCCCATTGCGAATCCCAAAACCGTACCAGAGAGAAACTCCTATGGCGGAAAAATTCGGTAGACCAGATTCGCTGTGCAACATTTGACCATTTCGTTAAAGCAATTCTCTCTCTCTCTCTCTCTCTCTCTCTCTCTCTCTCTCTCTCTCTCTCTCTCTCTCTCTCTCTCTCTCTCTCTCTCTCTCTCTCTCTCTCTGTGTGTACAACTATGTAGTTTTTTTTAAAGTGATGATTATCTCCGCTGTTGCTATAGATATGCCATGTTCGATTTAAATCGGAAAGTTCCTTTAAGGTAATAATGAAGCTCTATTGTATAAATATATCTCATGTTCATTTAAACTGAGAGTGGCTTTTATCAAGCAATGACTCAGCTCTGCTCTGTCGGAGATAACTCCACCGGGCACGCAGAGCACATGATGGTAAGGTGAAATAGTTAGCATTGCAAGGGCCACAATTGGTCAAAAGGTCCTGACAAAAACAAACAGTTTACATGAATACCTTTTGAGCCTACCCATTACTCAATTGGAATGGCTCCATGTGTCAGATGTGGGGCTTATCAGGACAGGTAACTACAGTGGCACCTGGTCATCAGGGCACCGCTGTACATTGGACACTCTGTATTCCTGTCAGGCAATGGACATGATCTTGACCTCCGAACACCTATCAATTGTACACAGAACACTCACACGATTTTACTCCACTGTCCAATTTGAATCTGTTGAAATCATGTGTGTTCTTTAATCAGTAATCAGACTTCGGAAAACTACAAAGGCATTGATTGTTTTTGTTCCGAACCATACGGAATGACTTATTAAACACATTGCGGCTTCTTCTTTACCTATTATTGGTACTGCTACAACAACAACAACAACAACAACAAAACAACAATAACAACAACAACGACCATTACAATAATAATAATAATAATAATAATAATAATAATAATAATAATAATAGTAATAATGATAATAATGATAATAATAATAATAATAATAATGATAATGATATAATAATGATGATAATTATTATTATTATATTTATTATTATTATAATTATTATAATAATAATAATAATAATAATAATAATAATAATAAGGATGATAAATTAAGTATAATAATGATAATAATAATAATAATAATAATAATAATAATAAACTGATGATGATGATGATGACAATAATAATAATAATAATAATAATAATAATAATAATAATAATAATAATAATGATAATAATAATATGATTAGAAGTAAATATGATAGTGATCTTAGTCCACTACAGGACAGCAAGGTGAACTAGAGGTGTGACTGTGTGTTGACAGCAGATATACATTGAGATTCTCACCTGAGCTGACCATGTCAGCTTTATAACGTCTCTACGAAGGCGGAACACAGCACTATCATTGTAGTTAAGGTGATGGGTACCATTGCAAGCCAGTTAAAAGCCCTGTCCCAAAACACACCTCAAAGCAGCACAATCCTATAACTAGGTGAATCTCCAGGTTCCTGAGTGTTATCAGGTAGAGAATATCATCGCCACCTGTCATTATTCAATCCATATTCTGTTTTATTTCAAAATTTACAACTTTTTTTTCGAATGACATATTCTCATTAATTACGCAGTTGATGGTTACTGTAGGTTCACAGATACCTTAGGGATGTCATTGACTATGCCCAATAAAAAGTATTTTTTTGATTTTTTTACTGCTGAAGACTTTTACAGGCCATAACATTTGAAAATTGATATACTCTACCTGATAACACTCAGGAACCTGGAGATACACCTAGTTATAGGATTATGCTGCTTTGAGGTGTGTTTTGGGACAGGGCTTTTAACTGGCTTGCAATGGTACCCATCACCTTAAGAAGGTGTACGCGTTAGATGTTCACGACAATTTTAGTTCAAATAGTTAACAGGAATTGTAGTAACTAAAATGGCCTGCTGTGGGTAAATAACCAAATGTCAGCACACAAGATTAAAGTGCAAGCCGTTTGCTGTGTAATGTACAGGGTTTCTAGAGGGGTGGGGGCAGCCCCGATGAGCGAGTGCTATACAGCATTGTTTTCGGTGACTTTGGGGAGTAGAATAGTGCAGCAGATTTGCATAAAGAGCTGCATGCCAAAGAACATAGTATTGAGTATAATAGTGACACGTTTTCTTTCATTTCAAAATGTTTACCTTCTCTATCAACCTATGTTGTAGTGTTCAAGGATGGTTTTCAAAACAATGCATTCATACACATATTAATAACCTAACTTTCGGATTTAATATAGAAATATAGCTGAATAAAAAAACTACTATTTGTACAAATGGGTAAATTACAATGAAGGTTGCTATCAGACATGTTGATATTTATGAACAGTAAACGAATTTTCCGTGTTTAGATTTCACACAGTCATCAGCAATGCGTGCAGGACTCTTCGTAGCTGATTGCATTTCGCTATCAATAGATGTATTGCTAGTACGGTATACTTCCAATTCCATTTGACGAAAACAAATTCTTTCCAAGTTGACAGAGAGTCTGTTAAGATTACCTGATCCTCACGCCACATTTATATCACTTTCACATGAGAGTCATGCTATATAAATACATGTATATGGTTTGGATATATGACAGTGATATCAATGTACGATAACGGCTATGCTTATTGAGGAAAGCCAACGAAGCTCCATCCTGAAGTCGACGACCCCACAGCCGAGTGGTCCTACATACATTCTTGCGCGCAGATTGCTTGTTGTTTCTCACCACTGCAAGATAGCGAAAAAGATGGCTGTATTTTTTTTAAGTCGGTAAATGCCCCCCTTTCCATTTGAGCCCCATTTCTCTTCATTACCTTCTACGTCTCAATATGACTTTGATATGTCAGAAAAAAGCCACCATATATGACATTCAAATTCCGAATTCCACTGTAAATGATTTTTGCTGCATCATGTTCACGAGGTGCGTGCAAAAAGGTGGGTTGGTCGAAAAGGTGTGTTTTTCCACAACAAGCAATGATCATGTGATTAATGGTTAAAGGGGACACTGGGGTTTCATATGAGCTCATGAATCCGGAAGCTCATCAAAACATCAACACCTTTTATGACTAATAACCACCGTGCTTACGTACGTCTGGTGTCTGGTCCATTTAATGAATAGGCAAAAACTTAAACGGTACGCATTCATGCTTTAAAACTATGCTCATCTGAATAGGAACTTTTTTTGTCGTGAGATTAGGTCAATAAATGATTTGTAGAGTAGTATATTTACATACCAAAATGGATATTGGACCCGATTACCTCGTCTTTCTAACGTGTAGATTTAGCGCATAATGGACACACCTACATTTTACTGTTCACCATTTCAGATTTGAGTGTAAATCGTTCATAACTGAATAAAGATGTGCATATATATATATATATATATATATATATATATATATATATATATATATATATATATATATATATATATATATATATATATATATATATATATATATATATATATATATATATGTATATATATATATATATATATATATATATATATATATATATATATATATATATATATATATATATATATACATACATACATACATAATACACATACATAAATATACACACACACACACACATATACATATATATATATATATATATATATATATATATATATATATATATATATATATATATACATATATATATACATATATATATATATATATATATATATATATATATATATATATATATATATATATATATATATATATATATATATATATATATATATATATATATATATATATATATATATATATATATATATATATATATATATATATATATATATATATATATAAATATATATATATATACACACATATATATAACTGGGCATTTCCTGGTTGCGCATTGCAATGTAACCTTCTACTGAATATATATGTTTATTGACTGTAATTTACATATTTGGTATGTATGAATTTACTTAAATACAGGAATACTTCCGACAATTACATGATGGGGAAACTGTTGTCACAATCCAATCCTTATTATTGCTGTCCTGACTGAACGGTATATGCTCTGAAACAATAAAAACACATTCATCATTTTGGAGAATGAAGATAAACCCTCTATTGTCATTTAAGCCTTTATTGCATATTGCGTCTGTGATAATGTTGGTACTTTACCTTTGATTCTCATTTTGTAAATGTAATGTTTTGTTATCACGACAATTGTAAGATAACAAAATGTCATTTTTTTGAACCCAATAACATCTAATGTTCTTTCAACTTTAAATGTGTGTAACTCATACCTGTCAACATTCAACTATCCAAAATCAGGAGATTGTATGCGGTTCATTATTTGGGCTTCTTTCACGGCATTTTGTTTAGTTCCAATTCTGGCCACCAGGGGCCAGGTGAGTAGTTTAGTTTAAGAGTGGCCTATTATGTTTCACAGAAGTTGGCAAAATGACAATCATACAAATATGTTAATGAAATAATTTTTATTTTGTGTAGCAGATCACACTTAAAATAATTTTACAGGGAGGTGAATTTTCCTCGTCAGTCATTGTAGATTTTCCTTGTCTGATGATGGTAGGCAACGTTGCACCTTTCCCTCTTAATCCGAGAACAATACATGGCTACATGATAATTCCAATTAGTAAGGATACGATTACCCTACTGATAGGGATGAATTACAACAGTAGTTGGGTCAGGTGAGATACACTAGAGCTTCGATGAGCAACTTTTGGTCCAAGACTGGAGGGAGCAGACTGACCTACTTGCTGTGAAAAAAGATGGAGGATTTTTCAAAGTCAGCAAAATCAGTAGATTTCTTAAAATCAGGTGCTCAATCAGTAGACAGCATTTTGGGGTTTGAAAGCAGTAGAGTACTGCTCAAATCAGTAGAGTTATGGTAGCTGTTCTTGACCAGCCATCCTGCAGAAGTGTTATTCATAGATCAGAGACATTGGGACATCACAAAGGCAAATGTTCTATAGATTGGGTATCCGTTTCACAAAAAATATAAATTGCTTGACTTTTTTGGGAACCAAAATTCTAGAGATTACCTGCTACTGTTAGTATTTGCAATTCGAACTGATCTTGACTTTGTTCAAGATGCTATAATACATATCCCAATCTCTGGTCTATGTTCTCTGGCATCGAACCGGTTCATATTTCTACCAAACCTGAGGATATATTGCAGTTGTGGAACTTTGGTTTGTTTGGTTGTAATAAGATATATGTGAACTTTGATAGTGCTAGTTTCTTAACCAACTTTATTCTTCATAGAGGGCAATAGCCCTAAGCATGTATAGTCTGGCTATTGTGAATGCTATGGGGTTAAAGCATGATAGTGCGCGTAAATAGTATTTGACCATGTTGCTCCATTCACCTCTTGATACCAGAGTTGACCACAATTAACCGATTTCCCTACTTACCATGAGGCCTTGTTGCTGAACGCGAGATTGGCAACAGGTGAAGTGAGGCAGTAGTCCACTTTATGGCTGCATGAAGAGTATACGCTTAGTATCTATTATAACTGTCAAAAACCTTTACATAAGGAATCTCTAACTATTTGATAATGTAGTGTGTATCTATCTATCTACCCCCCCCCCCTCTCTCTCTCTCTCTCTCTCTCTCTCTCTCTCTCTCTCTCTCTCTCTCTCTCTCTGTGTGTGTGTGTGTGTGTGTGTGAGAGAGAGAGAGAGAGAGAGAGAGAGAGAGAGAGAGAGAGAGAGAGAGTAATAAACAATGGTCAGTTTCGGCCAATTCCACATTGATCGATATAAAAGGAAAATAAATCTGTACCCGGAAAAACAAATGCGAGTAAACTCAGACGTCAACCAAATTACTTCTGAATGGTGCGAACTTATGAAAGGGTGTATAAATCAACTACTAGTATCACACAGACAACAGTGATATCATCATACAATCTCACGAATGGCTACTGTAATAAGTATTATTGATCTGCTGTTAGTAAATACTACGTGGCCATTCCGGGCCACGTGTGGGGTCAATGTGCGTGTGTGGACACAACTGAAATGTACGCGTTTTTGGCATTCCTTGTCCCCGATAAGGGGGAACGGTAATGATGTTGTTTTGACTTGGGGCCTGGTGCGGGCAGGTACCACTCTCACCTGTTTCGCGGTCACGTCAGTCCTCCAGGTTGAGGCCTGGCACGCATCCCTATATATAATAACTGTATCAGGTCACAGAACCACCATTCCACTCAATACAACTGACAGAAACAGACATGAGCCGAGTACAAACCTTCAGACAGCTACGCAGGCTGCTTAAGAAATGTAAGTGGATTTCTTACACATGGTATAGGTACTTATTAGGAAATATCTAAGAATTATTTTGGTGTACCTTTATTTCATTTCTAGATGAGAACCCCATTCATTCATAAGATTATTATCGCCATGTAATTTCCAATATTCGAGCTTTATTCGGCGGGATCAACTTGAAGTATAACTTCGGATATTTATATTATTATTTTATATATGATTTGTTTATTATTTTTGATTTGTGTGCTATCTCTATTATGAAAAATGTAAAAGTGTATTTGTGTTTTTGCATTTTTTTTATACGAGAGAACCATTTATTCGAACATCGTATCCTGACCAATCCTTCAGCAACTTTGATCATTCAATTTGCGTTCGATAATGTACATTTACAAAAGACCTTTTGAACACGCCAACTCGTTGTGCGTATCTGACATCCCATATCAACGATGTTGTTTGGTCAGAATGTATATATTATTTGATGAAATTCAGGAATCATTGATTACTGTTTATCATTTTGGTTCATCCATAGCGAATTGACATTCAGTATTTCTAAAGGAAAACGAGTCTTCAATATTTTCCGCATCGTATATGGAATATCATAATTGTACTTGAATGTTTGGCTTCTGATATTTGTTACGTAAAACTACTTAAAACAAGACGAAAATGTGCGCTTTAGAAAAATGTTTTCTCTTCGTTCTGATAGTCTTCCTGGAGGTTATCATACAAAATATCCGTAGATGTTGTCGGAAAATACTTAAAAATATTTAGTTTCTGCATTTGTTGTGTCATGTAATGAATACGATAAGAATAACACCATGTGAAGGTGTATGCTTTGTATCAGTTGGTACATTATCATCTTTTTTCTTACAATGGATAATTAAAAGATACAAACCAGACAACTTGATAGAAATTGGTTTCTGTGCAAATGACTAAAGCAGACCAAGTGAAACTTGAAGGAATTTAATTACTTCTGTAACTTTCCGTTATTTAGGGTATTTCGTACGTGCAACACCCTCTTTGGTCATGTTAGCAGGTGGTAGATGACAATAATTATAGTACCGATACTACTTCTACTACTACTACTACTACTACTACTACTACTACTACTACTACTACTACTATTAGTAATATTATTATTATTATTATTATTGATAATAATAATAATAATAATAATACTAATAATAATAATAATAATAATGATGATAATAATGATAATGATAATAATGGTAATAATGATAATAATAATGATAATAATTATAATAATTATTATTATTATTATTATTATCATTATTTTTATTATCATTATTATCATTATCATTATTAGTATAAGCATGATAATAAGTAACGATAATTATCATTATCATTGTAATATTTCAAGAAGGAATCAGTCAAATACAGTATTCAAATGCAGCTGTTTATCTCAGTATAGCAATTGAACTGACAATCGGAAAAACTGTTACTCAATATAGCAATAGGTGACAGCTGTCTTCTTTATCTCTGGTATTTGTTGATTTATTTATTTACGCTTTGTTTTAATGTTTTAAGCTTTTTGTTATTTTTTTAGTATAAATATGCCTGACGCGTTTCTCATTAGATGTCGCTTTACAAAGAATGAAATAAGAAAGGTTTATAGTCTTTTTTATTGCGGTTGAATTGTGGTAACTAATTACTGCCACTCGACCGCATCTCGCACCTTTGCCACCGCGCCACTTGAGATTTGACATTGGGGAGACATGTGGTTATCTCTGTCTGTCAATACCACCACCTCCCCATGGTACCTGCTGGTACGACAATACTAGAAACACGGTCAAGGTCCAGCACAGCCAGAGATAGGCCTTTGCTGGGACTCCTACATAAGCAGATCGTAGTAAGGGTAAACAGAACATTTAAGGCCACCAATGCCTTCCTTATCCCTTATACTGCTGGTGGCTAATTTGGCCAATACAAAATGGGTTCTCATCTGAGAGAACTTAGCGAGAGTTATCCAATGAATACCAACATGCCAAGGTTTAGATGTTTTTTTAGAAATCTTTGGGCCCACGAATTAGCACCACCTCAAAATAAATTAATAAATAAATAGATAAATAGATAAATGAATAAATAAGAAAAATAAAAAAGCTGATAACAGCATCAATCCAGCCCTAATGGGAATACTGGAACTCTGTAGCAATCGGTTTTGGCGAACATAAGCAAATAAATAGTGTGCCATTTGAAGTTTGGAATTTTTCGAAAACAACAATTATGAGGATAAACTATACTAGTATTACGTTTAGGAAAGGTTTTTATTGTGGGATACCAATGTGGGATAAGCAATGTTGCAGTTACTTCATGGCGCCCAAGATTCTGGGTTCTAATTTAATTATGAGGTTAGCGGATGGTTTTACCTGGATACTCCGTTTTTTTAAACTCAATTTGCAATTGCTAGTGATGATTGCTAGCTGTATGCCCATTTGTACATATTCTGTGTATTTAACCCATTAACGCTCAAGAGATCCTGGAGATGGATCGTCTGCTTCTCTCATACTTTTAAAAAAAATTTGTGAATTAAGCGAAAGTTCACAAACTATTTGAAGGAGAGTTGTTGTTTGGCTTCTGATCAGCAATTCTCCCTCAAATGTTTTCAAGAAAATGCTTTTGAAATTGAAATATTTTCAAAATTGTGAGGCCTCTTTAGGCTGCTTTGAGTGTTAATGGGTCAAATAGGAGTGCTCAATAGATACGCTCACTGCCACCAGTAGAACTTATGGGAATCCTATGTGTTCTTAAACCTTACAAAATATTTCTATTGTTTCCTCCAAAAGCGTAGAACTTAACTGGGGTAGGAGAGGTTTTTTTTATTTATCTGGAGAATTGTTCATCACGACAGATTACACTGCGCACAATCTTATCTAAGCATTATAGTCTACGCTTGATTTTTATGACCTTGACCATCACAAAGGTTCCAGAGATCAGTTTTTTATTTGACCTCCTCGCTCAGCAAGGTTCTTTTAATATAACAAGCCCTGCGGGGAGTCTGCTGGCAGTTAAATTGCACTCAGAGAATGGAGTTATATTCAAAGTAAAATATGAAATATTAATATCACTGATTCTTCAGTGGCAGGACAACCCTAGAAAAACGATGCGAAACCAATTATCTTAATCATTGGTTAATGCAGGTGGTTAATGTGGGTTAACAATCAAACATAATGTTCTGGTTATGTCAAACCTTTCACAGTAGTCACAAAAAGGCCCTACCATCCAGGTTCATGTACTATCTGCCTAATAAAGGCATACTTTGGGCGAATTTCAAATGGTGCAAATGCAAAAATAAAAACAAAACAACTATTGATTTATAAATTTGTACTTAACTGGAAAGTACCCGTCCTGCAGATAGTTACCATGAAATATTTCAAATTGACCAAAAAGATCAGAGCACCTAGATATCTGATTGCAACATCACTCATGATTAAGTCTAGTTCTATCTTGGGCGTCTTCGCATCGGTTGAGTTTAGATCCCAGTCAGATTTGAGCGTTCCCGGCATGCTTTGCAGTCTAGTGACGTCACTGTCAATATGGGTGCTCGTCATGTCCTCGATGTAGTTCTACCTAGTCCTTTCAGATAAATTTCGCGATTAAACTCAAATATTATCTTTGGCAGCGATATATACGCATATATTGTTCACAGAAGTTTGGAAAATATTCCTTTCGTTTTTATTGAGATCTTTCACCACAAACGTGCTCGACAATGCACGTCGTAGCAGTCGCGGAAGACCGAGCCGGTGTTACGCAGATGCTAAAACTATGTGACTTGTTTTTCAAAAATTGGATTAAAAAGACTTCATTTCAAAATGAATAATATGGCCAAACATATAAAGTAAATTTGTTTGTTTGTCAATATTGTCTTTTATATGCCATTATGAAACTAAGTGTAGCTTTATATGAGCTTTGACCTTCCCGCGGATATCTAATACCGCAAAGCATGACGGGAACGCTCAAATCTGACTGGGATCTAAACTCAACCCTATCTTGTTCGTAATTTCATAACGCTACGAGTATTCTCGAGGGTAGGGTGGTGAAGGTATCGCATTCTACACGAACTACGATCTTGCAGTTGGTAGACCGGGTGCCTGTGCACGTTGAGACCAGAATTTGGAATTTTCATTTTTTGTCAGTTTTTTTTCTGCCAAATTGCGGCTAGGGCTTATTTCGGCAGCTGTAACAGGTGGAGGAACTAGAGAAATCTTTTTTTTTTCGTTTGGCAATTCTTTTAATGAAACTACGAGTATTCTCGTGGGTAGAATAGTGAAGGTATCGCATTCCACTCGAACTGCGAACTTGCAGTTGGTAGACCCTGCCTGTGCTGCCGCTCAGGAACACGTTGAGACCAGAATTTGGAATTTTCATTTTTTGTCATTTTTTCCAGCCAAATTGCGGCTAGGGCTTATTTCGGCAGCTGTAACAGGTGGAGGAATTAGAAAAATCTTTTTTTTTTTCGTTTGGCAATTATTTTAATGAAACTACGAGTATACTCGAGGGTAGAATAGTGAAGGTATCGCATTCTACTCGAACTGCGAACTTGCAGTTGGTAGACCCTGCTTACGCTGCAGCGCAGGAACACGCTAAAACCTAAATTTGGAATTTTCATTTTTGGTCAGTTTTTCTGCCAAGTTGCTGCTAGGGCGAATGTAATTAGGTGTGGATGATATGTAGGGAAACCAATCCGCCGCTTGGTCTTAAGTCAAAAGCATCCATCTTTCATTCCCCAGCAGGGACTCAAAATTCGGATAGGGACGAGAGACGGCTAGCAGTCGTTGGCAACGCCGTGGTCCAGACGGCAGGCCATGGTCAAGGTCAGTGGAGGGTATCGGGACGAACCACCGACACACCCTCACTCAAAATTAGCAATCCCCTCGCGCTCCCGATCTGATGACAATCGGAAGGGAGACCAGGGAAGCGTAACAACCATCGGTTGTGCTTGCCCTAATATTGCCAATGATGCTACTTATATAGGTAGATTGGAGTACAGTAATGTGCTTAGAGTAGTTGACCTAATTAACTTTTGCAAGTTATTTGATTGAATAAAACTGTTCAACTTTAACTTTATCGAAATTGTAAATAGTTTAGAATATTTCTATTGAAAGAAATATTCATAATTTTGTCACATTACCGAATTAGGTACCTTTTACACCTCTGTGGGTGTATTTGCATCTTGTTTAATCGCCGCTCATGGCTATTAATAGAGCACAGTCCCGCATTTGTCATTCGTCGATCGTGATTGGGTCACATTTTCGAAAATTATTTACTTTGCGTATGTCACGATATAAAAACACATTTGAAGTTAGTTAGTGGTATACTATTTTTATCTATCTATTAAAGGGTTGATAACTGTTGGAATGTAATACTTTTGTTGGGAAATGTTAAGAGCTGGTTCTTCATCTCATTTCAAGCATAACTAAAATGACTGGAGAAGAGTCAGCAGGAACCAGTCGCTTCTCCTGAAAATGTGTTTTTAATATAGAGGGTAATAACAAAAGACGGCAGAGAATGTCAGGTGGCGACCTCTGGCTATCTGAAACTTAACTAAAGTGATTTCATATTTAGTATGGTTTCATATTTATCGTTAGAACTACCATCCAGAAGGACTCAATTCTAGAAGGGAGAGTGTGCATTGAGCATGTAATATTTTCATGGAAAACGCGAAGTTGTGCAGAGAAAGACGCCCGCGACCGCATGTCAATGGCTGTTATTGTTCTATCTCACTATACTCTATTGATAACTTGAACAATTGAGCTTTTGTTGTAGTTATATATGATCCCATGATATGCTGTGTGCTTTATGCACGAGTCCACCCAGCTAAACGGCACCAGCCCACCCTGCCCCCTCCCCCCATCCCCCTGATTGTTGGCGCGCAACAGCTCAAAGAGACTGGCACTAGTCTATTCAATGCAAAATTCACGCGCACATGACTCAAAGGACTGGCATGCTAGTCTATCCACTGAATTCCTACACACGGTGGCGAGGGTCGCCGAGCAACACCGCAACATGTAGTCTCCATTTGTTTATGAGTAATAGCGTCCTTAAACACGACCATTAGCAACATAAAACAACGCAACGACACTAGCGACGCCAAATATTCAACATTTTATTGACAGACAATCATAATAGGATGATTCTAAACTTGATAAAACGCGTTATATATCTAAATAGGAAAAAAGTACCAGACAATGACGTCACTTTGTATTCTAACCCAGTAAATCGGTCACCTAGGAACGCAGATGTATCCTTCCATTTATGAAGAGAAAGTTCTTTACTAAAACGGCTATATCACAACATTTAGTGCGCCTAACTAGTAACGAAGCCAAGGATACAACATTTCACTGACGGACAATCATGATTGAATGATTATAAGTGTTTAAAAAACGCATTATACGGATATTTCTGTGGTCACGTGATCAATATCTGTCCGCAGCCTATACTAAGTATAGGAAAAACAATGATTAAGCGCGAAACCGATGTTGAAGTAGTGTCCAAGGCCACAACCAATCAGAGAATTGGGCGCACGAACGTCCAGGTACATGTAATATCTGCCTAATAAAGGCATACTTTGGGCTAACTTCAAATGGTGGAAATGCAAAAATAAAAAGAAAACAACAACTATTGATTTATAAATTTGTAATTAACTGGAAAATACCCGCCCAGTTATTCTCCACAAACTCTGGTCATTCAGTAAAATGTACATATTTGTTCGTAATTTCATAACGCTACGAGTATTCTCGAGGGGAGGGTAGTAAAGGTATCGCATTGTACACGAACTACAATCTTGCAGTTGGTAGACCCTGCCTGTGCTGCCGCTCAGGAACACGTTGAGACCAGAATTTGGAATTTCATTTTTTGTCAGTTTTTTCTGCCAAATTGCGGCTAGGGCTTATTTCGGCAGCTGTAACAGGTGGAGGAATTAGAGAAATCTTTTTTTTTCGTTTGGCAATTCTTTTAATGAAACTACGAGTATTCTCGTGGGTAGAATAGTGAAGGTATCGCATTCCACTCGAACTGCGAACTTGCAGTTGGTAGACCCTGCCTGTGCTGCCGCTCAGGAACACGTTGAGACCAGAATTTGGAATTTTCATTTTTTGTCATTTTTTCTAGCCAAATTGCGGCTAGGGCTTATTTCGGCAGCTGTAACAGGTGGAGGAATTAGAGAAATCTTTTTTTTTTTTCGTTTGGCAATTCTTTTAATGAAACTACGAGTGTTCTCGAGGGTAGAATAGTGAAGGTATCGCATTCTACTCGAACTGCGAACTTGCAGTTGGTAGACCCTGCCTGTGCTGCCGCTCAGGAACACGTTGAGACCAGAATTTGGAATTTTCATTTTTTGTCATTTTTTCTAGCCAAATTGCGGCTAGGGCTTATTTCGGCAGCTGTAACAGGTGGAGGAATTAGAGAAATCTTTTTTTTTTTTCGTTTGGCAATTCTTTTAATGAAACTACGAGTGTTCTCGAGGGTAGAATAGTGAAGGTATCGCATTCTACTCGAACTGCGAACTTGCAGTTGGTAGACCCTGCTTACGCTGCCGCGCAGGAACACGCTAAAACCTAAATTTGGAATTTTCATTTTTGGTCAGTTTTTCTGCCAAGTTGCTGCTAGGGCGAATGTAATTAGGTGTGGATGATATGTAGGGAAACCAATCCGCCGCTTGGTTTTATGTCAAAAGCATCCATCTTTCATTCCCCAGCAGGGACTCAAAATTCGGATAGGGACGAGAGACGGCTAGCAGTCGTTGGCAACGCCGTGGTCCAGACGGCAGGCCATGGTCAAGGTCAGTGGAGGGTATCGGGACGAACCACCGACACACCCTCACTCAAAATTAGCAATCCCCTCGCGCTCCCGATCTGATGACAATCGGAAGGGAGACCAGGGAAGCGTAACAACCATCGGTTGTGCTTGCCCTAATATTGCCAATGATGCTACTTATATAGGTAGATTGGAGTACAGTAATGTGCTTAGAGTAGTTGACCTAATTAACTTTTGCAAGTTATTTGATTGAATAAAACTGTTCAACTTTAACTTTATCGAAATTGTAAATAGTTTAGAATATTTCTATTGAAAGAAATATTCATAATTTTGTCACATTACCGAATTAGGTACCTTTTACACCTCTGTGGGTGTATTTGCATCTTGTTTAATCGCCGCTCATGGCTATTAATAGAGCACAGTCCCGCATTTGTCATTCGTCGATCGTGATTGGGTCACATTTTCGAAAATTATTTACTTTGCGTATGTCACGATATAAAAACACATTTGAAGTTAGTTAGTGGTATACTATTTTTATCTATCTATTAAAGGGTTGATAACTGTTGGAATGTAATACTTTTGTTGGGAAATGTTAAGAGCTGGTTCTTCATCTCATTTCAAGCATAACTAAAATGACTGGAGAAGAGTCAGCAGGAACCAGTCGCTTCTCCTGAAAATGTGTTTTTAATATAGAGGGTAATAACAAAAGACGGCAGAGAATGTCAGGTGGCGACCTCTGGCTATCTGAAACTTAACTAAAGTGATTTCATATTTAGTATGGTTTCATATTTATCGTTAGAACTACCATCCAGGTACATGTAATATCTGCCTAATAAAGGCATACTTTGGGCTAACTTCAAATGGTGGAAATGCAAAAATAAAAAGAAAACAACAACTATTGATTTATAAATTTGTAATTAACTGGAAAATACCCGCCCAGTTATTCTCCACAAACTCTGGTCATTCAGTAAAATGTACATATTTGTTCGTAATTTCATAACGCTACGAGTATTCTCGAGGGGAGGGTAGTAAAGGTATCGCATTGTACACGAACTACAATCTTGCAGTTGGTAGACCCTGCCTGTGCTGCCGCTCAGGAACACGTTGAGACCAGAATTTGGAATTTCATTTTTTGTCAGTTTTTTCTGCCAAATTGCGGCTAGGGCTTATTTCGGCAGCTGTAACAGGTGGAGGAATTAGAGAAATCTTTTTTTTTCGTTTGGCAATTCTTTTAATGAAACTACGAGTATTCTCGTGGGTAGAATAGTGAAGGTATCGCATTCCACTCGAACTGCGAACTTGCAGTTGGTAGACCCTGCCTGTGCTGCCGCTCAGGAACACGTTGAGACCAGAATTTGGAATTTTTTCATTTTTTGTCATTTTTTCCAGCCAAATTGCGGCTAGGGCTTATTTCGGCAGCTGTAACAGGTGGAGGAATTAGAGAAATCTTTTTTTTTTTTCGTTTGGCAATTCTTTTAATGAAACTACGAGTGTTCTCGAGGGTAGAATAGTGAAGGTATCGCATTCTACTCGAACTGCGAACTTGCAGTTGGTAGACCCTGCTTACGCTGCCGCGCAGGAACACGCTAAAACCTAAATTTGGAATTTTCATTTTTGGTCAGTTTTTCTGCCAAGTTGCTGCTAGGGCGAATGTAATTAGGTGTGGATGATATGTAGGGAAACCAATCCGCCGCTTGGTTTTATGTCAAAAGCATCCATCTTTCATTCCCCAGCAGGGACTCAAAATTCGGATAGGGACGAGAGACGGCTAGCAGTCGTTGGCAACGCCGTGGTCCAGACGGCAGGCCATGGTCAAGGTCAGTGGAGGGTATCGGGACGAACCACCGACACACCCTCACTCAAAATTAGCAATCCCCTCGCGCTCCCGATCTGATGACAATCGGAAGGGAGACCAGGGAAGCGTAACAACCATCGGTTGTGCTTGCCCTAATATTGCCAATGATGCTACTTATATAGGTAGATTGGAGTACAGTAATGTGCTTAGAGTAGTTGACCTAATTAACTTTTGCAAGTTATTTGATTGAATAAAACTGTTCAACTTTAACTTTATCGAAATTGTAAATAGTTTAGAATATTTCTATTGAAAGAAATATTCACATTACCGAATTAGGTACCTTTTACACCTCTGTGGGTGTATTTGCATCTTGTTTAATCGCCGCTCATGGCTATTAATAGAGCACAGTCCCGCATTTGTCATTCGTCGATCGTGATTGGGTCACATTTTCGAAAATTATTTACTTTGCGTATGTCACGATATAAAAACACATTTGAAGTTAGTTAGTGGTATACTATTTTTATCTATCTATTAAAGGGTTGATAACTGTTGGAATGTAATACTTTTGTTGGGAAATGTTAAGAGCTGGTTCTTCATCTCATTTCAAGCATAACTAAAATGACTGGAGAAGAGTCAGCAGGAACCAGTCGCTTCTCCTGAAAATGTGTTTTTAATATAGAGGGTAATAACAAAAGACGGCAGAGAATGTCAGGTGGCGACCTCTGGCTATCTGAAACTTAACTAAAGTGATTTCATATTTAGTATGGTTTCATATTTATCGTTAGAACTACCATCCAGGTACATGTAATATCTGCCTAATAAAGGCATACTTTGGGCTAACTTCAAATGGTGGAAATGCAAAAATAAAAAGAAAACAACAACTATTGATTTATAAATTTGTAATTAACTGGAAAATACCCGCCCAGTTATTCTCCACAAACTCTGGTCATTCAGTAAAATGTACATATTTGTTCGTAATTTCATAACGCTACGAGTATTCTCGAGGGGAGGGTAGTAAAGGTATCGCATTGTACACGAACTACAATCTTGCAGTTGGTAGACCCTGCCTGTGCTGCCGCTCAGGAACACGTTGAGACCAGAAT
This sequence comes from Maea johnstoni, assembly GCA_963942565.1. NCBI lineage: Eukaryota > Metazoa > Annelida > Polychaeta > Spionida > Magelonidae > Maea > Maea johnstoni. The sequence goes on from OZ012691.1 coordinate 35,070,589, forward strand.
TTGGAATTTCATTTTTTGTCAGTTTTTTCTGCCAAATTGCGGCTAGGGCTTATTTCGGCAGCTGTAACAGGTGGAGGAATTAGAGAAATCTTTTTTTTTCGTTTGGCAATTCTTTTAATGAAACTACGAGTATTCTCCTGGGTAGAATAGTGAAGGTATCGCATTCCACTCGAACTGCGAACTTGCAGTTGGTAGACCCTGCCTGTGCTGCCGCTCAGGAACACGTTGAGACCAGAATTTGGAATTTTCATTTTTTGTCATTTTTTCTAGCCAAATTGCGGCTAGGGCTTATTTCGGCAGCTGTAACAGGTGGAGGAATTAGAGAAATCTTTTTTTTTTTTCGTTTGGCAATTCTTTTAATGAAACTACGAGTGTTCTCGAGCGTAGAATAGTGAAGGTATCGCATTCTACTCGAACTGCGAACTTGCAGTTGGTAGACCCTGCTTACGCTGCCGCGCAGGAACACGCTAAAACCTAAATTTGGAATTTTCATTTTTGGTCAGTTTTTCTGCCAAGTTGCTGCTAGGGCGAATGTAATTAGGTGTGGATGATATGTAGGGAAACCAATCCGCCGCTTGGTTTTATGTCAAAAGCATCCATCTTTCATTCCCCAGCAGGGACTCAAAATTCGGATAGGGACGAGAGACGGCTAGCAGTCGTTGGCAACGCCGTGGTCCAGACGGCAGGCCATGGTCAAGGTCAGTGGAGGGTATCGGGACGAACCACCGACACACCCTCACTCAAAATTAGCAATCCCCTCGCGCTCCCGATCTGATGACAATCGGAAGGGAGACCAGGGAAGCGTAACAACCATCGGTTGTGCTTGCCCTAATATTGCCAATGATGCTACTTATATAGGTAGATTGGAGTACAGTAATGTGCTTAGAGTAGTTGACCTAATTAACTTTTGCAAGTTATTTGATTGAATAAAACTGTTCAACTTTAACTTTATCGAAATTGTAAATAGTTTAGAATATTTCTATTGAAAGAAATATTCATAATTTTGTCACATTACCGAATTAGGTACCTTTTACACCTCTGTGGGTGTATTTGCATCTTGTTTAATCGCCGCTCATGGCTATTAATAGAGCACAGTCCCGCAATTGTCATTCGTCGATCGTGATTGGGTCACATTTTCGAAAATTATTTACTTTGCGTATGTCACGATATAAAAACACATTTGAAGTTAGTTAGTGGTATACTATTTTTATCTATCTATTAAAGGGTTGATAACTGTTGGAATGTAATACTTTTGTTGGGAAATGTTAAGAGCTGGTTCTTCATCTCATTTCAAGCATAACTAAAATGACTGGAGAAGAGTCAGCAGGAACCAGTCGCTTCTCCTGAAAATGTGTTTTTAATATAGAGGGTAATAACAAAAGACGGCAGAGAATGTCAGGTGGCGACCTCTGGCTATCTGAAACTTAACTAAAGTGATTTCATATTTAGTATGGTTTCATATTTATCGTTAGAACTACCATCCAGGTACATGTAATATCTGCCTAATAAAGGCATACTTTGGGCTAACTTCAAATGGTGGAAATGCAAAAATAAAAAGAAAACAACAACTATTGATTTATAAATTTGTAATTAACTGGAAAATACCCGCCCAGTTATTCTCCACAAACTCTGGTCATTCAGTAAAATGTACATATTTGTTCGTAATTTCATAACGCTACGAGTATTCTCGAGGGGAGGGTAGTAAAGGTATCGCATTGTACACGAACTACAATCTTGCAGTTGGTAGACCCTGCCTGTGCTGCCGCTCAGGAACACGTTGAGACCAGAATTTGGAATTTCATTTTTTGTCAGTTTTTTCTGCCAAATTGCGGCTAGGGCTTATTTCGGCAGCTGTAACAGGTGGAGGAATTAGAGAAATCTTTTTTTTTTCGTTTGGCAATTCTTTTAATGAAACTACGAGTATTCTCGTGGGTAGAATAGTGAAGGTATCGCATTCCACTCGAACTGCGAACTTGCAGTTGGTAGACCCTGCCTGTGCTGCCGCTCAGGAACACGTTGAGACCAGAATTTGGAATTTTCATTTTTTGTCATTTTTTCTAGCCAAATTGCGGCTAGGGCTTATTTCGGCAGCTGTAACAGGTGGAGGAATTAGAGAAATCTTTTTTTTTTTTCGTTTGGCAATTCTTTTAATGAAACTACGAGTGTTCTCGAGGGTAGAATAGTGAAGGTATCGCATTCTACTCGAACTGCGAACTTGCAGTTGGTAGACCCTGCTTACGCTGCCGCGCAGGAACACGCTAAAACCTAAATTTGGAATTTTCATTTTTGGTCAGTTTTTCTGCCAAGTTGCTGCTAGGGCGAATGTAATTAGGTGTGGATGATATGTAGGGAAACCAATCCGCCGCTTGGTTTTATGTCAAAAGCATCCATCTTTCATTCCCCAGCAGGGACTCAAAATTCGGATAGGGACGAGAGACGGCTAGCAGTCGTTGGCAACGCCGTGGTCCAGACGGCAGGCCATGGTCAAGGTCAGTGGAGGGTATCGGGACGAACCACCGACACACCCTCACTCAAAATTAGCAATCCCCTCGCGCTCCCGATCTGATGACAATCGGAAGGGAGACCAGGGAAGCGTAACAACCATCGGTTGTGCTTGCCCTAATATTGCCAATGATGCTACTTATATAGGTAGATTGGAGTACAGTAATGTGCTTAGAGTAGTTGACCTAATTAACTTTTGCAAGTTATTTGATTGAATAAAACTGTTCAACTTTAACTTTATCGAAATTGTAAATAGTTTAGAATATTTCTATTGAAAGAAATATTCATAATTTTGTCACATTACCGAATTAGGTACCTTTTACACCTCTGTGGGTGTATTTGCATCTTGTTTAATCGCCGCTCATGGCTATTAATAGAGCACAGTCCCGCAATTGTCATTCGTCGATCGTGATTGGGTCACATTTTCGAAAATTATTTACTTTGCGTATGTCACGATATAAAAACACATTTGAAGTTAGTTAGTGGTATACTATTTTTATCTATCTATTAAAGGGTTGATAACTGTTGGAATGTAATACTTTTGTTGGGAAATGTTAAGAGCTGGTTCTTCATCTCATTTCAAGCATAACTAAAATGACTGGAGAAGAGTCAGCAGGAACCAGTCGCTTCTCCTGAAAATGTGTTTTTAATATAGAGGGTAAACATCAACATGAACGGATTCCCAGGTTATGTTTACAGGACAACGCCCTGAGAAGCTTGGTTTGTGGCTAGATGTGGTGTGCCAGCGACACGTGCTTCACTGGGGACAACAAAAAACCTACCGCAAAAAATTGAACCACTCAACCCATTAATGCTCACAGCGGCCAAAAGCAGCCTGACAATTTTGATGAAATCTTGCAGGCAAACGCACACATAGAAATATATTTGAAGGAGAAATGTTCATCAGAACATTATCAACAACTCTCCTTCATATATTTTGTAAAATCATTCTCAATTCTGAAGTTATTGTAAAAAGTATCCTAGATCCAGACGACAATTGCTGGAGGAACTCCTAAGCATTAATGGGTTAAGTTAGAGTTGATTTTGAAATGCTGTGAAACACGTAATATTAACGAGAGAAAGCTATTTGCGGTTTCACCAAATATATCATGTGTTTCGTGTTTAGATCAACCGGTGAAGTTAGGACTTATTCCGTCACTTATGCAAAGTTTGATCGATAAGTCTCATTGAAAGATATTGATATCCAGATATTCCTGCTGAGTTCTTGTATTTACAGGCTAAAAGTTGCCTAGTAGTTCTTCATAGTAACCGCTTGTTCGAATTGATCAATCACCTATGGGGTTATGAAGAATAGTATTTAATGCTTTAGGTCTAAAAAAGTTGTTTGTTTCCTGTAACCCTACCCTAACAAGTTTTTTATTATTTATTTTTTTACCGACCTACCTACCCTATATTTTTCGGACCGTTACAGGAAACAAACGATTTCTTTTTTCAGGCCTTACATCACAAAAAAATCTTAACGTGTTATTGACTGGTATAAGATAGGAGGAAAAGCCTCAAAAGGCGTTTGGGGGGCTGAATGTAACTTGGCTTTAATAATTAAACATTCTGAAAGAACATAGAATGCAGAAAGATACTTTTTACTAAAAATACTTCCCCTGGCCTAAATGTGAATTTGGAAAGCTGGACGAAATCTTGCCTCTGATTTTCATAAATCGCAAAACAAAAGAAGAATATACATAGGAACAAACAAAAGACTAAACAAAAGAAAACACTTTTAATTGAAAATACTTCCCCTGGCTGAAATGTGAATTTGGAAAGCTGGACGAAATCTTGCCTCTGATTTTCATAAATCGCAAAACAAAAGAAGAATATACATAGGAACAAACAAAAGAATAAACAAAAGACTAAACAAAAGAAAACAAACTAGTCCCCTCAACATATCGCAATACATGTACATCGTGCCTGCTACTTTAAAAAAGGCTTTCAAATAATTCGATAGAAAGCGTCACGTGTCCTATCGCCTCTTATCTATCTCATTAATAAGAACTTTGGAAATTTTATTCATTGGGGGTTGTCAACAACTTGAACTTTGGGTGTTTATTTCAGTGAGCGACCAATGTCCCCTGGCCCTAATTAATTAGCCCGTTGCCCTGAGGGTAAGAGGTCAAAACAATAAGGGTTTTATTAATACATTAGATACGCCCTTGACGCCCCGTGACGTCAGGAGATTGGGCCATTTGAATGAACTCGTAGTAAAAAACTAAAATAAAATGCCAAGAACATATAGGTTGCCATTAACAGTTGCTGAATGTTTATTGAAATAATGAATTAACACAGTTTGTATGTGGGGTTTGATGTTTGTTGACTGGTTCCTTTCTGTGGGGTTTGAATATATGTGTAGGACAGAAATACAAGGAAGAGACAGACCAGAGACTCGATAGGTTATATGTACCGGACAGGAGGACAGGGGAGGGTACGGACCTTATGCAGGATGCATGACAAAAGTACGGGGGGAGAGGGAACAGAAAGTGAGACGAGTGGCCTGGGTGGTAGGGGTGATCTCCGTAGCTAGGTCCTCCCTTGGGAGTTGACCCCGCGGGAAAAATAAGGTTGCGGATCTCAAACCAACAAATAAGGATCTCAGTAGCAAAGCCCACAGGCACGATCAATTCTTAAATTGTAAACAATTCATAAATTCAAACGTTTGTCTCTCCCCGTGGCACACCCGTGTGCCCCCGCCCCCGAAGAACTAAAACTTAGATTGATCACTTGGATTGAAACCTTCTTCATGATTTCTGTTTAAGTTCGAGCAACTCTAACTCCGGTACAAGGCCGTTGGTTATTTATCAGTTTATGTACTATCCGCTGTCCTTCCACCAAGGGCAATAGTTTGTATTTGGTATTCATTGGATGGCTCTCGCTGAGTACTCTCACATGAGAACCCATGTGTCAGGGTTAAACAGTTTCAGTCAATTTACACAAACTACATGCTAGTCATTGACGATAATGAATAATCTATCACATTCCATCTTCTGAGCAACTCTATACAGGGGCTGTCCCCATTGCTGAATGGTTTCACGCACTGTTCAATGGCTATGCATCGTTTCCCACCATTGCTGAAACATTAGGGCTATTCCATTTAAAAATACATGGGGGGGGGGGGGGGGGGGGTGGAACGCCCACAATTTCAGACCCCCACCCCCAATAAAAAAAAATTCATGTAAACCCTCAATTTTTTCATCTTGACCCCCTCCCCCCATGATTTTTTAATAGGTGAGCGTTCCACGCCCCCTCCCCCCCCCCCCCCCCCATGTATATTCAAATGGAATAGCCCTTAGCGACAACAGTTCTATTGCATTCCATCTTTTGAGCAAGTTTGTTTTATATTGCAGCTTCTAGCATCAGCGATGCAGCGGGCCAGGTTCGCAATGTTACCATGCCGGGTATCAACGCCCTGGCAGAGCTGCCGGAAACACACGAGATGCTGAAGAACACCCTCAAAGACTTCAGCGACAAGGAACTGAAACCCGTCGCTGCTGAGAATGACAAACTCTGCAGATACCCCAGAGAACAGGTAACTAACACATCTCTTTACTATATAATGATTTTCACCGGGTACTCCGGTTTCCTCCACTACTTACAACTGGCTAGTCACGAAATAGCCTCAATTGGCATAAATGTGACAAAAAACGAAATTCAAATTCAAACTATATAATGAGGGACAGGCGCCGATCCACACTGGTTTACATCGATACATGTACATGGATCAATCTCAGAGGTGAATCGTTTCATATCAAAGTGCATCGGCCAGATTTTCAAGTCCACACTCACCATTTGTTGTATTTGTTTAGGAAGCAATAGCGATCCATATTTGGGAGGTAACTGGGGGTCATGCCAAGTAAATATTATAACGTTTGAAATAAGTGGGATTAAAATATTTCATTACAAGTTCATAAATATTTTTCAGTGTTTCACCCATGCGAGTAGAACCACATTGGTGCATTATTTGAGGGAAGTTTGAAATCTAGCATCATCTGTAAAACTCATAAGCAGATAACCTGCTGTTAAATGGATTGTCATACGTATTGCATTGAAAAACTAGGATAACTCTGAAAAATACTTGAGAGAAAAAAGTGTTTCAAGGTAACATTGCACTGGTTGGCTGGATAAATTGTAATGTTCATCATTCTATTGATGTTGGAAAAATCTCTTGGATGTGTTCAATGCAATATTTGGAATCCATTTGAACAGTTTTCAAAGCTCTCAGACAATGATGGTATGGACTTATACAAAAACAACCCGCCGTTTATTATGCATTGGATGAGGAAAACCTTTCCATACATATTGGTATTTTGATATTTTTAGATCCATAAACTTGGTGAGCTGGGCATCATGGGATTGACGACACCGATGCATCATGGGGGAACTGGCATGGACTACCTTGCCTATGCTATCGCCATGGAGGAGATCAGCCGCGGTTGTGCAGGAACGGGAACCATAGTAACGGCACATAATGTAAGTTTGATGGCAGACTTAATGAAGTGGATCTCAACGTTTTTTTTATTGTGGTTCATACAATTGGAATATGAAAAAAAAAAAGCAAACAAATAAGACTCCTTGTGTTTAAGTAAAATATTACCAAAATTGAAAGAAAATGTAATGCATATATTTAATTAACTGAAACAAGAGAGTTATTTAGATATTCTTTTCACGAAATCTTGGAAACGATCCTTGTCGTTTGAATCCTCCCAGCTCGACATACAAGTTAATATAACTGTGCTGGGATTTCTCGCTCTATGTGTTTAGAGATGCCTAGACACCAACAAAAGCTAGTAATTATAAAGATATTGCAGCTAATAGAGCATTTATTTCTGCATTTATACTAGTATATAAGGTAAATGCGGTGTTTTAATTCATTTTAGTACATTTCCTACAGATATTTTCCATATTCTCCAATGTCCATTTCTCTCAAAAAGGTGATAGTCACATTCTGGGTTGAGTAGATCACTTATCAATTAATTACCCACCCACTACACGCAGACAGTAACCTTTACACTATAGACACAGCAGTATGATAAAGCCCCATGACCCGTTCCTCAGAGATGGTTATATAATTCACTAGATGTCACCATAAGCCCCGTCTGCGGTCATGTCACGTTGAACCATAATTGGCATAAATGAATTGCTATGTCAAGATATTAATGGTTGTTTTATATGTTTAATTTTGTTACCTAAGTTGAATTTCCAACTCTTTCTCTATATAGCTAAAAGCTATTATTATTTGTACTGTTGATTTACCATGCAAAACTGAATAAAGAGGTTTGAAAAAAAAAAAAAAAAAAGATATTAGACTTATGGCCCATGGGTCTGCCTCTGTGGCTGAGCAGTCTAACGTGACAGGTACCACATGCTTGCTGAATCGTTGCATTGCACAATGTCCAACCTTTGAAGGAATATTATTGATAATAAGCTACCTACAAAACTATGCATAATTGCGGCTTAAATATTTTGATTTAGTTTCCATCTTACATACATCATGCAATACAACCTGTCTATATGATGATATGTGATATTGCATTTTCCCCCCTGAAACTTAAAATCCAAAGCGATGTACAAGCAACCACTTAGTCTGGTCTTTCTGAGGTAACAACAGAAATAATTTGAAATATTAGGAAAGTCAACACAGAAATAAGGACCTGATTATCTATCCTCAATGTCAATATTGACATTTCAGCGTAGATAGACTTTACACCTCACAGACAAAGATCAATTACTTCCGCCTCCCCCCCCCCCCCCCCCCCCCCCTTGAGAATATGTCATAGCACAGACCGAACAATGCCCGCCATCAACATTCTCAGCTGAGCTGATAAGGTTATCTCGAGGCCACTGACAACAAGGTCCTGTCAGCACTGTCTGGCTTCCATGCAATTCAGTTTCTACTTGTCACCATGTTTCCTAGGTCCACGTGTGGATCATATTTTCCCGCCAATATAGGCGAAATTGAGATAATTTGCTGATATTAAATTGTTTGAAACTACTGAATTACCTTGCAATGTTGGATACCTATCCGATGTAAAGCTCCTTTATTTAACCCATTAATGCTGACAGCAGCCAAAACAGCCTGATAATTTTTATGAAACCTTTCAAACGAAAGCATAGTTGAGAAAATATTTGAAGGAGAAATGTTAATCAGAACATTACCTACAACTCTCCTTCAAATATTTGGCAAGATCTCTTGAAATTCAAAAGTTATTGTCAAAAGTACTCTAGATCCAGACGACAACTTCAGAAGGATCTCTTAAGCATTAATGGGTTAATAGGCTCCTTTATATATTGACTCCGTATTAAACGAATATTTTTTGCTGGTCTATAGGTATCCAATATAACCCTTTTACTTCTACAGTGCAAATATTCTCTTTATCTTGTAACCTGAAACTGTTTCTGTCGACCCACATTTTTAAGGGGGTGGAGAGAAATGAAATTTTCTTCCAATCTACGCTAAGTCGTGACAAACGTATATTATAGATACGGATGACAAGAGTTAATTGATAATACCCTGACAGCCGAGTGGTCTAAGGGATTGCCACTGTAGGTCTTACAATACTGTTTCTAGAAGAGTAAGGAAGTACTTCCCTGTTCTAGTTTTCCATTAATAGGCTGTTGAAAGCGACGTAAGACCTACCAAGTCTAACCAAACCTTTAAATGTAAATATATATATATATATATATATATATATATATATATATATATATATATATATATATATATATATATATATATATATATATACACACACACATATATATATATATATATATATATATATATATATATATATATATATATATATATATATATATATATATAAATACATATATATATATATATATATATATATATATATATATATATATATATATATATATATATATATATATATATATCAAATGAATATTGTTGCGTTTATCAGACGATCATCTTTGTCCTTTTATTACAGTCTCTGTATCTGTCGCCTATACAGCGTTACGGGACGGAGAGCCAGAAAGAACAATTCCTGCAGCCGTTTTTGGATGGAACAAGAATAGGCTGCTTTGCCCTGAGCGAACCAGGTAAAGATTGGACATGCTATCAATATCTTAACCCTTTTAATGCTGAGGATACTTTCATCCAACGCACAAGGATGCAAATATTTTTTGAAAACCATCTTAACCCTGTCTTGTTGGTATTCATTGGAAAGCTCTCACTGAGTACTCTCAGATGAGTACCCATATGCCAGGGTTCCAGAAAAACTTTCGAGATTTTTGCATCATTTTGTAAGGGTTAAATGTAATGCCAAACAAGGAAGTTTTTGTCTCCAGTAAATGAAAAAAAAATCCCTGCCCTTTCTATTACTTACAGATAAAGGTAATGATCTTAATAACATTTCCTGTATCTTTATAATGGTAGTAACTTTACTTTTATCTTGATTGTTAATGACAGGCAATGGTATTAACCCTATCTTACCTTTATTGCTAAAAATAGGTGAAAAGTGATGATCTTATTGTTATCTTTATTGCTTTGAACAGTATTGGCAGTGACCCGTTTATTACCTTTATTGTCAATAACAGAATATGATATTTTAGTTGCCTTCGTTGTTAAAACCTTCCAATGCTGAGGCTATATACTTTCTTCCAAAGCACAAGGTCGCAAAGATTTTTGAAGACCATCTAAACCCTGTCATGTTGGTATTCATTAGATAGCTCTCACTGAGTGCTCTCTGATGAGTACCCATGTGCCAGGGTTTCAGTCATTTTCCAGTTTTTTTTTGCATCAGTTCATATTGACCAAATAAGCCACCAGCTAAAAAAAAAAAAGAAAATTAATTAATTAATTAAAAAAAAAAAAAAAAAAAAAAAGCCACCAGCAGCATAATGGATAATTGCAGGTAATGATCTTATTGTAATCATTGATTACAGGTAACGGTAGTGATGCTGGTGCAGCTTCCACCAGGGCAGAGGATGCCGGAGACCACTGGGTCCTCAATGGCACCAAGGCCTGGATATCAAACAGCTATGAGGCAGAGGCAGCCGTGGTGAGTGTACTATTATGATCATTACTATTATTGTTATTATTATTATTATTATTATTATTATTAATATTATTATTATTTTTCTCAATACTGTTATTATCAGTTTTACTATAATCATTATTATTTTATTATTATTATTATTACTATTATTATTATTTTTAATTATTAATATTATCATAATCATTAATGCTATTTTCATTATAATTAATATCATTTTCATTATGTTATTATCATCATTATTATTAATCTTATTTTCATTATCATTATTATTATGATGACGATTATTATTATAATCCTTATTATTATCGTCATTATTATTATTAGTATTATTTAAATAATTGTATACTGTAATCAAAGCATGGACTAACAAACGTTTTTTCTTGTTTATCAGGTATTTGCAACAACAGACAAGTCACAAAAGCATAAGGTGAGTACATGAAAGAACTTTTCCTGTTGCATAGTATGTCTGTTAAATTGGAGATCGATCTATTTTAATTGGTCTAAAATGGAACTCTTATTTATTTCAGGGTTTATTTTTTAGTCTAAAATCATGATATGCTATAGACAGCTTCAATTTCGACCAGATTATGCCTGGTATCCCATCCGAAACTTATACGTCTATTTCATAAGAACAGGTTAATAGAATCAAAGGCCAATCATGATATGGTTCCATAATGATTGATTTTTTCTCTATATTTCAGGGTATCAGTGCCTTCCTCGTACCCATGCCAACACCAGGGTTGTCACTGGGTGTTAAGGAAGACAAACTGGGCATCCGGGCGTCCTCTACAGCGTACCTTATCTTTGAAGACTGCGTCATACCTAAAGAAAACATCCTCGGCAAACCAGGATGCGGATTTAAAATATCAATGGTATGTTTCAAATATAGAGTTTGCCATTCATTAATATATTTCTTTGCAGATACGTCAATTTCACAAAAAAAAAAAAATTGTCGGATCACCATCACTTCTTAAATATATCTGGTTTAAGCAGAGTACTTGATTGTTTTAAAACAAGATATATTTTCAGTCTTAATTTCCTTAAGAATAATTTGAATAACTTGAAGTAAGCTGCATTGTTTAGATGTGCAACGTTTATTTGGCTGAAAAGCTTTCTTGGGGAAAATACTCTATATAATTTTTGCATGTTTAGTAGAAACTTGTTCTCGCACAGAATGACACTAACTCTTCGATATTGAAGTACTTTAACCCATTAACACTCAATGCAGCCAAAACAGGCCTGACTATTTTGTTGATATTTTCCTCACAAAAGCGTTTTTATCAGAAATATTTGAAGGAGAAATGTTTATCATAATATTACCAAGAACTCTCCTTCAAATATTTTGTGAGAATTTGCTTAATTCAAAAGTTATTTTCAAAAGTATGAAAATAGCAGACGATACTTTCCTGGGGAACTCTGAGTGTGAATGGTTTAAGGTATCAAACAAGCATGCCAAATACATTATTTGTCAAAGTGCTCACTAATCACCTTTTCTTTCAGAAAACTATAGATGCTGGAAGGATTGGGGTAGCTGGCCAAGCATTAGGGATTGCTCAGGTACTAAACATTCATGATTTGATAATAAGCAATAGGTTCAAAGAACCAATTAGTTGTTGAAATGATATTTGGTAAGCAAATGTGCATCTAATGATATACATGTAATAGATAGCATATAAATGCATGGACAGACTTTCTGTCTCTCTCACTCTCTCTTTCTATCTGTCTGTCTCTCTCGCTCTCTCTCTCCCCCCCCCCTCTCTCTCTCTCTCACTCTGTCTCTCTCTCTCTCTTTCTGCATATGACATAAGTGATATTAACATTACTATTCAATAGTTATAATAGTGAATATCATGGATACATCTCTCTTCTCCAGGCCGCCTATGAGTGTGCGATAGATTATACTGGGCAGAGGAAAGCCTTTGGCCGACCCATCTCAGGCTTTCAAGCAATCCAGGTAGGTTTATTAACTCTTCATTTAATATATTAGAAAAGTGAATAATAACTGGCATTATTTCAAAATATATAAATGAAAACAAAAATATATAAGTATATAAAATATAAATACTAAAATATTTATTCCTGTATCCCCCTAGAATACTGACAGCTTTTAGATGATAAGGATGAATATTTTCTTTTATATCGTTCATCTAATATTTGCTTTAGGCCTAGAAAAAAAAAGTTTGTTTCCTGTAACGGTCCGAAAAAAATAGGGTAGGTAGGTCGGTAAAAAAAATCTTTTGATTATTTTTTTGGTCAAAAATGTGTGTTTTATGCATGTTTTACGTCGATTTGAAGTTGGGAGGGCAGAAAAAACTTCAGGGTAGGTTTTTCTTTTAGAAAAGTAATAAAAACTTGTAAGGGTAGGGTTACAGGAAACAAGCAAATATTTTTTTTAGGCCTTATGATAAAAGTACAGGTTTCTCGATGTATGTTACTGATGACGCGTGCCGATATATACACAGCTATTAATCTATAGGTGGAACATAATTGTTGCTTTATAGATAGGAATTGAATATTCATTTACATAAATATTGAATTATAACTTCTGTATTGCAGATGAAGCTTGCTGATATGTACCTGGCTATCGAGAGTGCCCGTCTACTGACCTACAAGGCGGCCCTGCTCCAGGAAAGTCGACGCCCCTTCACCAAGGAGGCCGCCATGGCAAAACTAGCGGCCTCCGAAGCCGCCACGATGTGTGCACACCAGGTAAAACATCTATAAATTTCCTCTTGCCCCTATAGAGTATGGAATTGGAATTGAATTGAAATTTCGTTTTTCGCCACATTTATGCCAAATGTGGCTAATTCGTGACTAGCCAATTGTATGTGGTGGAGGAAACCGGAGTACCCGGCGAAAAACACCGCCTAACCCCAAGTCACTGGCAACTTTCTCACATGCCCAGGCCGGGATTCGAAACCAGGCAGTGGTGAGAGACAGCGTGCAGTCAGTGGCGGCGCCTTAGACCACACGGCCGTCAGAGCAGGCCCCCAAAGAGTATGGCGGGTTTCTCCTACAGCTAAAGAGTTAAGAGGGGCCAGCTCTGATAGCTGGTTGGTCTAAACCCTTAACCCTTCCAATGCTGAGGCTACGTTTGTCCAACGCACAAGGATGCAAAGATTTTTGAAAACCATCTAAACCCTGTCATGTTGGTATTCATTGGATAGCCCTCGCTCAAGTGCTCTCAAATGAGTACCCATTTGCCAGGGTTTCAGTCATTTTTAAGGTTTAATAATACATAATTTTGTATTGGCTAAATTAGCCACCAGCAGCATAAGGGTTAAGGGGCCTGCCCCGATAGCTGAACTGTCAAAGGCATTAAGTGACCTGCCCATACATATGCAGGGACTGATATTCTTTTTTGGATCATCTTGCCATGTAGAGCAATTTGAAACCATTTTTTTTACTGAGTTAAGGGTTAATTTTTATTCAATGTAAGCATATCTATATAAATATGTATATATATTTAATACATATATCTCATATATGTATCATTTAAATCACAGAGACATTTGATTAAAAAAAAACTAAACAAACTTGAACCACTGGCATGTCATGATTTAGTTTAAAGAAAAAATGCAACAAACATAATTCCAAATTGCATGAGCAATCTTCAAAACATTCATTTTTATTTTTTGAAATTCAAAAAATCAATTCTCTGATAAAATATTCTTACAATGCTTATTTTACATGTAAGGTAATAGAGAATAAAACAATTGAAAAATATTTTAAATTTGTTAAATGAACTAAACATTGATTTTTGTCTCCTTTCTCCAGTCGATGCAGATTCTGGGCGGGATGGGTTATATCACAAGTATGCCTGCTGAGCGCCACTACAGAGATGCACGCATCACAGAAATCTATGAGGGAACGAGCGAAATCAACAGACTCGTCATCGCAGGAAATCTACTCAAGGAAAACGGACAACTCTAGATAGAGCATTTTAACCGAAAAGACTACAAATAGGAAATGAAATTTTGGTCACCAGATGTCCATTTTACATATTCTTATTTTCAATCTCACAGATCAGATTTTAAAATCTCAAAAAACATTCTTTTCATAAAAGAATGATATTGTATATAACATATATAACGACAATCAGGATTTCAGTTGATACTGTTGAAAGAATTATGAATAGGTGTACATACAAAAAATTGGACTTGCCATCTAAAAAAGGAATTTATTTGAACTGAAGAGGTGAGAATTTTTTCATCTGAGACTAATATTTGGAAACAAGGTACAAAGAACTGATACATAGATGGTTAAAGATATCGATTCATTGTAGATATTTAATTTTGATCTTGTGGATATCAATTGTTTAAATTCCTATAATATATGTGTGACATAACTTGTAAATATATACAAATGTAAATACTTGCTGATGGAGGCAGTACTCTGGTGCAGGTGCACTCGGTGTATTCTGTAAATTATTGTAAGTTTTGACTTTGTATGAGAATATTTTTGACCCACTGCATATGTGGCATGGTCGGACTCCTATAGACATATTTTGATAACAAAACTATGTATTGACAGGGAGCTTTCATTATAAATAGATTGTCCCTGGTATTGAGAAATATTTGACCAAGTTTAAAGCAGCTGACAAGTACTTTTCTGCATTTATTATGTAAATATTGTACAATGGTTGAAGCTTAATAAAGCTTAAAAACAGATGTTTTGAAAAGTTTCTCTTTTTCTACCCAATAGATTACAATCAATCCTGTTGAAAAATTGTCTTGCTACTGAATGTTCCCAAACTAAATTAAAAGGGTGTAAGTGATTTTTGGTAAAATTAAATGTAATCACATTGAACTAGTGGTGGGACGAGTAATCGGAAGCTCGACCATTCGGTCACTGGGGCCTCCGATCCGGGCGCACGAGTACAAAAATAGATTGCTCGGATATTACGAGCTGATGACATTTTAATGACATTTTAATAGCAACATATGCTTCCGATGCATGTGTGGCCTAGCGATGGCCAAAACTCCCCGATTTGCACCATATTTCCAGAAATGAAATGTGTTTTCTTAAGTTTCCGTGTCAAATGCGCACTACGCCATTATCTGGTTCACCGATTCTCACTGCCGCGGTACACTTTTATGTGAGCCTAGCATGTGCCGGCGTATGCCGAGGCGCAATGTTGTTTCAAATCATTCGCCTTGAGATCAGGGTCTTAGCCATCATTTAGAAACTGGGTGCCCAAAATTGCCAATTCTTAAATTTTTGGGCGTCCAAATTTTAAAGGGGACCACAATATTCTCAGATTTGAACCATAAACATGTATAAATTTATCAAAATAAGGCATGATATCCTTATACAATGTCATAGGAATAATATGGAGATGAATTTTTTTTAATTATATGCTTGAGATTGACATTTTAAGAAATTCCTCACAGAAAGATTTGGGTGTCCTGAGGGACGCTTTTTAAGGGTCTGGGTGTCCAAAAAGACACCCAGAAGCCCTGCTGGCTAAGACCAAGCTTGAGATCTTATCAATGTGGCCGTAAAACTCGATATGGACTCTAGTTTTGGTCGCTAGATATGCCGAGCGCTCGAGTTAATTTTGAAAATTGGAAAATTCATACTGAATTTAATTTTGTTTTTCCATTTTATGGAGGGAAAATTTCTGCTTGATTGTTCCTACTCGCAGCTTATTAAGTTGGGTACTTGAGCATTCAATATTCAATGCCAGACTAGAAGAAAGTTGTAAATTTGGTAGTGTTAGAATTTTAAAATGAGTGATGTGTATATAAGACAAACGAAGATGAACAAAAATTATATTGCAATATCAAAGTAATATTTTATTTGGCAATTCCATCAGGGAAATACATATTTATATTTTATTAAGGACTTTGATTGGCAATTTTCCCTAACAAAAACAGGTTTTATTTCTGTCATGTTAGGTCTAACACCATGTTGTAGTCTGGATTTTTGACATCCTAAAATTTCAAGCATCCTCTGCAAGTCACCTACCTAATGACCAGGTCAAGACCTTTAGAGACCCATATATGGCTAGAGCAAAAGCAATATTAAGTCCTTGTGTGTGTGTGTGTGTATATATATATATATATATATATATATATATATATATATATATATATATATATATATATATATATATATATATATATATATATATAAATATATATATATATATATATATATATATAATATAATATATATATATATATATATATATTATATTATATATATATATATATATATATATATATATATATATATATATATATATATATATATATTTATTTATCTATATATATATGCATATATATGGTCTTTCAGCCAATCAGGAAGGTAGTGGATTGGTCCTCATCTGATGATTGGAAAGGGGGCCAGACTTTGGCTGTTAACCCATTCATGCTTAAGAGTCCCTCCAGATATTGTCGTCTGTACCTAACATGCTTTTGACAATAACTTAGGCATTGAGAATGAGTTTACAAAATATTTGAAGGAGACTTGCTGGTAATATCCTGATTAACATTTCTCCATCAAATATTTTCCTAATTATGCTTTTGCCTGCAAGATTTCATCAATATTGTACGGCCGCTTTTGGCCACTGTGAGTACTAATGGGTTAAGATGCTGTTCTGCACTCTTTCCACATAATGTCCCTAAACACAGTTTTCTTTGCACACAGACGCCCGCTATCTCTTTCCTGGGTCGTCTAGAGATTCGTCTAAAGTGTCGCCCTCGTGCTGTGGGTCTGTGGCCACCGTCTCTGTACCGAACACCTGATCTGCTGTGGGTAGACTGGCCGCTTGCTTAGCCTTGGCTAGTTCCCGCCTGTGCTGCCGTGCCGCCTCCTGATCCTGGTGGGGGAATACATAAAGAAATCACAGTTTAATTCATCACATCTGTGTTCTGGGTCCTTAGTAGTCAGATTCTAATGTAAATAGCATGTCACTCTATTTCTTGGTACTGACAGAAAATATAGGAAAATAGCAGTTCCATTTCTGGGCTGTGGAGTGAATCTCTTCCATTTTTCGCGATTATGCTCAAATGCATATACAGAGAAAATAATTAACTTTTAGCCAGTATTAATGGGCCCACAATGAGCAATTGCACCATCCTAAGTGTTCCATCTCTGAGTTAATACCGCAAAGATATAGCTATAAGACTTGCAGTAGATTATCTATGTACCCTGTTTTATCTCAAGTTTTAAACCCGAAGCCTACTTATGATACTATGTGTGACTTCACACAAAACTTCA
>OZ012691.1:35093350-35170850 GCA_963942565.1 Maea johnstoni
TCAGTTAATACTAAATAGTACAGTAGCCAGCCACCCATTTTTGGGATTCAGGTTAACCCGAGAGCTAGAAAATTTCCGTTGGTATCATGTTTTAGGCCCACACTTGGGGCATACCGCCAGGGTGGATGTAGACTTCAGAAGTGGTGCACATCTTTTTTATGGGGTCATGTCTTAGACACCCCAATATGTGTACAAAGGCCCCAAAATGGTCAAAATAATAGGTATAGGGGTAGGAAAGGCACCCTAAAACACTCATAACTCAGCTTAAACCAAACATAGGATGAGTGTTTGGTATCAAAAAGTTGGTATGAATGAGAAGTATCTTTTGAAATAGTAAATACATAACTAACTCTATCCCATGATGTAATAAAGGTCGTTCAAGGTCAAAATGGCTGCCAAATCAAGAATCTGGGATTTTCCGATATTCTATAGTTTCCGTTTTTAAACTTTTCAGTTTTTTTGACGGTATGTATTTCTTTTTTGTAGCCACTTTTTCTGAAGGAATGTCTTTTAATGGAATTGTTGAACATTTTAGAAAGTTCATTGACTAGAGTTTTAAGTCCAATTTTGAGCTGTAAGGTACAAAGTAGGGTACCAAGCCCACCTGGAGACTCCAAAAAGTGCCTAAAATGGTAAAAATTAGAAAATCAAAATGACTTTATCTTAAGTTTTATAATTAGGAAGGGAGCAGATGATGTACCAAAACATCAGGTTTAATTTTCTCCTCAATCTGGGAGATTATGGAAAAATAATATTGAAATTAAGGGGTTGTTGAAGGTCAAATAAAGGTCAAAATGTCATTTTTCCTCTAAAAAATTCATATTTTGATCAAGAAATTTTGATGAAGTAGTTGTGTTTTGTCACTATTTAATTTCCAAACCAAGTTACCACAATGATTGACGGATAAATAATCTCAAATTTGGTCCAACAAATCATTTTTTACTATTTACCGGTGAAAATGAAGTAGTTTTAAGTCAATATGAAGGTGTGGAAGGTGGCATTTGGCTATTCCATGCTTATAATACGTGTTTACGAACGGGTTGTGAGAAGGTGCTAGTATGGGACCACTGTTTAGGTCATAAAAGTTGTGAGCATCAAACATTATAGGCATTGTTTGGTATCATTTTTTTTGTTGTAAGACAGTCTTTCCATTCCATGCAACCAACCAAGGGTCTATTGTTGCGATTCTAGAGGTCATTCAAGGTCAAACTAACCCCAATTTCATAATTCGAGGAATTTTGTCTTTGAATTTTCCATTAAACAGCTTATCATATTCTCCTAGAGTACATATTTTATCCTGGAAATACTTTTAGGTGAGATATAATTTTTAAAAAGGATTCTGAGACACTTTTAGGTCATTTCAAGAGAAAGTCTGGACCAATTTCGAATATTTCAGGACCAAAATTACAAAATGCCTGGTTACGGGTGCATTCACATATTTAAGTGAAGCAGCAGAAAGTTGACATAACAGATCAAATCATATTTTATGGTATGTCAGTTTTCATTTTCTGTAGGGAGAATAAGCCTTTTAACTTGCGGCATTACTTGCCTATTGTGTTTGTCATGTAAGATTATAAAGGCAGTGTAAAATATCTCTGAGATTTAAGGAAAAAATGAAGGTCAAATAAAGGTCAAAACATCATTTTTTCTCTAAAAAATTCAAATTTTGATGAAGAAATGTTGATGGAGTACTTAGTGTTTTGTCATTACATAATATCCTAACCACATTACCACACTAATTGACAGACACGATACCTTAAATATGTTTTAGCAAAACATTTCCACCCTTTACCTGTGAAAATGAAGTAGTTTAAAGTCAATATGGAGGTGTGGAAGGTGGTATTTGGCTATTCCATATTTATAATAAGTGTTTACAAATGGGTTGTGAGAAGGTGCTAGTATGGGACCACTGTTTAGGTCATAAAAGTTGTGAGCACCAAAAATTATAGGCATTGTTTGGTATCTAAATGTTTGTTGTAAGACAATCTTTCCATTCCATGCAACCAACCTAGGGTAGGGTCTATTGTTGTGATACTAGAGGTCATTCAAGGTCAAACTAACCCCAATTTCATGATTTAAGGCATTTTGTCTTTGAATTTTCCACTTGGCAGCTTATCAAATTTTTCTAGAATACATATTTTATCCTGGAAATATTTTTAGGTGAGAATTTTTTTTCAAAAAGGATTCTGAAACATTTTCAGGTCATTTTAAGAGAAAGTTTGAGCCAATCTGGAATATTTAGGGGCCAAAATGACAAAATGCCTGATTACGGGTGCACTCAAATATTTAAGTGAAGCAGCAGAAAGTTGACATAACAGATAGAGACTCATATCTTATGGCATGTCAGCTTTCATTTTTAATAGGGAGAATAAGTCTTTTAACTTGCCTATTGTGTTTTTTATGTAAGATTATAAAGGCAGTGTAAAATATCTTTGAGATTTAAGGACAAAATGAAGGTCAAATAAAGGTCAAAACGTCATTTTTTCTCTAAAAAGTTCAAATTTTGATGATGAAATTTTGATGAGGTACTTCTTTTTTGTCAATACATAATTTCCTAAGCATGTCACCACTTTAATTGACAGACAAGATACCTTAAATATGTTTTAACAAAAAAAGTTTACCCTTTACCTGTGAAAATGAAGTACTAGTTTCAAGGTAATATGCAGATGTGGAATGTGCTATTGGATAATTCATGCCTAATCGAGTTGTTAGCAAGTGCCAGTAACATATGGGACCATTGTTTAGGTCATAAAAGTTGTGAGCACCAAACATTATAGGCATTGTTTGCTATCAAAATGCTTGTCGTAAGACAATCTTTCCATTTCATGCAACCAGGCTAGGGTAGGGCATTTTGCTGTGATATAAGAGGTCATTCAAGGTCAAACTACCCCCAATTTCATGACTTAAGGCATTTTGTCTTTGAATTGCCTGTGTAGTATCTCATTAAGTTCTCCTAAAATACATATTTAATGATATTTTTTCCTGCAAATATTATTTTTAGGTGAGAAATATCTTTTAAAAGAGAAACTCATGCCTTTTAAGGTTATTTCAAGACTAAGTCCGTTCTAATCGTGAATATTCAAAGTCGAAAATGATCTATGTGTCCTTTTGACCTTGGTTTGACATACCATTTTTCCTTAAATCTCAATAATATTTAACGCTATCCTTAACCTTACTTGGCAAACACAAATTGGCAAGTTAAAAGGCTTATATGCCCAATTGAAAATGAAAGCTCACGTACCATATGATAAGGCTGTTGTGTCAACTTTCTGCTGCTAAATTGATATTTGGGTGCACCTAAAATCCGGCATTTAGTCATTTTGATGCCTAAATATTCACGATTAGCACAGACTTTGTCTTGAAATAACCTTAAAAGGCATAAGTTTCTCTTTTAAAAGACATTTCTCACCTAAAACTAATATTTGCAGGAAAAGATATCATTAGATATGTATTCTAGGAGAATTTGATGAGATAATACACAGGCAATTCAAAGACAAAATGCCTTAAGTGTGAGCACTTCGGTGGATACAAGACTATAAACTGAATACCTTTAAGTCATGAAATTGGGGGTAGTTTGACCTTGAATGACCTCTTATATCACAGCAAAATGCCCTACCCTAGCCTGGTTGCATGAAATGGAAAGATTGTCTTACAACAAGCATTTTGATAGCAAACAATGCCTATAATGTTTGGTGCTCACAACTTTTATGACCTAAACAGTGGTCCCATATGTTACTAGCACTTGCTATCAACTCGATTAGGCATGAATTGTCCAATAGCACATTCCACATCTGCATGTTACCTTGAAACTAGACTTCATTTTCACAGGTAAAGGGTATTTTTTTTTGTTAAAACATATCTAAGGTATCTTGGCTGTCAATTGTTGTGGTGACAGGCTTAGGAAATTATGTAATGACAAAACAGAAGTACCTCATCAAAATTTCATCATCAAAATTTGAACATTTTAGAGAAAAAATGACATTTTGACCTTTATTTGACCTTCATTTTTTCCTTAAATCTCAAAGATATTTTACACTGCCATTATAATCTTACATAAAAACATAATAGGCAAGTTAAAAGACTTATTCTCCCTATTAAAAATGAAAGCTGGCATACCATAAGATATGAGTCTCTATCTGTTATGTCAACTTTCTGCTGCTTCATTTAAATATTTGAGTGCACCCGTAATCAGGCATTTTGTCATTTTGGCCCCTAAATATTCCAGATTTGCTCAAACTTTCTCTTGAAATGACCTGAAAATGTCTCAGAATCCTTTTTAAGAAATATTTTTCACCTAAAAATATTTCCAGAATAAAATATGTATTCTAGGAGAATTTGATAAGCTGCTAAGTGGAAAATCCAAAGACAAAATGCCTTAAATCATGAAATTGGGGTTAATTTGACCTTGAATGACCTCTAGTATCACAACAATAGACCCTACCCTAGGTTGGTTGCATGGAATGGAAAGATTGTCTTACAACAAACATTTAGGTACCAAACAATGCCTATAATGTTTAAAGCCCACAACTTTTATGACCTAAACAGTGGTCCCATACTAGCACCTTCTCACAACCCGTTCGTAAACACTTATTATATGAATGGAATAGTCAAATGCCACCTTCCACACCTCCATATTGACTTAAAACTACTTCATTTTCACAGGTAAAGGGTGGAAATGTTTTGCTAAAACATATCTAAGGTATCTTGTCTGTCAATTAGTGTGGTAATGTGGTTAGGATATTATGTAATAACAAAACACAAAGTACTCAATCAAAATTTCTCCTTCAAAATATGATTTTTTTAGAGAAAAAATGATATTTGACCTTTATTTTACCTTCATTTTTTCCTTAAATCTCAGAGATATTTTACACTGCCTTTACAATCTTACATGACAAACACAATAGGCAAGTAATGCCGCAAGTTAAAAGGCTTATTCTCCCTATTGAAAATGCAAACTGACATACCATAAGATATGACTCGATCTGTTATGTCAACTTTCTGCTGCTTCACTTAAATATTTGAGTGCACCCGTAACCAGGCATTTGTAATTTAGGTCCTGAAATATTCCAAATTGGTCCAGACTTTCTCTTGAAATGACCTAAAAATGTCTCAGAATCCTTTTTAAAAATTATATCTCACCTAAAAATATTTCCAGGATAAAATATGTATTCTAGGAGAATATGATAAGCTGTTTAATGGAAAATTCAAAGACAAAATGCCTCAAATTATGAAATTGGGGTTAGTTTGACCTTGAATGACCTCTAGTATCACAACAATAGACCCTACCCTTGGTTGGTTGCATGGAATGGAAAGACTGTCTTACAACAAAAAAATTGATACCAAACAATGCCTATAATGTTTGATGCTCACAACTTTTATGACCTAAACAGTGGTCCCATACTAGCACCTTCTCACAACCCGTTCGTAAACACTTATTATAAGCATGGAATAGCCAAATGCCACCTTCCACACCTCCATATTGACTTAAAACTACTTCATTTTCACCGGTAAATGGTAAAAAATGATTTGTTGGACCAAATTTGAGATTATTTATCCGTCAATCATTGTGGTAACTTGGTTTGGAAATTAAATAGTGACAAAACACAACTACTTCATCAAAATTTCTTGATCAAAATATGAATTTTTTAGAGGAAAAATGACATTTTGACCTTTATTTGACCTTCAACAACCCCTTAATTTCAATATTATTTTTCCATTATCTTCCAGATTGAGGAGAAAATTAAACCTGATGTTTTGGTACATCATCTGCTCCCTTCCTACTTACAAATCTTAAGATAAAGTCATTTTGATTTTCAATTTTTTACCATTTTAGGCACTTTTTGGGGTCTCCAGGTGGGCTTGGTACCCTACTTTGTACCTTACAGCTCAAAATTGGACTTAAAACTCTAGTCAATGAGCTTTCTAAAATGTTCAACAATTCCATTAAAAGACATTCCTTCAGAAAAAGTGGCTACAAAAAAGAAATACATACCGTCAAAAAAACTGAGAAGTTCATAAACGGAAACTATAGAATATCGGAAAATCCCAGATTCTTGATTTGGCAGCCATTTTGACCTTGAATGACCTTTATTACATCATGGGATAGAGTTGGTGATGTATTTACTATTTCAAAAGATACTTCTCTTTCATACCTAACTTTTGATACCAAACACTCATCCCTATGGTTGGTTCAAGCTGAGTTATGAGTGTTTTAGGGTGCCTTTCCTACCCCTATACCTATTATTTTGACCATTTTGGAGCCTTTTTACATATATTGGGGTGTCTAAGACATGACCCCATAAAAAAGATGTGCACCACTTCTGAAGTCTACATCCACCCTGGCGGTATGCCCCAAGTGTGGGCCTAAAACATGATACCAACGGAAATTTTCTAGCTCTCGGGTTAACCTAACTTCTAAAATAGAGCCCTTTTCTTGATCTGGCTACTGGACTAAAACTTAAAGTTAAGATAACAAACTAGTCCATTTAAAGAATGTTCAAGACATCTATAGGCTTGAACCAGTCAATTTATCAAATATGTGATTCCGTAACGTTACGGAATCACCAACTTTAACCCCCACAAAATCACTATTTGAAAATTTATTTTTCAAAAGTGTGCCCCTTATAGTTAAATTAGTGTTAAAATGCTTTTTTTATGAAGTTTCATGGTAATGACCCAATCTGAACATTTTCAAAAATTAAGAAAATGCTATTTTTCTGTTACGGAATCACATGTTACGGAATCACAGATCATCCTATTTTAAAATTCATCAAAAACACCCCAAAACATAATATTCAATCCTATATTTCTTGGCACAGTCTTTCCAGGTATAATTTTATCATCTAAAGCAATATTGAATATCATAAGATGGTTTTACAAGAAAATATGGTGGTTTTAACATTTTGTGAAATGTTACTGTCAGAAAGGCGTTGAACAAACAAACAAACACCCTGCAGTAAAATGTTCATAACTTTTTTATAAATGGGAATACAGTAAATCTGACTAGAGATCCAGAAACTTCAGAATTCTAGCTTTCCAAATATGTAAGATACATATTTCTACTTTAAAATTTATTTTTTGTCTTAGATGCTAACTTCAACTTGATCGATCATAACTTTTTGATAACTAATTCAGTGAAAATATTAAACAATTTTAAACAATAATATTATCCACCATAACCATTTTTGTCCTTCTACTTAATACACAATTAAGACTTATCATTTTTGAATTATTTTTCCATAAGCCCCCACTCAACAACCTCAGGAATCCTGTGGCAAATGTAAATTTGATCTATGAACAATGTTCACATACAGGGACTCAGCCGCAATTTTAAAATACCTGTCTAAAAATGAAATCACAAAATTTCTGTCCATCTAGAATTTGCTACTCAGTTCCTTCAAATCTTTTTCACAATTATATACATTTAATAGCCATTGTATTGGTTATTACCGACAAAATATCAAAATTGTAAATTCTTCATTTCAAAATTTTGTTTGTCTAAAAAATGTTTTCAGGTAACTGTCAGTACATAAGGCTTGAGGTGTCGTGGCTAAGTCTGTGAACGTTCATTTACTTACGCTCTTATCATGTCTTCTTTGTAAAGAATATTAATTGGTGCTTTTTTCTCTTGATTTGACTTGGTGTCTGGCTTGTGTGGTGGGAAGGAGGCGTAGACGTCGTACCAGAGCGGCTTGTCAGCATGCTTCATGGCACCAGACCTCAACAATCCTGTCACCCTGAAAATATACAGATCATGAAATTGAATTTCATTTAGGGTACAATACATGTAACAGTATCCTAGAATCAGGGTCTTAGCCAGGATTTCAAAAATGCCTGTCCAAAACAGCAATTTCAAAATTTCTGCCCGTCCAGATTTAGCTATCAATCTACTTCAAATCTTTATACCAGCTACAATTAATAGCCTTTATATTGTGTCCAAAAGGGCAATTTACACTTCAGCTTTGTCCTAGAAGATGGTCTATTAGGAAACAAGAGAGACGCTGTCAGCGTCAGCTTGTTGGTTCCAGTGTATGAATAAGTTTGGTCTTTTATCAATATTAAGTATGTGTTATACTGATTATATGTATTGTAGTGTTTTGTTTGTCTTCTTTTTTATTAGTTGGAGTATCATGTAACGGGACTGGAGCACTGTGGCTTAGGACACCAAGTACCAGAGGATTTATAATTATATATCAGAATTGATAAGGGCAGTGGATTGGTAACCTGACCACTCATTTAACTTGGGGAATAAAGAACAAGGCAACACAAATATTTATTATCATCCAATATTAAGAAAGTAATACACCATTAGGAATAATATATTTATTAATCGGCACTAAGCATTACATATCTGGGTGGTCGTCTAGACCAAGACCTGTCAGGAAAATCTATGGCCCAGAAACAGATCCAAGGCCCAAATACAGGGCATCACTGGTTGCACACTCCATAATTGTGGAAATAAACTGTTTGAAATCACTATGTATGTCTTACATTCTTTTACACCACCCACCCCAGCACTAATTCTAATCATTTACGTGTATAAACTGGTTTACTTCCTAAACAATATCTTATATATAAGAATACTAGTCTTTTAACCATTTTAATTTCCATGAAACTCTACAAAGAAAATCCTACTTTATAAATTTCAACCATCTGAGATTCAAAAGCTAATAGAGTGACATGTAATTTCCTTGAAGTTCCAGCTAAGAGCATTGCGTAGATAAAAGAGAGCCAAATCTGATTAGATAAGTTAGCCATCCACGCCAATAGAATAAATCTTTTCAAAGGATAAATTCTGATTTAATACATTACTACAAGTTAATGTTCCTATTCCATACTTAAAAACTCTTATAAATCTGTGAAAGGCAGTCAGAAGCGTGTCATGACTGCACGATTCCGGGATAAAGTACATGCAATTACGAGACGAGTGTACAGGCTTGGTACAGTTTTTGAATTTGGTGCCAATACTACACGGTCGATGACGTCACCAATCAGGTTAGCGTGAGTTGCCGGCTTCAATAATTGTCGTGGCAATAGACATTCCTATGGGGCACCGGTCAGGTCTAAATGATTAGGTGTGATTCAATAGATGCCAATGTTTTACTTTACTCCCCCCACATGTGCTTGAAGGTCGGACATATTTGTGCCAGAGTAAATGAATCCCACCACCATAACACCAGGCACAGTGTTACAGCTCTGATATTACCAAAGGTTGGACCACTATGGAAATGTTTCTAACTTGTAGTGTATATATATATATCCTGTGTCTGGTTAGAATTCTACTGCATAGCATGAGATGCAAAGAGATTTCATGTCAGTAATCTCTGAGTCATAAGAAGAAATTCATCAATTCTAGTCCAAATGTTTAAATTATACTATATGATATTATTGTTATGTCAATCTTGAGCAGTGGAGTTGATGGAGTGGAGTCTGGTTAGAATCCTATTGCATAGCATGAGATGAAAAACTCATTTCATGTCATGCAGTCATCTCTGAGCGATAAGAAGAAATTCATATGGACATCGCTGTCGGTTAGGCAGACTGGAACCACTATGGAAATAAGATTCTAACTTGTAGTGTATATATCCTGTGTCTAGTTAGAATCCTATTGCATAGCATGAGATGAAAAACTCATTTCATGTCAGTCATCTCTGAGTGATAAGAAGAAATTCATATGGACATCGCTGTCGGTTAGGCAGACTGGAACCACTATGGAAATAAGCTTCTAACTTGTAGTGTATATATCCTGTGTCTGGTTAGAATCCTATTGCATAGCATGAGATGAAAAACTCATTTCATGTCAGTTATCTCTGAATGATAAGAAGAAATTCATATGGACATCGCTGTCGGTTAGGCAGACTGGAACCACTATGGAAATTGGTTGGCTGCCCATGGTGAAGGGCTGGACTAGACATGGGTTTCAGTTCTGGCCGTCGGCGCGAGGTCACAAGGGAACATGGCACAATCAGGGCTCTCCTATCATTTACATTACAGAGAAAACTGTGCGCAATAATCATCTGAGTGAGCATGCGCAGAGCACGACTTTTGGACTATTGGTTGAGGCTAGCGTGTTCAGATTGACCAGCTGGTTTCATATCCACTTCTTTTCATTTATCTAAGGTATGCACCAACCTCACTCTAACTTTACTCCCACTTTCACAAGATCTACCATTCAAAATTTTACTTCAGCGAGAGTTACCTCATGGCCATGGCGGGTAGAAATGCAGTGTTCTTGGTCTGGGCAGGAGCAGCTGCCATCTTTGGTTGACTCTCTATGAAGTACACTATTGTAAGGTAAATCTCTTAAAAGTCTGAGTAAAGTGAGAGTGAGGTTGGTGTATACCGCCCGTAGTCTTCGTCATGATATGTTCTAGCCTCAGTCAAAATTCATCATATATGATATACTGTATTTCATATATATTGTAGATTTAGTCAATTTATTTTGTCTGAAATTTGGCAATCTAGCCTTTTTCAGAATTTTCCATAATCCTGACATACCAATCGTGATCAAATGTGATTGGCCAATAAGTGTTTATCCATTTGTGTTGTAAAGAACAGGTTGTAAAAAGGCCAATTGCCCGTTAATCTGATGGAGAGGATTATTGGCATACACATTGAGTTTCATCCACACTAGCATATTCTAGAATATTTAGCAATTGGGTCTCATGTATCTTGCCATATGGGGTCATTAATTGCATAGTATCAATATCAATATCATTTACAATTCTTTCCAAAGACATTATATGTTTGCTAACGATTGCTACAACCAGGAACTTAGCCAGGATACGTCCTGCCTGTCTTTTGGACTGGAAGTTTCCTGAAAACCTCCTATTTGGACAGGCAAAACATTCTAAGAAGATTTTTCAATTTTTACTTTTCCTTTTTTTTTTTGGGGGGGGGGGGGGGGGGGTAATAACCAAATATCTTCCTTACAAAACATTTTCAGAACATAGCTGAAGTGTAGATTGCCCTTTTTGAAACAATAGGCAATTAGGTTCTAGTAGTAAAGTAAATTGGTAGTTAAATTAGGCAAGCAGAACTTATGGAATTGCTGTTTTAAAAAGGCATTTTTGAAATCTTGGCTAACCCTGGCTACAACCACCACCAAATACATCCGCTGCATTGTAGTTCTGACGATGTAAATACGTTTTGAAAAAAAGAGAAGTATTGCAATGTTGTATCATGAAAAGCATGCTTTCTTTCTGCACTCATTAACATGATCATCATACCTAATGGAAATAAGCTTCTAACTTGTAGTGTATATATCCTCCGAAAATGTTTATTTAATAGATATCCCACTATCAGGATATCTGTTGAATGAAGTAGAAATATCCTCCGAAAATGTTTATTTTATAGATATCCCACTATCAGGATATCTGTTGAATGAAGTAGAAATACTTGGATTCGGCGCGGCGGCTCGGTCGCTTCGCGACCGCCACAGGCGTTCGCGGTATCCATTTAACTATCGATCATACACGGCCGCTTCGCGGCCACCCGTTTCAGTTACCTGTAATGAGGTACTCACCAAGTCAAAGGTTATGGCCCCCGACTCGCCCAATTTGCCGTTTAATAGGGACGGAATTCACTCTATCACTGCTGACGTCGACCATTCAAAATAGCCTACTACGACCAACATACGTCAGCAGGGGAAACCCCCCCACGTGACAAACTACATTCCTATTTGGAGATCGATTGCAGCACGAGAGTTTGCCGCGGTATATAAAGATCGATTGAACCGCGAGAATATGCCGCGTTACAGACCGGGCCGTTACAACAAGCCGCAATATTACACCGGCGATCAGTGAATCGTACACGACAAGATGGCGAGCTCCGAAACGAACTCAGTCACGTGGAAGAACGGCGAAATAGAGTCGGTGAAAAACAACGACTATAACACATAAAACAAGAAAAAGATATCGAAAAAGGTACTACGAAGGGGGAGAAGAGAAAGGTAAGCCATTTATAATTTAATATTACCCACTGAATAACGCTGTATTTCCATACGCAGATCTCATGAATAACAAAGGATAATGCCACTCCAAATAACGA
Organism: Maea johnstoni; assembly: GCA_963942565.1. NCBI lineage: Eukaryota > Metazoa > Annelida > Polychaeta > Spionida > Magelonidae > Maea > Maea johnstoni. The sequence continues at coordinate 35,105,399 of OZ012691.1, forward strand.
AAATGGACATTAGAGACAGGCTAATTGAATATGGATACACTCAAGTTACCTAGTGAGTGATAACTAGGTTGGCTGCCCATGGTCATGGGAACCAACAAAAAAATGGATATTACACCCCAGAAGTCAAAATTGAAAAATCTTCATAGAATTTTTTGCCTGTCCTAACAGGAGGATTTTTAGGAAACTACCTGTCCATAAGACAGGCAGGACGGGTCCTGGCTAAGTCCCTGTCTAGAATCAATAACAACTCTGGCTTGGTTTCCTTAGTTAGACCAGAGAGTTTTATGTCTCTCTAGAGTTAGACTAGGCATGTAGCCAACTCCTAGCTCTGTTTGTACCAGGAATCCAGGATGGCATGTTAATATCTAGACCAACCCAGTCAGCATAAGATTCTGGAGTTAGACTAGTAACAAAGTCTTACAACATTTCTGTTTGTACCAGAATGGTTAACTGCCAATAACTGGCCTGGTCATCATATGCTTCCTTAATTAGACTAAGCACACCATCAGTGTCTTAGCCAGGATTCAGAAACTGGGTGCCTAAAATTGGCAGTAGTAAAATTTTTGGGCGTCCAAATTTTTAAGGGGGATCACAATACTCATATTTCAACCAAAAAAATGTTTAAATTCATCAAAATAAGGCATGATATCATTAAACAATGTCATGGGAGTTGTAAGGAGATGAAAAAATTCAATCATAAGCTTGAGATTGAGATTTTTAGAAATTCCACACAAAGATATTTGGGTGTCCTGAGGGGTTCTTTTTAAGGTTTTGGGTGTCCAAAAAGGCACCCAGACGCCCTGCTGGCTAAGACCATGCACACCATGCATCGCTGTCCTATTTTATTATCTTTTTTATTCAACTTTAGATAATGAATCAGGTTGAATACGAGTGGCTTAGGCATAAAAAAAGTTGTTTGTTTCCAGTAACCCTATCCTTACAAGTTTTTATCCAAAAATATCCCTACCCTAAAGTTTTTTCCACCCTCCCAACTCCTAATCAACGTTAAACATGCATAAAACACACATTTTTGACCAAAAAAATAATGCAAAAAATACGTTTTTCCCGACCTACCTACCCTATTTTTTTCGGAATGTTACAGGAAACAAACAATTTCTTTTTTTAGGCCTTAACAGGTAGCGTGTTGGAAAGGCGACCAAAGCCAAGGGCCGCAGGTTTCGATCCCAGCAGCCGGCTAAGTACGTAAGTCTGTCCTTAAGTCAGTTTATTTCTCGCTGCCTAGTATGCTTCAGATGGCACTTTAAAAAAAAATTACCGACTTAAAATAAAGATTACTTTCCTCTTTACTTTTTCCTTATTCTCTCTGTCCCTGATTCAAAAGATACATCTGCAAGAGCAAAATAAAGAGATAAAAAGAAAAAGCTTTTGATGTTTTGAAGTTTATCACTTTATCTAAAATCACTACTAAAAATGATCCCAAAAATGAATAACTTGAATATTATGGAATTTTAAGACCCTTCATGTTCCCTGACCACAGTTAAGTTGAAGACAGCCACTCACTTCACATCACAAAACAGTCACCCTGTCACTGTTAGATCGAGCAACTCTATCGTCGGGTATGCCGTTGTTTACATTCTGAGATTGATAGGTCATACCCACGATAGAGAAAGCCCCATACAAAACTTTTCCACTGCGCCCAAAAAACTGGGCGCTCACATTTCTAGCCCAGTCTGGCCACCCAAACCAACTGAATTCGTTTCTTACCTTGGTAATTTACGTTGTGACGCCTTTACAGCACTCAAATCCATCCAGAGTGCGAGAAATGAGAGCTTTTTGGCTGGAAGCGATAATTTTCACCGTGTCCTTACCGCCATTTAATTCGAGATATGACTAGTCGAGCAGCACACATGTGAGAAGGTGATAGGTTTGATACGGGAAATGATGGACAGTGCTGCTCGACTAGTCATATCTTGAATTAAATGGCGGTAAGGACACGGTGAAAATTATCGCTTCCAGCCAAAAAGCTCTCATTTCTCGCACTCTGGATGGATTTGAGTGCTGTAAAGGCGTCACAACGTAAATTACCAAGGTAGGAAACGAATTCAGTTGGTTTGGGTGGCCAGACTGGGCTAGAAATGTGAGCGCCCAGTTTTTTGGGCGCAGTGGAAAAGTTTTGTATGGGGCTTTCTCTATCGTGGGTATGGCCTATCAATCTCAGAATGTAAACAACGGCATACCTGACGATAGAGTTGCTCGATCTATGTCACTGTCAGTGACAGTGGACATCAGCTGTGCATCCATGACCATGGCCCAAGAACTCACCTTGAAAAGACTGACCCAAAATTTTCCAGTCTACTTCCTGCCATGGTTGTCACTTGTGAAAATACCTAATCAGTAAGCCTTAATGCAAATGTTTATGGGTGTGCAATGACTCAATTGCAATCGAGTAGTCGAAATAGTGTTATCTCCTGCACAGCATCAGTCACCTTCCATGAAAACACACATGTTTGTACACCGCGAGATTACACGAGACTTCCGACGAGACTTCTGAAACGAAGCACTTCCGCTGCGACGAAAAAGGTGAGTTTAAAAAGATAGTGTTCAAACACAAGCTTACATCTCATAACAAAGGTTTTTTGGAAAACAAACAGTTATTCGAGTGACTTAAATATGTGTTGAAGGAACTTTTACGACTGTTCTTGAAGTGTGAACGCCATCAAGAGCTGAAAGTTTGAGGAAACGATCCAATGTTTACGTGCTGTGAGGTCGGTGGAATGGGAACTTCACTCTTCAGTGACAACATTGTTGTTCTTTGGGGAACCCCAAGGGGGTGTTGCCAGGAAATGGCTGCCAGTTAATTGCCTTTACAATTGTGCATGTTGTGGGCACTATTTTGACTTAATTAACATATTGAGTTTTTTTATTCTTATTTGTTTAGCAGTTAATTATAGTTTTAGGAATGCAGTGATTCACCTCAAAACTATGTCTAGCCTGTACATGTGATGATGTGTGATTAGAGTTACCCTACATTTCACTTTGAAACTTTTCCATTTTTATACCCTAACAAGATATGTAAAACTAGAAGGGACCCTACAACTAACGAACACCTGTTCAAATGGAGTCACATTCATTGTGAAGGAATAAGTGATGAGGAAAAAAGTTGATGTATGTGAGAAGGGCTTTCCTAACTACTAAACGGTGGGAGTAGGGCGCCACCCCTAGGTCAGGGGACACAACAGTTAGTTAAAGACCTGGGGAAGGGGACCACTCGGTAGCTCCCCTGGAGTGGGGCGAGCCAAAGCGGTTGCCGATCCTTAGGCCTAAAAAAAGAAATTGTTTGTTTCCTGTAACGGTCAGAAAAAAATAGGGTAGGTAGGTCGGCAAAACCTTTTTTTTGCATTATTTTTTTGGTCAAAAATGTGTATTTTATGCATGTTTTACGTTGATTGGGAGTTGGGAGGGCGGAAAAAAATTTAGGGTAGGGATTTTTTGGATAAAAACTTGTTAGGGTAGGGTTACAGGCAGGAAACAAACAACTTTTTTTTTAGGCCTTACCTACCTATTCCCATGTTGACAGATAGCTCAATTCAGGAAGTCATGTCAGGTGAAACCCTTTGTTAAGTAGACCCCAACATGTGATTATGAGTCAACCGGGACTCATATTCTGTACAAGTGTTGGCCTGTGATCTAAGGTAACTGGTCATTAACCCATTGACACTCAGAGCGGCCAAATCAGGCCTGACAATTTTGATAATATTTTTCTAACAAAAGCATTTTTTGGAAAATATTTGAAGGAAAAATGATTTCCAGAAGCCAAACAACAACTCCCCTTCAAATATTTTGTCAACTTTTACTTTATTCCCAAGTTATTTTCAAAAATATGAAAGTAGCAGACGGTACTTTTCAGAGGAACTCTGAGTGTGAATGGGTTAATTTGGAGTAACTGGAACTCTGTTCTCACCTATCTGGAGGCTACGCCCCAAAATTATGTCTCCAGGTTTTAAACAAAAAATTACCAAGTCCTATTTTTTATTATCTCATATTGATATTCTATTCATTTTAGATTTCATGATCATTTGAGTGAGAAATTCCAAATAAGACTTATAGGTAAAGGAACTTATTTAACAATTGAAAGAAGTATGGAAGTTTGACACAGCTTCTGGTGAGTAAACCGAAAAACATGTATTGTGAGTCCTGAGACATGTCAAGTAGGGATGTCATTGTTTAGAATTTTTTCTCGATTCGATATATTGATAAATTGTTTTCGATTTTGATTATTTCGATACGATGCATTGATATATCCATAGAAATGTTATCTATGCCATGATGGAAAATCATGAAGCATTTATGAGCTGGTTTTTCACCATTTTATGAGGGTCCTGCCTCATTTTATTGCTTCTTCTTGGAATGCAACAAGAAAAGTGAGGCATGGCCATGTAGTATGTAGAGAAATGCTTCTAGAAAGTATGTGACTAGCAACACCAGCAATATTCAGCTCTCATTCTTCTTCTCTAAGTGTCCATTTTCATGTTTTTGATATTTCGATACATTGCGATATTTAAATTGACAAGTGAAAGCAGGCTGTATTGTTTAAGGAGAGTTATCGATATATCGATATGCCCCATATCCATGTCAAGGCAAGAAATAATTTGACAATTTAAAAGATGGAATGACTGAGGACTTCAAACATTGAGAAGTCGACGCTCTGCCTCTGAGAGAAGATGATCATCTGTAAGCTGTAGGTCACAAGCAGGATTTGTGAGATATGGCTGCCCTTAGGGAGGAAATGGGCTACTGGAATACACACTTAATTTCTGCACAATGGGGACTAACTGTGCTCAGCTGGGTCTTTAATTGATAACTTTAAGTGTTTTTTCTTTCATGTAAGCTGGCATGTATTTCAGGGTTTAATGTCCCTTTAATAAATATCATCCACACAACAGTAAAAGTCTCATTGTGACTGACAAATGCCCAGTTCATAATGTTGAATAAATTTGCAGTTTAGCAAAATTCAAATGGAATTTAGATGAGGCAAATGAGGTGTATATATATCTAGCACCAGTATGTCCTTTGCAAGGTAGACACTTTCTTCTTGACATTTTAGGGACAGTCCTTCCATGGAATCCCGTAGAAAATATGTTTGCTCCAGTTTCTCCCACTATTTGGAAGAAATTATTCCTTTCAACCTTTTGGGTTAAACCCATTTTGAATAAGACCAAAGGCAAGATTTTAGTGAAATGTGAAGTCCATTCAATTAACATACTTAAGATAGAGTTTCCAGCATTCAATCAATGTTGATATCAGAACGGAACCTTACAAATTTCCTCTTTCAATACAAACATCCCTTGCTTTAGCATCATGTACATAACTCTTGTTCTAGATACTTTGAAATCCACAGAAATGGTAGTTTCACTGAGTCTGCAAAGTCCATTTGCACAGCAACAAGTGACTGCTTTATGTTCATGAATGTTGTCAGAACCATTCCTATCTAGATCCAAGTGGATGGGATCTGGGACCTGTATGTATTTATACACATCCTTGGTGGGATGAAACCTTGAAGAAGTGGCCTCATATTATAATAAGTCTTATCAAAGGGAGGCTAACTGCTACCAGGAATGTTCATTTAATGAAGGTTCCTGCTGTTACTTAAAATTCCAACCAACTACAAAATGACAAAGCACTAATTATAGTAGGGATTTCAATGCAGGAAGAATTTTAATTGTTACATTTAGTTGGCTTGATTTGAAAAACACTATTAAGCTGTTGATCATGTCAATAAGAATCATAATACAACTGCACTAAACAACACAGGAGAATGTTAATTGTAATTGTTGACTAGGAGTCATCTTAGGTCCTGCTTCCAACTCAGGTAAATAGGTCACCTGATTAACATTTTATTTTAGAAACACCTCCCTTCTCTATCCAGATCTTCCTAAATGCAAACATTTCTTAACCTAAGAATGAAATAGGGATATTTTTGTCTGCTAGAAAGTGATGTCCTGCATGAAATTTAGTCCTCTCTAAAATTTTCAAAAGAGTGAAAATAGATCTGATAATATCAATATTTAGGAATAAGGGATATTTCTGTTAGACATTTCGCTCAATAGTTGGGGTGTAAATTTTAATTGCCTACAGGTATTCGGATCTGAGACCTACACAGCATGAAATGTATTACAGGCATGTACAGCCTGCTTATTACCAATATAAATGAGTTACAGATAAACCAACTTTGTACCACGTCTTTATTGCGAACTCACCACCAATAGATACTCATAGAAAACACTATTAATCTGGTGAGTCTATCTGTTGTTCAAGTTATTGCCAGTAATTAGGTTTGAGGAATTATGCCAGTCACTGAATTATGATGGCGCAGCATTCTTAACCCTTATGCTGCTGCTGGCTAATTTGGCCAATACAAAATGATGCAAAAAACCTGAAAAATTACTGAAACCATGGCAAATGGGTACTCATATGAAAGCACTCGACGAGAGCTATTGAATGAATACCAACATGACAGGGTTTTGATGGTTTTCGCAAATTTTTGCGTTTTTGTGCTTTGGACGAAAGCAGTCTCAGCATTGGAAGGGTTAATTATTGCCAGTCAAGTTAAAACAGAAGTCAACCTGCCCAACATGGCTAGTGGGGTTTTAGAATTATGTTGGTCTCTGACTGATGATGGCACAGCATTCTTAGAATGCCCATTGGCAAAACCAGCGTTTCCTGAGAGTGGATATATTTAACCAAGGGTTATCTTGAGGCAGAGATAAAGATAGCACCAGTGGTTAATTCCCAGCTAAGCTGCTTACCCTGATGTTGATAGGTGTGGCTCACAGCATCAGTTTAATACTAGAGCTGCACTCACCACTCACAAACTCGAGTGGCTCGAGCCCTGGGGCAAACTCGCCGAGCTCGAGCTGAAATGTTCGATGTTGGGAACACAAACGTAACACAGAGCACCTAACACACATCAACATACATAACTGCTTATCGCTGTCGTCTTCTTTACAATCTCCAATGTATTCATTCAAGCGGTGTTGAATGTTAAACGGACCTTTGTACCTCGTCAGCACGTTTTGAAATTAAATAAACATTGCAATGTTAATAAATGTCTGCCAATAAATATTTATTTCTTAATAGCTGGGCTGGAAAATAAGTATTTTTTTGGAAAATCAGAACATCCTCGAGCTCATGAGCTCACGAGTCAATTTGGTTGTGAGCTCATGAGTTGATCTCCCTCCGTGAGTGCAGCTCTATTTAATACCCCTTCAAGCTATCTGCCTCAGAACTCTCTTGAAGTCTGACACATATTTCACATAGAGAACTGGATGTTTCTAGGATTTCTTTGAAAATAACATTGGAAAGAAAGTTGTATTTTTTTATGAACATTTCTCTTTAAGATATATTCGGGACAATAGCTCCCTTGGCCACTACCTACTGAGGGTGATAAGCTCACTTTTGGGGAAATGAAAAATGGTACAATAAGATGGCACTAAGTATAAGGATAAATTGCTGTTGGAATTAAATCTTAAAGTACATTAAATGAATTTACATAAATATATCAGTGGGTCTGACACCATTTAAAGGAAATATGTAGCATATATCGTATAGCAGATATTGGTTGTGACTTGTGTCCAAACAAAATGGACTATATGTTTAGACCTAGAAGTCTGTCTGTTTTGTGTTAACCAGAAGTTAATTAATGACAAGTTAAACTCTGCTATTTTTACACTTGAAGGCCTGTGGACATTTAGGTTTATATGTTGAGTTAAGCCACATCAAAGCATCTTGGTTGATATTCCACAAACTTCCCCAAGTTTGAGTTTTGTTTGTTGACTTTGTGGCTTTTAGGATTATCAGCAGTTCTCTCAAGCCTAGTCTTACCACAGATAAGCTGTTAGTGCTACAGGGAGTCCCCCCAAAAATGCAATCCTGCCCTTTTCCCAATATATTTTCAAAACAGCTTAAGTAACATCAAAAATGGCTTCATAGATACATAGAAGGATATCTTAGGGATATCCTGTTGAAGTTTCAAGCAAATCCGCTCATCCAAGTCAAAGTTGTGATGTAAAGTTTGACCCCCTTATCATTTCACTCCAAAGCAATGTAAAACCTATGGTGAAGACTGGTTTTCACGTCTCCTCACCAGGAGTCAGAGCAGAATGCTTAAAATAGCATGGTCAGTATGCAGGTTTGAATTGGAAAATGTGTTGGAGTGAAATGATAGTGGGGTCAAACTTTGCCTAACAGCTTTGACATGGATGATCGGATTTGCTTGAAACTGCAACAGGTTATCTCCAAGATAGCATTCTATTTACCCATGAAGACATTTTAGATGTTACTTCAGCTGTTTTCAAAATATATTGGGAAAGGGGGAGAATTGGATTTTTTTGGGACGCCCTGTATATGGGTCAACCTATTCTTGCCTGCTGACCAAATCTTTTAGACTATATTAGTGATATCTATTTGACAAGAGAATCTTTTGAAAAATATTAGAAGCGGAAATATTCCACAAACCATCCTACATTTATCCTTGAGATATTTTGTGAATTACTCAAGATGTCAAAGATAAAATTGAAAGTCTCTGAGATACAGATTAGTTTTTTGAAGACCTCTTGGAATGAATGGGGTAAAAAAACAGATTTATTTAAGTCAAACTGATTTCTAATGTTTGTTTATATGTGCTAAACTATCTTTCTCTCTTTGACAGAACTATGAAGCGTGACACAAGACATTAACAGGATCACAATAAAGTGACCCACATGGAACAAGGAAAATAATAATAGAATAATAGGAAACTTAACGAAATCTGTTCACAAAATGCCTTGGAGCTGAGAACTGTACTATATGACCTTATAAGGTACTGTAAATAACAAGTTGATACAACAAACTTTAATAAACAATGGCATCGGCACCTGAAACTCAGTCGGTGAAGAAAAAGCAGCATTTTGACCAGATCGAGAATGACTTCATACCGAACAATGCCCCTACACCGCCACAACAACAACAACAACATGAACCCCAACAACACCACAACCCTAATCAGCCACCCGCCACAAAACAGCTGGATTTCTACCAGGCCATGGCCGACTTCAAGCACATGTTCCCGGACATGGACGATGAGATTATTGAGGCGGTGTTACGAGCCAATCACGGCGCGGTGGACGCCACGATCGACCAGCTACTGACCATGAACGTGGATAACGAGGAAGAGACGTTTGTGAAGCACAAGTATAAAGGGCCTCCTATTCCTCCTGAGGTGAGTACTACATCGCTTGTCGGTCAAAGTTGACCGTTCATTGTTTTACCACGCCATGTACTAGTATGTATAATTCAACTATAGATGAAACCTTAAGGCCTAAAAAAAGTTTTTTGTTTCCTTTAACCCTACCCTTACAAGTTTTTATTCAAAAAATCCCTACCCTTAAGTTTTTATCGCCCTCTCAAGTCCCATTCAACGTACAACATGCATAAAACACAAATTTTTGACCAAAAAAATAATGCAAAAAAAAACATTTTTCCGACCTACCTACCATATTTTTTTCGGGCTGTTACAGGAAACAAACAATTAATTTTTTAGGCCTAATAAAAAATATCCTATCTTTAATTCTGTCAGAAAACCTCTTTTAAAAGCAGTAATTACCACCTACCTGAGGCATATTTGGGCCCTCACGGAAAACGCTCTCTTTTTAGCTACCGTCAGAAAACCTTGTGATGATTACCACGTGCCGGTGGCATATGTGGGCCCTCACAGAAAACTCTCTCTTTTTAGCTACTGTCAGAAAACCTTGTTGTAATGATTACCACATACCGGTGGCATATGTGGGCCCTCACTGAAAACTCTTTCTTTTTAGCTACCGTCAGAAAACCTTGTTGTTATGATTACCACATACCGGTGGCATATGTGGGTCCTCACTGAAACTCTTTTCAGCCAATTTCAAGCATTGTATTGTATTTTATCCACCTACTAACCTACAGGAAACTCTTTTGTAACCACTTAGAAACTGGTATTGTATGTTTCAGTACATACCCATGGCTGATGTGGGCCCTCTAAAAAAACTCCCTCTTTTAACACGTTTTGTATATATATACCAGGTTTTCACCATATACACGTGGCAGATGTGGGCCCTCACAGAAGACTCTCCTGGCCTCAACGCTAACTCGAAATGATACTGGCCCTGTAGGCCAGTAACACCTAGCACCTGCTGGTCCTGCAAAATTTTTACTGGCCCAGCCCTACATTTTTCCTTTAACATAAAAAGAAAGAACATTGCATAAAATTCACCACAACATTTATCTTTATAGATTTTATCTTCATTTATTTCAAAAACATTTGGGGACATTCTTGGGGATTTTTTTTTAACAAGAATGTCTTCAAATGTTTACTGGTCCTGTAGGACCAGTTGAGGTCTTTTTTTACTGGCCCGAAGCTGTTTTTGGGAATTTTTACTGGCCTGTGGCCATAGGTTCACCCTTAGCGTCGCGCCCTGCTCTCCTTAATAGCCACTTTTATGCCATGTTTTCGTTGCATGGCTGATGTGGGTTCTCTGGAAAAAACTCCCTCTTTTATGACTTAACATGAGGGTACATACATGTGATTGCGTACAAGAAGATGATGACCTCGTAATTATTTTGTCCTACTGAGAGTCTTCAACCAAAATGAGAAAATACAAATATATACAGGGCTCGAAATAAGGGGGTGCTGGGAGCCGAGGGCTCCCTTGAATGCTCCTGCAGCTCCCTCAATTTTCTGCAGGGAGCCCTAATATGTACTGTTTGACATACAGAAATGTTCACTTTTATGAAGCTTATACGGATGCAATTGGGCTCCCTGGAAAAATCTTAATTTCGAGCCCTGAATTTATATGTACAAACCATCATATTCTAAATTAATCCATTCCAATGCTTTACCACTGTAAGTGGTAGATTAACACTTCCAATGCTTAGGCTACTCTTGCCCAAAGTGCAAAGATTTTTGAAAACCATCTAAACCCTGTCATGTTGGTATTCACTAGATAGCTCTCACTGAGCACTCTCAAATGAGTACCCATGTAAGAGGGTTTCAGCAATTTTCCAGGTTTTTTGTATTGGGCAAATTAGCCACCAGCGCAGGGGCTTAAAGCCGCAATGCGTCCAGCGTGTCATTTGGACACGCAGAACACTGTTTTTTGACAGTTTGGACACCCAAAAGTTTATGTCAGAATTTGCTGAAGATGACTTTTCTTACAAGATAGAAGATGTAGAAGCTGTAGTGTCACTTTTATAAGACACACAAAGCAGTATCTGGCCTAAAAAAGCAAAATCTGTAAAGGTATAGGGTCTATCTTATTAGTAGAATGTATTTTGTACCACACTTTGGACACACAAAAGTCTATGAAACCTCTATTTGGACACCCTGTTTCCAAATATCGGCTAAGACCAGCGGCGTAAGGGTTAATATCAGTTGAAACTTAAATAACACGTGGAACATATATATATGCTAATTCTAGGAATGCCAAGAGAGTTGGGAGACTGGTATAACCTACAGACCTGTACATAATGACTAATTAGGTTAATTTGGTATATTATGAAGAGTTGTGTTGTATTATTTCGTTATGCAATAAGTGTTTTCTTGAGCCATGACATAAATCAGTATTCAATTTATAATGCAAGATCAGTTTTGATAATTGATGTTTCGCTATGAATGCCTGGGAAAAATCTGGAAAATATAGGCAAGTCAGGACTGAATTTTGTGCTGATCTTGGAAAAAATGGTCTATAACTGTCAAGTTGAATCTGTGAGCATCCCTAAAATGCCATCTAGACCTAGCTGGTTGGTAGCAGATTATCTATTCTGGAAGCAGTCCAGATGCAATTATTTGTTGGCTGGGATTAAAGGTTGCTCCAGCTTTAGTGCACATGCTGGTCCATATCTTGTCCTATTTCGGGCATTGTACTGCGATTGAAATAAACTACCAGAGTTGACTTTCTGAGCAGCATCTTGGCTCTGACTTTAAGGCTGGTTAATGAAATAGGCAATTTTTAGGTTGCATTTTCTATTAAGAGATTCAGCAAGACATAATTTAGTAAATTTGAACCTTGATGCTACTGGTAGCTAATTTTGTCATTACAGAATGATACAAAAAACCTGAAAAATGACTAAAATCCTGGCACATGGGTACTCATCCGAGAGTACTCAGTGAGAGCTTTTCAATGAATACCAAAATGACAGGGTTTAGAAACTTTAGATGGTGATCAAAAATCTCTGGATCCTTGTGCTTTGGACTAAAGTATCCAAGTAGCATTGGAAGGGTTAAGAAATTTTCTTCAATTATCAAAATAAGAAATGTGTTTGCATTAATATTAGGATGTCCTCAGGCACAGGTCTCCCAGCTGCTGTGGATTGGGTATGGTATCAAATGCTTTCAGTGAGTCCCTGCAAATGTGTCAAACAAACATTGTGTGCTCACAAATATACATGTCAGGCTTTAGCAAAATATACACTGCTCTAGAGGCATTGAAACAGGCAGGGATCTTGCTCAGGCGCAAAAAAATGTAATCAAGTAAACCAGCAGTAACCAAGTCATACTAGAGATTTATTCTATATTGAATTATTATCTACTATGAGGGCACAGTGAAAATCAAATCCTGTAATTGACTGTGTTATCCTTGTGAAAAAAAGATTACTATTATTAGGGCTAGGAATCATTCCGAAATTTCGTCTCGATTAATCGCCGAGGTTTCCGACTGATCAATCGATCATTAACGATTATTATAAGTGTCTCTATATCATTCGAAATTCTCTAGTACCGAACCCGGAAGTACAGCGATGTATGGTGTGGACATGGCGACGGCGCCATTTTGAAAATTAGACTTGACAATACAAGTATAAGTCGCTACGGAAAATGGATGCGGTTCCGATTCCGATTCCTACCAACGTATATAGAGGGAAGAATCATATCATTTAGGTTTAAAAGTGTATCAGATGCTACACTGTTTTAACATTCCCATGCTAATAATTTCATTTTAAGGTAGTAGATTAGATTACCTGGCACACTGAGCTACTGACTGGCATTGTCTAGTTACTTTGTCATCTTATTGTATTGCAATAATATGACAATGTAAGCGTCAATTAGTATCAACATTTTACCGATTCCGGGATCGCTATGAGATTTTATAGCGATCTTTTCCATGGGATGGTCGATACCATCCGATTCCTTGGTATCGATTACACTCCTAATGTACGCTATATATTAACAGACACATACATTGTGCTTGGATGAAAGCAGCCTTAGCATTGAAAGGGTTAAACAAAATCTAATTCATGTTTGTTATTTACAAGCAGCTCCATAGTTCATGTTGCGGAAGTGCAGATACCACCCATTTTACAAGTAGTGGTCACAATGGTTTTTTGATGCCAGGGAGTTGTCAACTTGTTTCTGAACAGCATTTCTCATGAAGATATTTTCTAAAAAATGCTCTAGTCACAAACATATCACCAAAATTTTGAGGGCGATTTTGTGTTCAAATCCATAACTAGATAATAAACAGACACTCTATTGGGCACCACAGAACAACACATTAAGCCAGGGGCTTAGCTGCCTATGCATCCAGCGTGTCATTTGGACACCCAGAACACTGTTTTGTGTCAGTTTGGACATCCAAAAGTTTATGTCAGGATTTGCTGAAAATGACTTTTCCATGAGGATAAGAGATGCAGAAGATGTTGTGTCACTTTTATGATACACACAAAGCAGTTACTGGCCTAAAAAAGTAAAATCTGTAGATATACAGGGTTTATTTTATTAGTAGTATGTACTTTGTACCACAGTTTTGACACGTAATAGTCTATGAAACCTCTGTTTGGACACCCTGTTTCCAAATATTGGCTAAGACTATGCATTAAGCCACATGATACAGGGCACAAACCTTCCAGTTTCTGTTTTGGGCTTTGAGCCTTAGTCTTGGGTCTGTTGGCATGTTGGCTGATTAGTGATGATGTGGTGTTAAGGGTCCTGGTTCTAGTGCTGATGAACAATAGGGCATTACCACCAACAGGAAATGTACTATGTAATATATAGAGATGGAGATAAGCTCTCAAAGCTAATAACTCTGGCTTATTTATTTAATACGCCTTTGAACATGTTTATATGGAAAGGGCGCAATATCAAATAACAATATTATTATTATTATTATTTATTTTCCATTGTAAATGGTGTATGTACATTCGGTATTTGTTTTCACACCTTATCACCTTAAAATCAAAAGTATAATCTAGAATGTAAAACGTCCCTCTTAGTCAGGCAGCTTATGTAGGAAAATAGGGGGTCCGTGGGCAACTCATGTTAATTGTTGGAGACGTAATGTTTCTAGACCAATTTTGGATGAGGACTTCAAAAAAATATGTCTCCAATTTTTTCGATAATTTTTTCAAGGTCAAATGGTCAATGTCAAAGGTCAAAATCCTTAAAATGCCTTGTTTAGTCCAGCGGATAAGCTCCAAATTTTGGCCAAATCGTTCACTTTGTGATAGAAGTGTAAAATTTGGTATATATGTACTTTCATGGATGGAGATTCATATAAGATCATGACCCGCCCTGGGTCATGCCCCTGGGGGTCAAAATTCAACATCTAAAAATAACCGACCAATCAGAAGACAGTATTCTATTATCATATCAAAGACTTATGTTAAATATTTTTTCAGATCTATAACTGATGCACACAAGGATATGTTCTATTTTCTTATGTAATAATGAAATTTTTTTGACCTTGAAAGGTCATTTGGGGTCAAACCAAGGTCAAATATGCAAAACTAAAAGACAAACACAAAAACCATCCTATTTTATGATAGAAAAAAATTGTTTTAAATACTAAGGTGTTTCTCTGTATCCCTATCCTAAATGCTACGTAAATACAAGGTCATTTAGGGGTCAAATCAAGGTCAAATACTAGTATATAGGAACTTCATCAACACTAACTTACTATTACAGTGTATGTCAAACCCATATTCTGTTCAATTATTTTTTTGTTGAAAGCAGATTATAGCAACATTTACCTAATCAAAATTTCACTAAAACTTGACCTTTGAAGTTGGAACTTCTTTATACAGCTACTTAAAAGCAAAAATGTTCAAAATCAATATACCTTTACTGAAAGTAGGAAGACTACTGAATACAGTATGGCGGTGGATAAGCTCAGGCGATCGCTTTCTTGCCCCTGGGAATCAAAATTCAACTTCTAAAAATAACCCCTGAATCACAAGCTACCAATGTATTATATTATTGCAATTCCCTGTATGTACCTAATTTTACCCTCTTGCCTCAGTGATATAACATAACTTAACCCTTATGCTGGTGGTGGCTAATTTGGCCAATGCCAAATGATGCATTTAGCCGTAAGAAAATGGCTGAAACTCTAGCACATAGATACTCATCTGAGAGTACTCAGCAAGAGCTATCCAATGAATACCAACATGACATGTTTTAGGCAGATTTCAAAAATCTTTACATCATTGTACTTTGGACAAAAGTAGCCTTAGTAGTGGAAGGGTTAATAACCTTTAATCATTCAACAGGGTCATGATGGCATTTTTAAAGTGACCCGTAATGGCTATTTTAAGGTATTTCAATACTGTCGTGAGATCCCATGTTTCCTTGAGTCTTATATATAGGTCTGGCGGCTACGACAAAGATGCCTTTCAATAAAGTTGAAAGGTCCGCATTAGATCTGAAAAAACTTGGTATACACCTGCAATTGCGGATCTATACCCTGCTATCGTTCTCAAGGCTAAGGGTTTGTCCCTATGCCGGACTGTCCGTAAGCCATTGAGGAATTCTGCCGCTTGAGTTGGAGGGGCCTGAGCGGGATCCACACTTCTTTCCACACACCACCGTAGGTAGTGGAGAATATGTGATATACCCGGCAAGTCAATTCTCGCCGGGCTCTGGCTGCCGTGTCAGCAACCCCTGGTGAAAACCCTCAGTCACCAATGATTTCGCAGAGGGAGGCCATACAGAGCTCCAGCGTGGGGAAGAACATTCCCATGAGTTCTTCAGGAGGTTGTCCCAGGGCTGGATCACCCGTGGGAGGTCCGTCAGCATGGTCGCCAGCATGCTCGTCAATTGGATCCGGGCTGACAGCTGCAACCTGTTTCCTCAATACCCTTGGTATGAGGCTGAATGGTAGGAACGCGTACCCGTATAGGTGTTCCCATTTCTGTGTCAAAGCATTCGACCCGCTGGACGTCGGAGACGGGCCCGCTGAGAAGAAGACTTGGTTCTTCTTGAACACAAACAGATACACATGAGGGGTCAGCCAATGTTCGAATATTAGCGCCACCGTCACCTTGTGCATGGACCATTCGGTGGAGTGATGGTGCTTTCCCCTGGACAGAGCGTCAGCCAGGATGTTCTTGCTCCCTGAAAAGTGGCTGGCTACCGGGGGTTCCCTGCACACCATTTCGACACCTGAAATGCCAGTTGGCACAAGAAGGGTGACAGAGTCCTGCCCTCTTTGTTGATGTATGCTACCGTTGTGGCACTGTCTGACAAGACCTCCACAGCAGCACCACCTAACTGGGGCAAGAAGTGTTTCAAGGTCAGCCATACAACCTGGAGCTCTAGCCAGCTGATATGGCGCTTGGCCCAAGCAGTCAACCACTCTACGGTGACAACCCAGTTGCCCCGGTGAACCCCCACCCCACCATGGAGGCGTACATTTCGATTGTCATCATCGTACATGGACAGAGGAAAGGTCTGCCCGCCGTAAGGTTGGCTTGTGCTGCCCACCATCTCAACTTGTCCTCTGTCTCCTGGTTCAGATAAATCCAACAAGGGTTGTCGGTCGCCTGGGACGCTGCTCGTGGAGCATGAGCTGGAGGGGGCCGTGTGCGTCACCACCATAGGAACAAATTACCTGAGACTGGACAGATGTCCCAAGAACTTCTGCCAGGTTTATGGCCAGCTGGGGACCCCAAGTGAGAAATGTGGCCACTAAGCGTGATGTGTTCATAACCCTCCTTTCGCTTGGGAACACTACCATACGAAGGAGGTCAAGTGTTGGCCCCAGGAACGCTGTATGGTGTGTTGGTACAAGTTGTGACTTCCCTTTGTTCATGAGAAAGTCCAATTTGTTGACCCAAAAGAGTGTCAGATTGCGCTGCCGATCGATGAGGGCCCTCAACTGGTTTTTGAGGAGCCAGTCTAGGTACTGGTGCATATTCACCCCTTGTACCTTTACTCTTACGACCCTTGTGAATACCTTTGGGGCTGTAGAAAGACCGAAGGGGAGCACTTGGAATTTGTACGCTTTCCCGTCTTAGGCAAAGTGAAGATATCTTGTGTGCTATATAGGGTATCATTGGGACGTTAAAATAAGCGTCTTTCAAATTGATAGAGACTACTCATGTCTCTGATGTTTCGGAGTCCCTCAAGTGTTCTGAGGCGTTCCTCCAATGTTGGGCTGCCTCCCCTATGTAGTCCATCACAGTCCGCAGGGTTTCCATGTAGAAATGTGACATCAACACATGGCGATTGAACGCTTTGAGATTTAGAATGGGGCGCCAGCCGCCCGAATCTTTTGCTACAAGGAATATTGGGGAATAGAACCCTGGGATTTCCGTTGAGAGGGGAATCTCTACGATTGCCCTCTTCTCCAGCATGGACTTTTTCAAGGTCTGCCCGCCTCTCTGTATTTCGGGGCAATGGAGTCCACCAGGGTTCCATAGAGGTCTCCTCATGAACTGTATCCTGTAGCCCTTCACTAGGTAACTATTTGAAGGACAAATTGGTCAGAGGTGACCAGAGGCTACCCCCCCCCCCTCCACCTGACACGGATCCTCATGTGGTGTCAGTCTTGGGACTGGGTTTGGGGTTGTTGTAGGCATCCTTCTTTTTGCCTCCCCTGCCAGGGCCATGGCCTCTGCCTGTGCCTTGGTTTGACCCACCTCCTTTCTTGCCCTTCTTAGACAACCGCCTCCAGGACGTTTGACCCCAAAATGACCTTGTTTTTACGTAGCATTGAGGATAGGGGCACAGAGAAACACCATGATATCTAAAACAAATTTTCTCTCATAAAATAGGATGGTTTTTGTGCTTGTTTTTTAGTTTTGGCATATTTGACCTTGGTTTGACCCCGAATGACTTTTCAAGGTCACAAAAGTATTATTACCACATAAGAAAATATAATATATCCTTGTGTGCATCAGTTTTAGATCTGGAAGAAAATTCAACATAAGTTTTTGATATGATAATAGAATACTGTCTTCTGATTGGTCGGTTATTTTTAGATGTTGAATTTTGACCCCCAGGGGCATGACCCAGGGCGGGTCATGATCTTATATGAATCTCCACCCGAAGAAGTACATACACACCAATTTTTACAATTCTATCACAAAGTGAACGATTTTTCGGCTTATCCGCTGGACTAGTTTGGACCTGTAACAAGCTGCATTTGGTAGGAAACTCAATTTTTAGGGTGACATATACTAAACAAATAAATTTCCTACACAAACATTTAGTATTTTACACAGTAAAGTTTAAATCTGAGGTCAATAAGTTCATTTTAAAGTAAAGGTTAAAGGTCAAATCAGTGAAAAATGCCTTGTATAGACAAGAAATGAGCTGTATTTGATAAAAGTTGGTTAGAAACCATATTTTATGATGAGACACACTCCTCCAGTAAATTTCATTAAAGTACACTTTATATATTCCACCTCAAATATTTTATCTGAGGTCAATGAGTCCATTCAAAGGTCAAGATCAACCATCAAAATGCAGGAAAATGCCTTGCATGGACCGGATACAAGCTGCATTTGATTCAATATGGTTAGAAACCAGCTGTTTAGGATGAAATGTACACTTAATACGTGAATTTCATACACACAGCTTCAGTTTTGAACTCAGTATTTTTTTAATCTGAGGTCAATAAGTACATATAAAGGTCAAAGGTCAAATCTGTGGAAATGCCTTGTATGGACACGAAATGAGCTGCATTTGATAAAAGTTGGTTAGAAACCAGATTTTATGATGTCAGATGCGATATTTTATGATGAGACACACTTTTTCAATAAATTTCATTAAAGCACACTTCATATTTTCCACCTAAAAGATTATATCTAAGGTCAACGAGTCCATTCAAAGGTCAAGATCAACAGTCAAAATGCAGGAAAATCGCTTGCACGGACCGGATACAAGCTGCATTTCATTCAATATGGTAAGAAACCAGCTGTTTAGGATAAATACACTTAATACGTGAATTTCATACATACAGCATCAGTATTTTACTCAGTAATTTTTAAATCCATGAGTACATATAAAGGTCAAGATCAAAGGTCAAATTAGTGAAAATGCCTTGTAATGACAGAAAATGAGCTGCATTTGATAAAATTAGTTAGAAACCAGATTTTATGATGTCAGATGCGATACACTTTTCAAGTAAATTTCATTACACTTCATATTTTCCACCTCAAAGATTATATGTAAGGTCAATGAGTTCATTCAAAGGTCAAGATCAACAGTCAAAATGCAGGAAAATGTCTTGCATGGACCAGAGACAAGCTGCATTTGATTCAATATGGTTAGAAACCAGCTGTTTAGGATGAAATACACTTTTCCAGTAAAACTATATCCACACACACTTAATTTTGTCCAGAGTATTGAATCAAGGGTCATAGTCCAAGTCAAATGTGAAACAACCCTGGGAAAAGACCACTATCAATCTTTTATAGATTTCATTCACTGAAGAAAAGACTTTAATTGTTATCTATGAAAAGTTTTTATATAGGAAACAAGTTCAACTTTACAATCATTCTGTATACAGTGGTGCTTGTTTCTTAAATAAAAAAAAACTTATTCATCCTAAACAGCTGGTTTCTAACCATATTGAATCAAATGCAGCTTGTCTCTGGTCCATGCAAGACATTTTCCTGCATTTTGACTGCTGATCTTGACCTTTGAATGAACTCATTGACCTTACATATAATCTTTGAGGTGGAAAATATGAAGTGTAATGAAATTTACTTGAAAAGTGTATCGCATCTGACATCATAAAATCTGGTTTCTAACTAATTTTATCAAATGCAGCTCATTTCCTGTCATTACAAGGCATTTTCACTAATTTGACCTTTGATCTTGACCTTTATATGTACTTATGGATTTAAAAATTACTGAGTAAAATACTGATGCTGTATGTATGAAATTCACGTATTAAGTGTATTTATCCTAAACAGCTGGTTTCTTACCATATTGAATGAAATGCAGCTTGTATCCGGTCCGTGCAAGCGATTTTCCTGCATTTTGACTGTTGATCTTGACCTTTGAATGGACTCGTTCACCTTAGATATAATCTTTTAGGTGGAAAATATGAAGTGTGCTTTAATGAAATTTATTGAAAAAGTGTGTCTCATCATAAAATATCGCATCTGACATCATAAAATCTGGTTTCTAACCAACTTTTATCAAATGCAGCTCATTTCGTGTCCATACAAGGCATTTCCACAGATTTGACCTTAGACCTTTATATGTACTTATTGACCTCAGATTAAAAAAATACTGAGTTCAAAACTGAAGCTGTGTGTATGAAATTCACGTATTAAGTGTAAATTTCATCCTAAACAGCTGGTTTCTAACCATATTGAATCAAATGCAGCTTGTATCCGGCCCATGCAAGGCATTTTCCTGCATTTTGACGGTTGATCTTGACCTTTGAATGGACTCATTGACCTCAGATAAAATATTTGAGGTGGAATATATAAAGTGTACTTTAATGAAATTTACTGGAGAAGTGTGTCTCATCATAAAATATGGTTTCTAACCAACTTTTATCAAATGCAGCTCATTTCTTGTCTATACAAGGCATTTTTCACTGATTTGACCTTTAACCTTTACTTTAAAATGTACTTATTGACCTCAGATTTAAACTTTACTGTGTAAAATACTAAATGTTTGTGTAGGAAATTTATTTGTTTAGTATATGTCACCCTAAAATCGAGTTTCTTACCAAATGCAGCTTGTTACAGGTCCAAACAAGGCATTTTAAAGATTTTGACCTTTGACATTGACCATTTGACCTTGAAAAAATTATCGAAAAAATTGGAGACATATTTTTTTGAAGTCCTCATCCAAAATTGGTCTAGAAAAATTATGTCTCCAACAATTAACATGAACTTCCCACGGAAACTACATAAGCTGCCAGACTATCTAGGCTTTTATTTGAAAGAAAACAAAAAATCATCCTTATGTTTTTGTGTGTTCAAATGCCATTGTAACTGAGGAAGTTATTTTCAAAAGTATTTTTTAGATGAGCTGTGGGCACAAATGGGTTTATGATATTTGAAACCTGTGCTAAAGCAACAAGGGTTTACTGAATATGAGTAAAGAGAGAGAATAGCTAAGTTCTGCAAATATATATTTTCTGCAAAACTCGAATACTAGTTCCCGTAAGACATTTTACCTGCCCTGCAGTGTGTCTAGAAAAGGCATCAAGTACTCCTAGAAATACAGCCTGCAGTTCATGACAGTCTTTCATAAACTAGTTTATATCCTATCCACCAGATGTCAGTCTATTGAAACACGTATGTACCATTAGCACAATATATTCTGATGCTGTAACGCTGCCAGTATATTGTGTAAAACATGAATGAATGAATATTTAACCTGTTACTGCTCATAGCAGCAAAATAACAGCCTGGCTTATATTTTAGTGATATCTCTGTCTGAAGGATTTTGGTAAAATATTTGAAAGAGAAATGTTCATCTAAATCTCCTATTATTTTTCCCATTCCTACTGAAGTAATTTTCAAAAGTATTAAGATCAACATGATCTTTTCAAAGAGGACTATGCTGTCTGACTAGGTTTCGGGGACTATGGTGACTCATAGCTGTTTACTATGAAAAGTCATAGCTCTGACATCATGGCTGATTTCAATCAGTCTGGACAACAGAAATTGTGTCATTCTACCTAATGTTAAATAGCATACAGGGTCTTAGCCAGGATTTAGAAACTGGGTGCCCAAAATTGGCAATTGTTAAATTTTTGGGCGTCCAAATTTTCAAGGGGGACCATAGTATACTCAGAAATCAACCACAGACATGTATAAATCTATCAAAATAAGGCATGATATCCTTATACAATGTCATGGGAATTATATGGAGATGAAAATATTCAATTTATATGCTTGAGATTGACATTTGAAGAAATTCCTCACAAAAATATTTGGGTGTCCTGAGGGGTGCTTTTTAAGGGTTGGGTGTCCAAAAAGACACCCAGACGCCCTGCTAGCATATCTTAATCTCGTGTGCTCTCATATGAAACTGGGAAGATTCCAAAATATCATCATGGGAACATTTGGGTAAAGATGATCTTGGGCAAAAAGGACCATGCAGTCTAGGAAATTTTCTCGTTCTCGTTCCGAGCCCTGTGTACCAGAGCTTATCGGAGATTCCACCTTGATCCTCATTTCCGCCACAAGGTGTGAATTTACTATCTCCACGGACTAGAGAACAGCCACTATGTTAACCCATTAATGCTTACAAGTTTCTCCGGATATTGTCGCCTGCATCTATGATAACTTTGGAAATGGGAATGATTTTACAAAATATTTGAAGGAGATTTGTTGGTAATGTTCTCATCAACATTCCTCCTTCAAATATTTTCCAAACTCTGCTTTCACTTGAAAGATTTACTCAAAATAATCAGGCTGCTTTTGGCTGCACTGAGTGTTAATGGGTTAACTCTTCTTCTCCTTAAAACTGTCTGGTTTACAGATTTAATTATCTCGATTTAGTAGTGTAAGTGGTCACCATATTAAACCTTTCTTGCCCAAAAATATATTCATAGAAAAAATATATTCTGGCTCTACCGACTAGAGAGGAGGAACCTTGTTATAAACCTTCTCATTTCCAAAACCGACATGTATTGTTGCTTAACCCATTAATACTAAGGAATTCCTCCAAAAAGCGTGTCTGGATCGAAGATTCTTTTGACAATAACTTTTGAATTGAGAATGATTTTGCAAAATATTTGAAGGAGAGTTGTTGGTAATGTTCTGAACAACATTTCTCCTTCAAATATTTTGCCAATAATAGATGGGGACCGTAACTGCCATCTATCGGCTATTTCTTGTTGCGGTACGTAACACTGAGATCGGCACTCATTGGGGGTGCGGTTATACAAATTTTTGACAAAACCCCTGCTACAGAAAAATTTACCAACTTGTGTGGCATTGACATTTGGAATGGTTTAGAACCAAACGATGCTGTTTTGCTGTCAGTCCAACAGCAATGCTGATCACAATACAGTCATCCTGTAAGTCAAATAGCTAACTATAGATCTTTGATGAAAGAATTGACACAAGAAAATACTAGAGAGGCTGGAGGGGACCCATGTAAATTAGATGAAACATATTCAGCTATATACAGTGTAACCTGTCAAATTGAACACCTGTGTACATTGAACACCTGCGTACATTGAACACTTTTTCATTTCCCGTGAGTGTTCAAGGTAGACAGGTTCCACTGTATTTTATTGCTGTTAACCCTTCTGCTGCTGGTTTCTAATTTGGTCAACATGAAATGATGACAAAAAGCTGAGAAATCACTGAAACCCTGCCAAATGGGTACTCATCTGATAGCACTCGGCGAGAGCTTTCCAATGAATACCAACATGACAGGGTTTAGACGATTTTCATAATATTTTGCTTTTTCTGTGCATTAGACGAAAGTAACCTCAGCAGCAGAAGGGTTAATTTACAAGTTTATTAGGTCTTGGAGGTGTCTGTATTTTCGGGAAGCATTTGGCCACTTTCAATTAATAAAAAAGAAATGGTGTATTTTATTGCCTTGTATTTGCTTATGGTCTGAAGAGCCTCATGGTTGATTGGGTGTTAGAGGATCAGGTATGAATGGCCCACTATCACTTGTGCTTGCCGGCACATGCATGTCCCATTGGATGCGAGAACAAGTGGTTCAGTGCAGTGTCTTAGCCTGGATTTAGAAACTGGGTGCCTAAAATTGGCTGTTGTAAAATCTTTGGGGGTCCAC
Organism: Maea johnstoni; assembly: GCA_963942565.1. NCBI lineage: Eukaryota > Metazoa > Annelida > Polychaeta > Spionida > Magelonidae > Maea > Maea johnstoni. The sequence goes on from OZ012691.1 coordinate 35,129,373, forward strand.
ATTTTTAAGGGGGATCACAATATATTTCAACCACAAACAGGTATAAATTCATCAAAATAAGGCATGATATCATTAAACAATGTCATGGGAATTATAAGGAGATGAAAAAATTCAATTATAAGCTTGAGATTGGGATTTTTAGAAATTCCACACAAAAGTATTTGGGTGTCCTGACTCCTGAGGGGTTCTTTTTAAGGGTTTGGGTGTCCAAAAAGGCACCCAGACGCCCTGCTGGCTAAGATCATGGTCCAGTGTCTCTCTCTCACAGCTTCCATTTTGGGTGTCCTAAGGGGTAATTTTTGAGCAATTGGGCATCCAAATGGTGCATAGACACCCTGGTGTGTTTTATTGCCCTATTATATTTGTCTATGTGCTGGAAGATAGGGTGTGAGAGGGTCAGGCGTGAATGGCCAGCTATTAGTTGTGCTGGCTGGCACACGCATGTTCCATTGGACGTGAGATCGAGTGTGTGTCTCTCTCTCACTCACGGCTTCCACCAGCCAGCCAGTCTGCTGTAGGCAGATGGTGCCGAGTCTTGGCTAGGCTAGCAGGCTAGTCTGCCGCGACGGCGTCGGTGGCAGGCAGCAAGCGAGCAAGCGATAGTGAGCCGAGGAGTAGGAGTAGGAGGGGATCGGCTCAGTATTAGACGTAGCGACGTAGTATTCCAGTAGTAGTCAGCCAGCGCGGAGGAGGAGGAGGCAGCAGCAGCATGTTAATGTGAGAGCAGAGCTATCTCAATGGTGAGTCACCTTATCCTCTACCCATCGTACACCCATACTCATTGTCTACAGTATCAGTCCTGTTCACACCAATTAGACCACTCCTCCGCTGCTGCAATACTGCTAATTGACAGGAAATCAATTAAGAATAGATCTGCAACAGGTGTTTGCTCCTTGTAGGTGTGTTACATATAAGGGGAGGCAGACATGGATCCTGTGCTGTATCAAAAAGGTGATGATGATGTCACCTTATCCTATACCCATCATACTACTCATACTCATTATCTGACATCACATATCAGTCATGTTTCAACCAATTAGCTACCAGCCCCTACGCTGTCGCCGCCGCAATGAGGCTTATTGATAGCAAATCAATTAGGGCTCTGCTGCAACAGGTGGTAGAGCAGACATGGATCATGAAGGGTCTCATATATATATAGGAATGTGGAGGAACCTCTCATGTCCTGTCTTGTCTCAAATTATATTGCCTCTGTCCTCATACTCATTGTGTGGATCAGTCGTGTTCACACCAGCCCCTACATCAGTGTCTTAGCCAGGATTTAGAAACAAGGTGCTTAAAATTGACAGTTGTAAAAAAATTTGGCATCCAAATTTTTAAGGGGGATCACAATATACTCATATTTCAACCATAAACATGTATAAATTCATCAAAATAAGGCATGATAGCATTAAACAATGTCATGGGAATTATAAGGAGATGAGAAAATTCAATTATAAGCTTCAGATTGAGATTTTGAGAAATTCCACACAAAAGAAATTGGGTGTCAATCCTGAGAGGTTCTTTTTGAGGGTTTGGGTGTCCAAAAAGGCACCCAGACGCCCTGCTGGCTAAGACCATGCCCTACATCGCCACCACAATGAGGCTAATTGATAGCAAATCAATTTGAAATCTGCTGTGCACATCAGGTGGTTGCACCTTGTAGGTGGGCAGATATGGATTGCGTGATGTGGGATGATCAAAAAGGTCTCATGTATGTAGGAAGGTGCAGGAACCTCTCATCTCCTTTCTCATCTCAAACGATATATCGTCTCCTATCAGTCCTGTGGCTGTTTCATGTTTTAAACAAAGTCCTATTTTCTCCTGCTTTGCATTCATTGTGAAGAACAACTCCTAATGGATATTGATAATTTTAGTCGGTGTTCCTGGAGGAGAACGGGCTTTGGTTTAGGTGGATGTTAACCTATTCACACTTAGAGTTTCTCAAGAAAGAGTCGTCTGCTTCTCTCATACTTTTGAAAATATTTTTTGAATAAAGCAATAATTCACAAAATATTTGATGGAGAGTTCTTGTTTGACTTGTGATCAACATTTCTCCTTCAGATCTTTTCAAGAAAATGTGTTTGTAAGTTAGATATTTCCAAAATCATCAGGCCTCTTTTGGCTGCTCTCAGTGTTAATGGGTTGAATCATGAATGATCAGCATCCATGACATTGTGCAATCCAGGGTCTTAGCCAGGATTTAGAAACAGGGTGCCTAAAATTGGCAATTGTAAAATTTTGGGGCGTCCAAAATCATATTTCAACCATAAACATCTATAAATTTATCAAAATAAGGCATGAAATCCTTATACAATGTCATGGGAATTATATGGAGATGAAGAAAATTGAATTATATGCTTGAGATTGACATTTGAAGAAATTCTTCACAAATTATTTTGGGTGTCCTGAGGGGTGCTTTTTAAGGGTTTGGGTGTCCTAAAAGACACCTAGACGCCCTGCTGGCTAAGACTATGGTTCAATCTGTTTCCTAGAAGACAGTCCTGTCATGTTGACTTTGTGATCAATAAGGGGATGTTTTTATCACAGGAGGAGAAGAAGTCTCTTTGGGTATGGGGCCCATGTGTTCACACATAGATTTGAGCATATTTTCATCATTCTAATTATTTGACTTCAAGCCACAAACTGTTGAGTCAGCAATGAATCCTTATAACATATTCACATTCACTTAAAAAGGATACATTTCACAATCTGACACCAACAAATAATAAATATGTTGACTTATTAGTTGTATAATTGCATCATCACTTTTAATTTTAAGGCCTAAAAAAAGTTGTTTGTTTCCTGTAACCATACCCTAACAAGTTTTTATTCAAAAAAATCCCTACCCTAAAGTTTTTATCGCCCATCAACTCCCAATCAACGTAAAACATGCAAAAAACTCACATTTTTGGCCAAAAAAATAATGCAAAAATTTTTTTTTACCGACCCACCTACCCTATTTTTTTTCGCACCATTACAGGAAACAAACAATATATTTTTTTAGGCCTTAAACAGAAAGGTTGAAGATTGGTGTAAAATTGGGCGTTTTGTTGGTGAAATTTCATATCAACGAGAGCTTATGATCCAATGAATACCAACGTGACAAGATTAGGTATGTTTTTAGAGATTGTCCTTTAGGACATCTCTTTTAATATAGTTTTGGTTTTATTTAGGTCTTACTTTGTTCAGGGAGCCATTTGGAGCCATTCCTCATATTTTGGTGGTCGTCCGTCCTGGCGTTTTGTCGAACCTATCTCTGTGGTGTTGTATTTTTTTTAGTTTTTTTTTCGGGGGTTTGTTTATATGGGTGGTGTTTAAGAGACTAATTGAGGTTTTGTTTGGTTATTTGTTTTTATTAGGGAGATTTTTGGGGGTCTTTGGTGTTTTCTATTTTCTTTTCGCTCTCAGGATCCTGTCGTGTCGATCTCTGTGTTATGTTGGTCGCCATGGCGCAGCGTTGTTTAGCTTTGTTTACGCATGCGCCGCATATATTATTATGCTAATTTTTCGTGACCTGTTTTTGTGTCATGCGCAATCGGTTTTTGGCTGCATGCGTAGTGATCTTGTGGTGTGATTTGAATTGCCCTAGCGCAAGTTTTCTTGCGTGTATTGGCGGTGTTTTCGGTCCTATTGTTTTTTCATTTACTTTACCTTTTGTGTTTTTGTCTTAATAAGAACAAAATCCAAAGTAATATTTATATTGTTTACTTTATAGTTCGTTTTTATCGGACTTTCTTTATCGATCGATCTGCCGCTTCATCGCAGCCATTTTGCCTATTTATAAGTTTGGGCGGGATCTTACCACGTGGTTTGTGTCTGGTGTATTATCCAATGAGCGGTCTCACTGCTTCACCGTCACACCACGTGGTTCTCTTTCCCGCGGTTTTATTAACCAATGAGCGGCTATTTGTATCCCTGTTTGTACTATTGTACTTATGTGTCCATTCATTCACGTGTTATAGGGCTCGCGTGACTGCTTCGTGAAGCGTATGCCCTTATCGGCTGCAAGCGTAGTGATATGGTGGTGTGAATGTTTTGATGAAGTGTATGATGTGTGGTAGCGTGTGTTTGTGTTGCGTAAGTTTTGAGCTATTATTATTTTTATATATTTATCGTTGTCTTGTTTTGTTTGTTTTCTGCTTGTTGTCTTGCAGCCGCGTTTGTTTGGGTTTGTCGTAGTTGCGAAGGCGTAGTTATTTTTGTATTGTGGGTGTATTCCGTTGTAGTTCGGTGTCGCTATGACGTAGCGCGCAATGACGTAGGTATTGGGGGATTCCCTAGTCGTGACTTGTTGACATTAGCGAGGTTACCGCATTGTGTGCATTTCACACAAAAAACATACTTTTTTCAATAAATTGTCACGTTGCCGTTTCTGGGTCAAAATTTACAAATGACCCATCAAAGTGTTCGCAACAAATAGGGCTTTTACCCTATTATCTTAACTTGTTGGTTATATTTGTAGTTTTTGAAAAAAATTGGCGACTTCGGAAAAAAACGGATATCGGGTTTGACGAAATTTGCACCCCGATTTCAAAGCTTTCGTTTGTGGCCATCTCTAACTCTAAAATTCTGAAACCAAAAGAATTAACAAGCCAAGTATCTATATTATTAAGATTAATTCTTTTGGTTTCGGAAAATCGAAAATATTTTGAGATATTTGTCAACACGCATCGATGATGACGTATTGACCATGGCGATGAGTACATTTTCAATGGTACCTCGCCGATTCCTGTCAATTTCATCAAGCTATCACCCCCCGATCACAATATGACTACCTACCTGGATAGATGAGATCCTCATCTATCTGATTCAATCATTATTTTAATTCAACTTCAGGTTGGAAGCGAAAAAATAGCTTTTCGCTACAACCGGAAGTTGATTTTTTTGACATTAGCGAGGTTACCCCATTGATGTGCATTTCACACAAAAAACATACTTTTTTCAATAAATTGTCACGTCGCCGTTTCTGGGTCAAAATTTACAAATGACCCATCAAAGTGTTCGCAACAAATAGGGCTTTTACCCTATTATCATAACTTTTTGGTTATATTTGTAATTTTTGAAAAAAATTGGCTACTTCGGAAAAAACGGCAAAAACGGCTTTTTGGAATGTTGATTTAGGAACCCTGGCGAAATTCTAAATTTACTTATTAATTTCGCCACTAAAACTGGAAAAAAAGTTTCAACTTCAAGAAAACAGACTCTAAATAATCCATCCTGCCCATTTGTGGAATTTTTTTGATCCCCACAATCGTAAAAAACCAACTTTGAAAAAACCGGAAGTAGTAAATATTTTTATCGCGATTTCAGCAGTCAGTATATATACCCTTCTCACCATGAGTGTAGTATGCAGTCCTGAAGTTAGCAGACCTTTAACCCTGCCATCCCTTCCGTTCTCACTGTTGTTGTATTTTAGATAAAGATATGATTTTAATTGTTTTGGGTGACAGGAAAAGTGTGTACTGTTATAATTTATTGGTCACAAACTTATAAGCCCAAAGAGCATGTAATGCGAATGCATGGGATGGCAGGGTTAATGGTCTGCATACTTCAGGATTGCATTTTCACTCATGGTGAGAAGGGTGTCAAGGGACATAACTGCAGGCAGCACTCATAGAAACAGGCTTCGACATCATACTGCATCTACACCAAAGAGCATCATAGGAACTTGATTCACCTGACAACCCAAAATAGTAAGCATACATTAAATTGAAATAAATACAAAAATATCAATACAAAACTATCACTCAATATACAAATTTATAAAAACACATCCACAAAATATAGAAACCATGCAAATCTTCACTGTCCCTCAAACAAAACAATTACTGTTTAAAGAAGATATTGTGTCGGTGTGATAATATAAGATTGCATTTGGTGAGATATGTTTTGTGTTGATATTTTTGTGTTGCTTTGATGGTATGTATGATTATTTTTTCAGGTTGCATGGTGTATTTAATTTCTCTGATGTACCTTCAGTCTACCTGATGTTCAGTGCTGCCTGCAGTTCTGTCCCTAGAAACTCTTCTCAACATGAGTGAAGTAGCAGACCTGAAGTATGCAGGCTTCTACCCTATGATGCCGATGCCGGTCCCATACCCCTTCAACCCAGTGCTTGGGCCCAGGCAGCATCTCCCTGCATTTGTATCACCCAAGATGCCTTCCTCTCCGGTCAAGACTCCGCCAGTGGTGCGGTCCCCCATCCCAATAGGAGCGATCTCGCCCAACAACAAGCGGGGTGGAAGCCCGGTGGTAGCTGGGAGCGGCAGCAGTCCTGGGGCCAGTCAGTATACAGTGGTATCAGTGACACGCCCTGGGCCATCCACACCTACCAGACCCATCTCACCCCAGGGGAAGGGTATGCAGGTCAACACCACCCCTACACACAGCCCACGGGGACCCATCTCATCAGCACAGCTTCAGGGACCAGCGCTACCCCACCCTATACCACGGTTGGGTTACCCAGGTATTCCTCATGGACCTCTCATAACGCCGTACGGTTTCATACCCCCCTGGCACCATTCCCCAGTGCCCGGGGCAGGACACCCTGGCATGTCGCCCTTTCTGGGGCACCCCTTCAGTCAGCGCGTACCAGGGCACCATTACCCCCTGCCCCCCTCAGGTGCCCTGTCTCAGGTCCAGGCCCACCAGCTGTCGACATCGCCCCCTGGTGCCAACGGGAGCAGTCCCTCCTCGCCTGCTAAACTACAGTCCCAGGGTGCACCTCACATCCAGAAACTCCCGAACGTCAAACACGCCCCGGTGCATCTGCTAGACACTTACAAGGTGCAGAGCATCACATCGGGTGCTCAGTCCATGGTGCAGCAGACCTCCCAGGGCCAGAGGAAGGCACTAGGGAGTAACGAGCCCGTGGGAGTGGGACAGGATCTGGACGGCAAGGCACTCACGTGTAACCTCCACCTGCAGCAAGAGTTCTATAGCTACATTCTGCAGAAGGAGGGGGAGAATGCTGCCAATAGCTTCATGGAGTTTATTCAGGAGAACACCACATGGAGCGATGGGGAGAGGGTGGCCACCACTACCACCAAGGATGCCCACATGATACCCAAGAACGACTTGAACTCTCAGATCAACAACAGCCGGCAGAAGCGGGAGAGCGTGACAGTTTCTGTGACGCTCGATGAACCCTCATAGACTACATATACACAAACCTAAGCATCCGAACATCAAGTAATGTTCTAAAAACATACTACTCAGACCACGACCAAATATTTATTCAAATAGATCACACAGCAACCACAACAAACACTTAAACGAAACATCATACCCCTGTTAAAAGTTTCATAGACATAAAATTAAAAAACAAATAACTGAATATCATAAAATTGAAAAATCAAACAACAAAAAAATTACGCAACAAACAATCTCTTGGCGCCACTGGCGTCTCTCTTGTTGCAAGTTTTTGCGATCTCGTGCTTTGGACAAAAGAAGCCTCAGCACTGGAAGGGTTAAAGCATGCTTTTCTACAAAGCAGGAAGAATATAAATTACAGTGTTAGTAGATAACTTTGGTTGGGAATCGGTTGCAATTTCGTGACCGATAATCAGTTACAGCCAACCGATCGATTATCGATCATAATCAGTTCATCGCACTTTTGCAGTAATTGGGTACTATAGGTCTAGAGCCTAATAATAAGTGATAGTCTATGACAATTACTCGCTTTTAGCACCTATCTTACTTTGTTTTGAAGTGTTTTTGGAGCTTAATTTCATAGCAAGAAAGCTGACAATTTGTCTGTCATTTAGTTCTATATTTTGCCACTAGGTGTCACCTTTTCCGATTATTGATTGCCAGTTTCGTTAACGATTAATCAGAATCAGAGATGTAAACAATTGATTATCGATTATAATCGATGATTATCCCAACACTTTAGGTTACATCAAGAGAACTGACCATAACAAGTCTATAGAAAATCTGACAGGTGGCTTCTATCATGTCAGTCCTGTTGTGGGATATCACATCAGTACGTCTTGTACTTAACCCATTCACACTCAGAGATCCACTAGAAATTATCGTCTGCTACTCTGATACTTTTCAAAAAAACTTGGGAATAATGCAAAAGTTCACAAAATATTTCAAGGAGAGTTGTTGGTTGACTTCTCTTTTACATTTCTTCTTCAATTATTTTGCAAAAAATGCTTTTGTTAGAAAAATATTTCCAAAATTGTCAGGCCTGTTTTGGCGGCTCTGAGTGTTAATGGGTTAAGGTACAATTTTCACCGGTCCGTTTCTACCAAAAATTTGAATGGGCTAGTAAAAGTATATATTTACTGGCCCAGAAAGTGTACTAAATATTCTGACCACATTGATATAGTTAGCATCACATCCAGTTTCACAGTTCTTCTACATAAGATTATAAGTGTCGCAATTCATAAATTTAGCACAATTAACCATGAATGTTCAGTTATGAAATGGCTTTTGGCTACCACTTTGGTTATCAATGTGATTGGACCGCTAATCTTTCTGGCGGACCACTAAACGATTCATTTTGATGGACCGTTTGACCACCAAGGCTTAGCAGTTTTCAGCACTGGTACATACAGTGCTTTGTTGGCAGTTTATCAAATGCATATCATGATTGTGGTTCGCAGACATTGCAGGCCATAGCTATATATGTGTCATCTCATGCATTTCACGCTGACTGCTCAATATCGTACTCCTGCTCAGGGCCCAGCGGGATTCAAGTTCTGATTGGTCCTGAGATGTGGGTTCAGGGGGTGCAGGTATATGGCATGGTCTTAGCCAACAGGGCAGCTGGGTGCCTTTTTGGACACCCAAACCCTTAAAAAGCAACCCTCAGGACACCCAAAAAAATTTGTGAAGAATTTCTTAAAATGTCAATCTCAACCAATTAATTGAATTTCTTCATCTCCATATAAATCCCATGACATTGTATAAGGATATCATGCCTTATTTTGATAAATTATTACATGTTTATGGTTGTAATCTGAGTATATTGTGGTCACCCTTAAAAATTTGGATGCCCCAAAATTTTACAACTGCCAATTTTAGGCACCCAGTTTCTAAATCCTGGACAAGACACTGCCGCACACCCCTGCCAGGAATAATGGTTATGATCAATTAATCAATCATTCAGGGTCTGAAACCGATTTCAGGGTAGGGGGCTAAAAGGTCTTTTGATAAAAATTAGTGGTCAAAAACAGGATTTCTTAGGGCTGTCATCACTAACGAATTTTTAGCGATTCGATAATCGAAAAGATTTTAACCGATACAGCACTTCGATTCGATTCGCTAATGATTCACACTCACGCTTGGTTTTAGGCTAATATATACGCAATTAGCCCACCACGCATTAGATTTTTATTCCCCGGCAATCCCCGCCCCTAACAATCACTAAAAGGTACCTACAATTTGCTATCTCGCCATTAGCGCCAATGATGTCTACGCCCGTCATCGTGTCAACAGGACCCCACAATGCATTGCGCTGACCTGCGCAGTAGTGCGCCAGAGATCGTCCGTCCTCAATTCAACTTCCGTTTTTGAATTGGGGTAAGTTTTCGCCAATTTGGACTTTTTTTATAAAGATTTCTGGTTGGTTACTGCATTTTTGGCATGTTGCAACGTATACAACCAGTTTTTTCTTATTTTTTATAGCGAATCGATACCCCAGCATTTCTGGCGTATCGATTATCGCTAGGGCTTCGCCAGCGATCCATCGATACTGCCGGTATCGATGACAGCCCTAGGATTTCTTGTTTAATATTGTACATAATATTTAAGGCCCCTAGTCTAAAAAATCTTGGGGCTCACAGCAAGATCTAGGGGCATATGACCCTGGGCCCCTGGGCAAGTCGATCATAAAAATTGTGTTGAAAAGAATGATGATTCCTTACCCTAGAAAAATATCTATTACAAATAATGAGTTGGGAAACACAGGGCTTGACATAGAGAGATGGTATCCACATTCTGAGGATCTCTTAGAGTCAGTTTTTGTCTGCGGCTGCTGGTAGCATTAGTTGGTAGTACAAATAATGAGTTGGGAAACACAGGGTGAGACATAGAGAACAGGTATCCACATTCTGAGGATCTCTTAGAGTCAGTTTTTGTCTGCGGCTGCTGGTAGCATTAGTTGGTATTACAAATAATGAGTTGGGAAACGGTGGGACATAGAGAACAGGAATCCACATTCTGAGGATCTCTTAGAGTCAGTTTTTGTCTGCAGCGGCTGGTAGCATTAGTTGGTATTACAAATAATGAGTTGGGAAACGGTGGGACATAGAGAACAGGAATCCACATTCTGAGGATCTCTTAGAGTCAGTTTTTGTCTGCAGCGGCTGGTAGCATTAGTTGGTATTACAAATAATGAGTTGGGAAACACAGGGTGTGACATAGAGAACAGGAATCCACATTCTGAGGATCTCTTAGAGTCAGTTTTTGTCTGCGGCTGCTGGTAGCATTAGTTGGTATTACAAATAATGAGTTGGGAAACGGTGTGACATAGAGAACTGGAATCAACATTCTGAGGATCTCTTAGAGTCAGTTTTTGTCTGCAGCGGCTGGTAGCATTAGTTGGTATTACAAATAATGAGTTGGGAAACACAGGGTGTGACATAGAGAACAGGAATCCACATTCTGAGGATCTCTTAGAGTCAGTTTTTGTCTGCGGCTGCTGGTAGCACTAGTTGGTATTACGAATAATGAGTTGGGAAACGGTGGGACATAGAGAACTGGAGTCAACATTCTGAGGATCTCTTAGAGTCAGTTTTTGTCTGCGGCTGCTGGTAGCATTAGTTGGTATTACAAATAATGAGTTGGGAAACGGTGGGACATAGAGAACAGGAATCCACATTCTGAGGATCTCTTAGAGTCAGTTTTTGTCTGCGGCTGCTGGTAGCATGAGTTGGTATTACAAATAATGAGTTGGGAAACACAGGGCGTGACATAGAGAACAGGAATCCACATTCTGAGGATCTCTTAGAGTCAGTTTTTGTCTGCGGTTGCTGGTAGCATGAGTTGGTATTACAAATAATGAGTTGGGAAACACAGGGCGTGACATAGAGAGATGGTATCCACATTCTGAGGATCTCTTAGAGTCAGTTTTTGTCTGCGGCTGCTGGTAGCATTAGTTGGTATTACAAATAATGAGTTGGGAAACGGTGTGACATAGAGAACAGGAATCCACATTCTGAGGATCTCTTGGAGTCAGTTTTTGTCTGCGGCTGCTGGTAGCATTAGTTGGTATTACAAATAATGAGTTGGGAAACACAGGGTGTGACATAGAGAACAGGAATCCACATTCTGAGGATCTCTTAGAGTCAGTTTTTGTCTGCGGCTGCTGGTAGCATTAGTTGACTAATTGGGGGCATGTTTTCAGTGCTCTCCAGGGTCTGTGGGAGAATACTAGGGTCATTATATATTTAGAGTAGCGGTGGCGCTGCTCCTGTGATGCTATAGTATGACATGCATTATTCATCCCACACTCAGGGTCTCTTGGTTAGCTATGGTGAGTCAGGAACAATCCTAACCCATTCATATCTAAACTCAACCAAAATGGAATATCTAAACTCAACCAAAATGGTATCACTATTTTGTGGATATCTAAAGATCATAAAAATCATTCTAATTAATGTGTAAGGAATATTTACTCCTTCATTATATTGACAAATTGTGCCAATATAAATGGCAAGCAGATTAATATGGGAGTGTCCAGTAAGTATACACAAATGGGTATTTGAAATAGTGAGTATTCCCAAAAAATATATGAAATACAAAATTTTGCAAATCCTTTCTAAGGCCTTGGTTAGTGCACGTATAATATGCATCATATAAAGGTTCCACTGTGCTGTCGGTGATGCTCAGTGCTGAGAACAATGTGAACTAGGTTGTTGGCACCAGGACGAACAGACAGACTGGGAAAAACATGTTTGGCCGAGTCTTGAGGTGTCGTAATCCAACATAATTGAATAGGGGCGAGCAAAATGGAACAACAAACCTCTTAGGCACACGCCACAATTCTCACTGCCTTATTACACTAACCCTCTCATGCCTAAAACACCCTGACGCCACCTCTTAGGCACACGCCACAATTCTCACTGCCTTATTGGACTAACCCTCTCATGCCTAAAACACCCTGACGCCACCTCTTAGGCACACGCCACAATTCTCACTGCCTTATTGGACTAACCCTCTCATGCCTAAAACACCCTGACGCCACCTCTTAGGCACACGCCACAATTCTCACTGCCTTATTGGACTAACCCTCTCATGCCTAAAACACCCTGACGCCACCTCTTAGGCACACGCCACAATTCTCACTGCCTTATTGGACTAACCCTCTCATGCCTAAAACACCCTGACGCCACCTCTTAGGCACACGCCACAATTCTCACTGCCTTATTGGACTAACCCTCTCATGCCTAAAACACCCTGACGCCACCTCTTAGGCACACGCCACAATTCTCACTGCCTTATTGGACTAACCCTCTCATGCCTAAAACACCCTGACGCCACCTCTTAGGCACACGCCACAATTCTCACTGCCTTATTGGACTAACCCTCTCATGCCTAAAACAGCCTGATGCCACCTCTTAGGCACACGCCACAATTCTCACTGCCTTATTGGACTAACCCTCTCATGCCTAAAACAGCCTGATGCCACCTCTTAGGCACACACCACAATTCTCACTGCCTTATTGGACTAACCCTCTCATGCCTAAAACACCCTGATGCAGTGTCTTAGCCAGGATTTAGAAACTGGGTGCCTAAAATTGGCAGTTGTAAAATTTTTGGGCGTCCACATTTTCAAGGAGGATCACAATATACTCATATTTCAACCAAAAACATGTATAAATTCATCAAAATAGGGCATGCTATCATTAAACAATGTCATGGGAATTATAAGGAGATAAAAAAAATCAATTATAAGCTTGAGATTGAGATTTTTAGAAATTCCACACTAAAAAATTTGGGTGTCCTGAGAGGTTGATTTTAGGGGTTTGGGTGTCCAAAAAGGCACCCAGACGCCCTGCTGGCTAGGACCATGCCCTGATGCCACCTCTTAGGCACATGTGCAAATCATATGTTAACAATGTCCTCAATGACATTTTTCTCCTGAAGAGGGAAGCATATTGAAAAGAAGGGTAGCTATGTAGGAAAATGGAAAATCACTTTACCAACTAGCACAAACTTTTGTTCAGGGCATGTGAAAATTAAAAATGGCTAGTTAAATTGGACCTAATATTTGCTTTTCTGCGCAGGTACAGGATCAAGTTAATGTTGAACCTGCATGGGCTTGCTAGACATTATTCGTGGAATGTCTACCACTATCTTTTGGTGTTAGTGTAAATGCTGGGAAGCTCTGGCGTTGGACCGTGATCATTAAGAGCCTTTCCCTGTTCAACATGACCCAGTTATTTGACTTGGTCAAGAAGAGGGAGTCTATAAAAACACACATAAGAATCACAAGACCCCCCACGACCAATGCCAAATATTCAGTAGTTCTGACCCCTCATGCTGAAGCAACACAATGCTATGCTTAACCCTTATGCTGGTGGTGGCAAATTTGGACAATAAAAAGTGATGCAACAAACCCATCTGAGAGTACTCAGCAAGAGATATCCAATGAATACCAATACGACAGGGTTCAAATAATTTTCAAAAATCTTTGTATTCTTGTCTTTTGGACGAAAGTAGCCTTAGCATTGGAAGGCTTAACAACAAGAACCAACAATTTGGACGAGCCAAGAAGGCTAAATGCCCTAAATTTCACAGACCCGTACATTTTCTACTGCTTCCCGGCTAGCGGGCTACCTTTGTTGTCGATTCCTGAAACAGGATGGTTCTAAGAGATCTAGATGTAGAGTGGAGCAGACATGATGATTTTTAATTATCTAGCTGCTGTAACATAAGCCCGTTATGCATGCAGCACTCTAGAGGTTAACCCTCCTGGCCGCTGAGGTGCTGGAGAGACAAGTGGGATGCTGTTAGATCTGTGTAAATATTACAATCTCCAGCCTGTCTGACGCCCCCTCTCTACCAAACCTGGTACCACACCACAGTGCTTGGTCAACACAGAAGGGAATGTGAACGTTTCAGGAACTAGGAGCCTAGTCTAGTCCTACCGCTGATGCTGCTGCTGCTGATATAAACATGCTGCTGTTGCTACTGTCCTCTGTCTGCACCGTCTATAGCCTGGTTCTCAGGCTGTGTTAGATATATTATGCCCCCACCACTATACATACTAAGTAGGTTTGATGTCTCTCTCAAACTATAGATGGAAGCACTGTTTTCATGAGTTGCGATGAGTTGCGGTTGAGAACACATGTGATTCAGACTAGAGCTCAAGTGTGTCCCCCTTGAGGATTTATTCAGAACTAATACTGGAGTGAATTCAACTCAAGTCAGATCAGTGAGAGAGCCAGAAATCACAGACTTGTAGCAAGTCTAATGCTGCTGCTGAAATAAACATGCTGCTGCTGCTGTCCTTTGCCTGCACCGTCTACTGCAGCAGCATCAGGCTGACTCATGATATCGTGTGAGTCTCTGACCAATAGTGACCATCAGCTGTCTCTACCATACTCGCACCAGGCTCTTAGCCTAATACATATTTATGCCTAATACATTCAGATAATAACCATAAACATTTATAATCTTTTTGAGAAAATTAATATTATTCATGAGTTATACATCATCTAAAAATTTACGTTTAATTTAGAATTATCAGCTTTTTGCTTGAAAATGAAATTTCTGACTTAAACTTTGTTTATGAAAGAGGGCGTGATCTTCCAAATGATGTCCAGCCACCCTGTAGGAGGCGGATGCATGGGGCTTTACCCATGAGACCCCATGCTGATCAGGACGAAGATGTTTGATATGCTGGAGGTGGTGTATGTGTGCATGATCTATCCTTCATGGCTGGGGCAGAATACTAGTACTCTACATGCATTCTCTATCAATCTGAGATACAATAACAAGTGGATAGGAAGATCACTTGAGTTTAAACGTTAAGGCCAGAAAATGCATGAGGACAGTTTTCTGAGGAGGGCACATACTAGTATTGTATTGGTGTGCTGCTTTTTTTGTTAACCTCCTGCTGCCTTAAATATAGAGTCTTCCTCAGTGTACCGACCCTGAAAAGTCTCTTCAATATGATACCTGGCTGCATGTCCAGGACGTACATATTTCTGCATAGTGTATGACTCAGAGATATTCTGGCTCTTGTAGTTGATCATCCATGACTGTGCTATGATGATAGCTCCTGAATCATAAAACAATCAGATGGTATTCTAGCAAGAATATCTGCTAGTCTTAGATCTGAACCAAAATATCGTCTGCTACTTTCATACTTTTGAAAATAACTTGGGAATGAAGTGAAATTTCACAAAATATTTGAAGGAGATTTGTTGTTTGTTTTCTGATCAACATTTCTTATTCAAATGTTTTCAAAAAAATACTTTTGTAAGGGAAATAGTTCCAAAATCGTCTGGCCTCTTTTGGCCGGTCTGAGTGTAAATGGGTTAAGATAGACCATATGGCCATCAATGTCTATCTTGACTGATTAATAGTACATGATTATAATACAAAGTCAACTCATCTGTATGGAGTAAGCAAATAAGAAGAGTTCTGCAACATACTAATGGAGTTATGAGTATTCTCATTTTCTCTGTGATATTAAGGCTATGTACAGCTATTTGGCTATAGCCAATGGTTCTAAGATCATCTTGACAACGGTTGTAACAAGATGTGGAAAACCATGTGAGCATCAGATGATTCTGCCTAGCTGACTTAGGGGCAGTAAAGGAAGAGGAATTAAGATAGGGTTGACTTTGCTTTTAGGAGTACCTCCACAGTACAATTTCTCTCAGTCACTGGAGCACTTGAATTGGATTATTTCACCTCAATTGTCAGCTTATAAGACAAGGAGACCTTGATGAAATTGAATCAGCTATAGAAGCACCGCTACAGTACAACTAGGCATGTCTATCTTATAATGGAGCATATTAACCTTTATGCTGCTGGTGGCTAATTTGGCAAATACAAAACGATGCAAAAAACATGAAAAATGACTGAAACCCTGACACATGGGTACTCATCTGAGAGTACTCAGTGAGAGCTATCCAATGAATACCAACTTGACATGGATTAACACAATTTCCAAAAATCTTTGTGTAATTGTGCTTTGGGTAAAAGTACCCTCAGCATTGGAAGCGTTAATTTATAGTGCTGTATTTACCCATCTTAACTGGTAGCTAAGTACTGTTACAATGCAACTGGACATCGCAAACCTACAACGGAACTTTTAGTATAGTAATAGCCTTCTCAGCAAGTAAAACGAGGAGATCAGGATGAAGTTCACTCAGCTGAAGTTGGCTCTGTTGGATCATGTCCTACTGGAGGTAGGTGAGCTCACTAGTGCTCGGACTTGGCCGATTTTTTTCTATCGATATATCGTCCCATATGATGATAGATTATCGATAAAAAACAATAATTTGGTAACTTGAGCGGCACAGAACTTACCCACATTCCGCTCCTGATGGCTCGTTATACCGGCGATGCTTCCCGGTAAACAACATCCGCCATTTTGAAATTGACCAAAATCATGTTTGTGGTGGGATTATCAGGGTGATTTTGAAGTCCAAAATGGCGGTTTATTTACCGGAAGGCTCTGCCGGTATATCAAAGTAATAAAAGTGACGTTGTGGTGAGTAGTCAGCTTGCATTTTTTAAAATTTCATATCATTACATGTGCTTCTATTTCGGACGAGAATTATTGTTCATTATCGATAACTCCTTGAGTTATCGATAGCGCTACTATCATGGCGCAACGATCAATAAGACGATATTTCGATTTACCGTCCGAGCACATTTCAGAACAGCTACTCAGGTTTCATCTCAGCT
Organism: Maea johnstoni; assembly: GCA_963942565.1. Classification (NCBI taxonomy): domain Eukaryota; kingdom Metazoa; phylum Annelida; class Polychaeta; order Spionida; family Magelonidae; genus Maea; species Maea johnstoni. The sequence goes on from OZ012691.1 coordinate 35,146,251, forward strand.
ATGATTTAACCCTCATGCTGCTGTTGTCTAATTTAGCCATTACAAAATGATGCAAAATACCTGGAAATTGACTGAAACCCTGGCACATGGGTACTCATCTGAGAGTACTCAATTAGAGCTATCCAATGAATACCAACATGACAGGGTTTAGATGGTTTTCAAAAGCCTTTGCGTCCTTGTGTGCTTTGACTGAATGTAGGCTCAGCACATTGGAGATGTGATTTTAATTATATTTTTTTTTGATATTTCAGTTGCTGGAATCTAGTGATGATTTGAGATGTGATTGAAATTGTATTTTATCTTATTTCGGTTGCTTGATGAGGAAGAAATTGAATATAGGCGATGTGATTATAATTGTATTTCATTTTGACATTTCAGTTGCTGGAATCTAGTAATGACGAGGAAGAAATTGAATATAGGCGATGTGATTATAATTGTATTTTATTTTGACATTTCAGTGGCTGGAATCTAGTAATGACGAGGAAGAAGTTGAATATAGGCGATGTGATGATAATTGTATTTCATTTTGACATTTCAGTTGCTGGAATCTAGTAATGACGAAGAAGAAATTGAATATAGGCGATGTGATTATAATTGTATTTTATTTTGACATTTCAGTTGCTGGAATCTAGTAATGACGAGGAAGAAGTTGAATATAGGAGATGTGATTATAATTGTATTTCATTTTGACATTTCAGTTGCTGGAATCTAGTAATGACAAGAAAGAAGTTGAATATAGGCGATGTGATTATAATTGTATTTTATTTTGACATTTCAGTTGCTGGAATCTAGTAACAACGAGGAAGAAGTTGAATATAGGCGATGTGATTATAATTGTATTTTATTTTGACATTTCAGTTGCTGGAATCTAGTGAGGACGAGGAAGATGCGCCCCCCAGTTATAACCAAGCGATCCAGAACCTGGAGCCTTCGTACCCCGTTCGGGACGTAGCGCCCATGCGGGACAGGGGCAAGAAGGTGAAGCCCAAACCCCAACCCAAAACTATAATTGTATTTTATTTTGACATTTCAGTTGCTGGAATCTAGTGAGGACGAGGAAGATGCGCCCCCCAGTTATAACCAAGCGATCCAGAACCTGGAGCCTTCGTACCCCGTTCGGGACGTAGCGCCCATGCGGGACAGGGGCAAGAAGGTGAAGCCCAAACCCCAACCCAAAACACCCCAGCGGGAATACGGAGGTTTTTCTAACGAGACCTTTGAGAAGGAGCAGGGCCGCATGGCCAATGGAGTACCGTTTGTGGATTATATACCCGAGAGTTTCGGCGGTAAACCGACGACGCCCCCGTCTACTAACAGGAAGTCTATGTTCTCTACGCCGCCATCTTCTTTTTCAACGCCTCTCCCGACCTCTACATCCTCCGCACTGCCTCTATCGTCACAGAGAAAATCCTCCTCCCAGACGAAATCACATCCCCGATCATATAGGAACTGGAACCCCCCCTTGCTCGGCAACCTACCAGAGGATTTCTTACGTATCCAGCTCACTCCCGAGCAGAAATGGGGCCGGGGGCAGCAGCCGCAACGCCCCAAGCAGCTCAGCACCCCCAGCCAGTTTGCCCTGCCCAGGCCGCCCCCTAGTGGCAGAGAAATGAGTGACTCAGTGCCGTTATTGAATAACCAAAGGATGTCGATGAATGGCGCAATCTCGCCGCAGCCACAAGGTGGCGCCAAACCCAAGATTAGAAATACACAGGTAGGTTGATTTAGGATATATATATATATATATATATATATATATATATATATATATATATATATATATATATATATATATATATATATATATATATATATATATTCCTGGGTGTGAGATCTTCTCACATTGCTTGGAGATTTCATGGAAGGTAGATAAGAAATATTACTTCATTTAGTGCAAAGTTGTCTGGTGTTGATTTACCTGTGCAGTGACTGAAAACAACCCATTTTCACTGCTATCTTTTAGCTGCATGTAGGTACCCAAAATAGGGTAATTGTGGATGTCCAATATCTTAAGGGTGACTAAAATATCCATGCGTTGCAACCATAAGCATATATTTACTAACCATTAAAATGTATAATACATTGAAGCTAAAATTTCACAAGCATGTGTCTGAAATTGGTATTTGAGGAAAATCCTGACCAAAATTTTTGGAGGGTCCAAATTATGGCCTAAAACCCATCTGGCTTAGGTCCTGGCTGCACATATTTTCTTGAAAAATCACAGAAAAGATGGCTCAAATCAAAATTACATTTCGTGCGTTTCTTTGCCAGAGCATGACCTCAGCTGATATCCGTCGTAAGATGGAGGAGAATGAAATCCGCCGCTCTTCGCTGACCGGGAACTCGGAAGCGGCGCAAGTGTTGGAAGATGAAAGGGTGGCCCTGATTCTACAGAACGAGGAATTCCTCAGTGAGTTGAGGGAGGATGAGGACTTCATGAAGACTCTAGAAAGAGGTAAGTGCTGCAGTCAGCCCTGTGTAGATGTTAGAGAGAGAGAGAGAGAGGGTGGCCCTGATTCTACAGAACGAGGAATTCCTCAGTGAGTTGAGGGAGGATGAGGACTTCATGAAGACACTAGAAAGAGGTAGGTGCTGCAGTCAGCCCTGTGTAGATGTTAGAGAGAGAGAGAGGGTGGCCCTGATTCTACAGAACGAGGAATTCCTCAGTGAGTTGAGGGAGGATGAGGACTTCATGAAGACACTAGAAAGAGGTAGGTGCTGCAGTCAGCCCTGTGTAGATGTTAGAGAGAGAGAGGGTGGCCCTGATTCTACAGAACGAGGAATTCCTCAGTGAGTTGAGGGAGGATGAGGACTTCATGAAGACACTAGAAAGAGGTAAGTGCTGCAGTCAGCCCTGTGTAGATGTTAGAGAGAGAGAGTGGCCCTGATTCTACAGAACGAGGAATTCCTCAGTGAGTTGAGGGAGGATGAGGACTTCATGAAGACTCTAGAAAGAGGTAGGTGCCGCAGTCAGCCCAGTGTAGATGTTAGAGAGAGAGAGAGGGTGGCCCTGATTCTACAGAACGAGGAATTCCTCAGTGAGTTGAGGGAGGATGAGGACTTCATGAAGACACTAGAAAGAGGTAAGTGCTGCAGTCAGCCCTGTGTATATGTTAGAGAGAGAGAGTGGCCCTGATTCTACAGAATGAGGAATTCCTCAGTGAGTTGAGGGAGGATGAGGACTTCATGAAGACACTAGAAAGAGGTAGGTGCTGCAGTCAGCCCTGTGTAGATGTTAGAGAGAGAGAGGGTGGCCCTGATTCTACAGAACGAGGAATTCCTCAGTGAGTTGAGGGAGGATGAGGACTTCATGAAGACACTAGAAAGAGGTAAGTGCTGCAGTCAGCCCTGTGTAGATGTTAGAGAGAGAGAGAGGGTGGCCCTGATTCTACAGAACGAGGAATTCCTCAGTGAGTTGAGGGAGGATGAGGACTTCATGAAGACACTAGAAAGAGGTAGGTGCTGCAGTCAGCCCAGTGTAGATGTTAGAGAGAGAGAGAGAGGGTGGCCCTGATTCTACAGAACGAGGAATTCCTCAGATAGTTGAGGGAGGATGAGGACTTCATGAAGACACTAGAAAGAGGTAGGTGCTGCAGTCAGCCCTGTGTAGATGTTAGAGAGAGGGGGTGGCCCTGATTCTACAGAACGAGGAATTCCTCAGTGAGTTGAGGGAGGATGAGGACTTCATGAAGACACTAGAAAGAGGTAAGTGCTGAAGTCAGCCCTGTGTAGATGTTAGAGAGAGAGGGAGAGGGTGGCCCTGATTCTACAGAACGAGGAATTCCTCAGTGAGTTGAGGGAGGATGAGGACTTCATGAAGACACTAGAAAGAGGTAGGTGCCGCAGTCAGCCCAGTGTAGATGTTAGAGAGAGAGGGTGGCCCTGATTCTACAGAACGAGGAATTCCTCAGTGAGTTGAGGGAGGATGAGGACTTCATGAAGACTCTAGAAAGAGGTAGGTGCTGCAGTCAGCCCTGTGTAGATGTTAGAGAGAGAGAGAGGGTGGCCCTGATTCTACAGAACGAGGAATTCCTCAGTGAGTTGAGGGAGGATGAGGACTTCATGAAGACTCTAGAAAGAGGTAGGTGCTGCAGTCAGCCCTGTGTAGATGTTAGAGAGAGAGAGGGTGGCCCTGATTCTACAGAACGAGGAATTCCTCAGTGAGTTGAGGGAGGATGAGGACTTCATGAAGACTCTAGATAGAGGTAGGTGCTGCAGTCAGCCCTGTGTAGATGTTAGAGAGAGAGGGTGGCCCTGATTCTACAGAACGAGGAATTCCTCAGTGAGTTGAGGGAGGATGAGGACTTCATGAAGACTCTAGAAAGAGGTAGGTGCTGCAGTCAGCCCTGTGTAGATGTTAGAGAGAGAGAGAGAGGGTGGCCCTGATTCTACAGAACGAGGAATTCCTCAGCGAGTTGAGGGAGGATGAGGACTTCATGAAGACACTAGAAAGAGGTAGGTGCTGCAGTCAGCCCTGTGTAGATGTTAGAGAGAGAGAGAGGGTGGCCCTGATTCTACAGAACGAGGAATTCCTCAGTGAGTTGATGGAGGATGAGGACTTCATGAAGACACTAGAAAGAGGTAAGTGCTGCAGTCAGCCCTGTGTAGATGTTAGAGAGAGAGGGTGGCCCTGATTCTACAGAACGAGGAATTTCTCAGTGAGTTGAGGGAGGATGAGGACTTCATGAAGACACTAGAAAGAGGTAGGTGCTGCAGTCAGCCCTGTGTAGATGTTAGAGAGAGAGGGTGGCCCTGATTCTACAGAACGAGGAATTCCTCAGTGAGTTGAGGGAGGATGAAGACTTCATGAAGACACTAGAAAGAGGTAGGTGCTGCAGTCAGCCCTGTGTAGATGTTAGAGAGAGAGGGTGGCCCTGATTCTACAGAACGAGGAATTTCTCAGTGAGTTGAGGGAGGATGAGGACTTCATGAAGACACTAGAAAGAGGTAGGTGCCGCAGTCAGCCCAGTGTAGATGTTAGAGAGAGAGGGTGGCCCTGATTCTACAGAACGAGGAATTCCTCAGTGAGTTGAGGGAGGATGAGGACTTCATGAAGACTCTAGAAAGAGGTAAGTGCTGCAGTCAGCCCTGTGTAGATGTTAGAGAGAGAGAGAGGGTGGCCCTGATTCTACAGAACGAGGAATTCCTCAGTGAGTTGAGGGAGGATGAGGACTTCATGAAGACTCTAGAAAGAGGTAAGTGCTGCAGTCAGCCCAGTGTAGATGTTAGAGAGAGAGAGAGGGTGGCCCTGATTCTACAGAACGAGGAATTCCTCAGTGAGTTGAGGGAGGATGAGGACTTCATGAAGACACTAGAAAGAGGTAAGTGCTGAAGTCAGCCCTGTGTAGATGTTAGAGAGAGAGAGAGAGGGAGGGTGGCCCTGATTCTACAGAACGAGGAATTCCTCAGTGAGTTGAGGGAGGATGAGGACTTCATGAAGACACTAGAAAGAGGTAGGTGCCGCAGTCAGCCCAGTGTAGATGTTAGAGAGAGAGGGTGGCCCTGATTCTACAGAACGAGGAATTCCTCAGTGAGTTGAGGGAGGATGAGGACTTCATGAAGACTCTAGAAAGAGGTAGGTGCTGCAGTCAGCCCTGTGTAGATGTTAGAGAGAGGGAGGGTGGCCCTGATTCTACAGAACGAGGAATTCCTCAGTGAGTTGAGGGAGGATGAGGACTTCATGAAGACTCTAGAAAGAGGTAGGTGCTGCAGTCAGCCCTGTGTAGATGTTAGAGAGAGAGGGTGGCCCTGATTCTACAGAACGAGGAATTCCTCAGTGAGTTGAGGGAGGATGAGGACTTCATGAAGACACTAGAAAGAGGTAGGTGCTGCAGTCAGCCCTGTGTAGATGTTAGAGAGAGAGGGTGGCCCTGATTCTACAGAACGAGGAATTCCTCAGTGAGTTGAGGGAGGATGAGGACTTCATGAAGACACTAGAAAGAGGTAGGTGCCGCAGTCAGCCCTGTGTAGATGTTAGAGAGAGAGAGGGTGGCCCTGATTCTACAGAACGAGGAATTCCTCAGTGAGTTGAGGGAGGATGAGGACTTCATGAAGACACTAGAAAGAGGTAGGTGCTGCAGTCAGCCCTGTGTAGATGTTAGAGAGAGAGGGTGGCCCTGATTCTACAGAACGAGGAATTCCTCAGTGAGTTGAGGGAGGATGAGGACTTCATGAAGACACTAGAAAGAGGTAGGTGCCGCAGTCAGCCCTGTGTAGATGTTAGAGAGAGAGAGGGTGGCCCTGATTCTACAGAACGAGGAATTCCTCAGTGAGTTGAGGGAGGATGAGGACTTCATGAAGACACTAGAAAGAGGTAGGTGCTGCAGTCAGCCCAGTGTAGATGTTAGAGAGAGAGGGTGGGTGGCCCTGATTCTACAGAACGAGGAATTCCTCAGTGAGTTGAGGGAGGATGAGGACTTCATGAAGACACTAGAAAGAGGTAGGTGCCGCAGTCAGCCCTGTGTAGATGTCAGAGAGAGAGAGGGAGGGTGGCCCTGATTCTACAGAATGAGGAATTCCTCAGTGAGTTGAGGGAGGATGAGGACTTCATGAAGACACTAGAAAGAGGTAAGTGCTGCAGTCAGCCCTGTGTAGATGTTAGAGAGAGAGAGGGTGGCCCTGATTCTACAGAACGAGGAATTCCTCAGTGAGTTGAGGGAGGATGAGGACTTCATGAAGACACTAGAAAGAGGTAGGTGCTGCAGTCAGCCCTGTGTAGATGTCAGAGAGAGAGAGAGGGAGGGTGGCCCTGATTCTACAGAACGAGGAATTCCTCAGTGAGTTGAGGGAGGATGAGGACTTCATGAAGACTCTAGATAGAGGTAGGTGCTGCAGTCAGCCCTGTGTAGATGTTAGAGAGAGAGGGTGGCTCTGATTCTACAGAACGAGGAATTCCTCAGTGAGTTGAGGGAGTATGAGGACTTCATGAAGACACTAGAAAGAGGTAAGTGCTGCAGTCAGCCCTGTGTAGATGTTAGAGAGAGAGGGTGGCCCTGATTCTACAGAACGAGGAATTCCTCAGTGAGTTGAGGGAGGATGAGGACTTCATGAAGACACTAGAAAGAGGTAGGTGCTGCAGTCAGCCCTGTGTAGATGTTAGAGAGAGAGAGAGGGTGGCCCTGATTCTACAGAACGAGGAATTCCTCAGTGAGTTGAGGGAGGATGAGGACTTCATGAAGACACTAGAAAGAGGTAGGTGCTGCAGTCAGCCCTGTGTAGATGTTAGAGAGAGAGAGTGGCCCTGATTCTACAGAATGAGGAATTCCTCAGTGAGTTGAGGGAGGATGAGGACTTCATGAAGACTCTAGATAGAGGTAGGTGCTGCAGTCAGCCCTGTGTAGATGTTAGAGAGAGAGGGTGGCCCTGATTCTACAGAACGAGGAATTCCTCAGCGAGTTGAGGGAGGATGAGGACTTCATGAAGACACTAGAAAGAGGTAGGTGCTGCAGTCAGCCCTGTGTAGATGTTAGAGAGAGAGAGAGGGTGGCCCTGATTCTACAGAACGAGGAATTCCTCAGCGAGTTGAGGGAGGATGAGGACTTCATGAAGACACTAGAAAGAGGTAGGTGCTGCAGTCAGCCCTGTGTTGATGTTAGAGAGAGAGAGAGGGTGGCCCTGATTCTACAGAACGAAGAATTCCTCAGTGAGTTGAGGGAGGATGAGGACTTCATGAAGACACTAGAAAGAGGTAGGTGCTGCAGTCAGCCCTGTGTTGATGTTAGAGAGAGAGGGTGGCCCTGATTCTACAGAACGAGGAATTCCTCAGTGAGTTGAGGGAGGATGAGGACTTCATGAAGACACTAGAAAGAGGTAGGTGCTGCAGTCAGCCCTGTGTAGATGTTAGAGAGAGAGAGAGGGTGGCCCTGATTCTACAGAACGAGGAATTCCTCAGCGAGTTGAGGGAGGATGAGGACTTCATGAAGACACTAGAAAGAGGTAGGTGCTGCAGTCAGCCCTGTGTAGATGTTAGAGAGAGAGGGTGGCCCTGATTCTACAGAACGAGGAATTCCTCAGTGAGTTGAGGGAGGATGAGGACTTCATGAAGACTCTAGAAAGAGGTAAGTGCTGCAGTCAGCCCTGTGTATATGTTACGAGAGAGAGAGAGGGTGGCCCTGATTCTACAGAACGAGGAATTCCTCAGTGAGTTGAGGGAGGATGAGGACTTCATGAAGACTCTAGAAAGAGGTAGGTGCTGCAGTCAGCCCTGTGTAAATGTTAGAGAGAGAGGGTGGCCCTGATTCTACAGAACGAGGAATTCCTCAGTGAGTTGAGGGAGGATGAGGACTTCATGAAGACACTAGAAAGAGGTAAGTGCTGCAGTCAGCCCTGTGTAGATGTTAGAGAGAGAGGGTGGCCCTGATTCTACAGAACGAGGAATTCCTCAGTGAGTTGAGGGAGGATGAGGACTTCATGAAGACACTAGAAAGAGGTAAGTGCTGCAGTCAGCCCTGTGTAGATGTTAGAGAGAGAGGGTGGCCCTGATTCTACAGAACGAGGAATTCCTCAGTGAGTTGAGGGAGGATGAGGACTTCATAAAGACTCTAGAAAGAGGTGAGTGCTGCAGTCAGCCCTGTGTATATGTTACGAGAGAGAGGGTGGCCCTGATTCTACAGAACGAGGAATTCCTCAGTGAGTTGAGGGAGGATGAGGACTTCATGAAGACTCTAGATAGAGGTAGGTGCTGCAGTCAGCCCTGTGTAGATGTTAGAGAGAGAGGGTGGCCCTGATTCTACAGAACGAGGAATTCCTCAGTGAGTTGAGGGAGGATGAGGACTTCATGAAGACTCTAGAAAGAGGTGAGTGCTGCAGTCAGCCCTGTGTAGATGTTAGAGAGAGAGGGTGGCCCTGATTCTACAGAACGAGGAATTCCTCAGTGAGTTGAGGGAGGATGAGGACTTCATGAAGACTCTAGAAAGAGGTGAGTGCTGCAGTCAGCCCTGTGTTTATGTTACGAGAGAGAGGGTGGCCCTGATTCTACAGAACGAGGAATTCCTCAGTGAGTTGAGGGAGGATGAGGACTTCATGAAGACTCTAGAAAGAGGTAGGTGCCGCAGTCAGCCCTGTGTAGATGTTAGAGAGAGAGAGGGAGGGTGGCCCTGATTCTACAGAATGAGGAATTCCTCAGTGAGTTGAGGGAGGATGAGGACTTCATGAAGACTCTAGAAAGAGGTAGGTGCTGCAGTCAGCCCTGTGTAGATGTTAGAGAGAGAGAGGGTGGCCCTGATTCTACAGAACGAGGAATTCCTCAGTGAGTTGAGGGAGGATGAGGACTTCATGAAGACACTAGAAAGAGGTAGGTGCCGCAGTCAGCCCTGTGTAGATGTTAGAGAGAGAGGGTGGCCCTGATTCTACAGAACGAGGAATTCCTCAGTGAGTTGAGGGAGGATGAGGACTTCATGAAGACACTAGAAAGAGGTAGGTGCTGCAGTCAGCCCTGTGTAGATGTTAGAGAGAGAGGGTGGCCCTGATTCTACAGAACGAGGAATTCCTCAGTGAGTTGAGGGAGGATGAGGACTTCATGAAGACTCTAGAAAGAGGTAGGTGCCGCAGTCAGCCCTGTGTAGATGTTAGAGAGAGAGAGGGTGGCCCTGATTCTACAGAACGAGGAATTCCTCAGTGAGTTGAGGGAGGATGAGGACTTCATGAAGACACTAGAAAGAGGTAGGTGCCGCAGTCAGCCCTGTGTAGATGTTAGAGAGAGAGGGTGGCCCTGATTCTACAGAACGAGGAATTCCTCAGTGAGTTGAGGGAGGATGAGGACTTCATGAAGACACTAGAAAGAGGTAGGTGCCGCAGTCAGCCCTGTGTAGATGTTAGAGAGAGAGGGTGGCCCTGATTCTACAGAACGAGGAATTCCTCAGTGAGTTGAGGGAGGATGAGGACTTCATGAAGACTCTAGAAAGAGGTAGGTGCTGCAGTCAGCCCTGTGTAGATGTTAGAGGGAGAGGGAGGGTGGCCCTGATTCTACAGAACGAGGAATTCCTCAGTGAGTTGAGGGAGGATGAGGACTTCATGAAGACACTAGAAAGAGGTAGGTGCTGCAGTCAGCCCTGTGTAGATGTTAGAGGGAGAGGGAGGGTGGCCCTGATTCTACAGAACGAGGAATTCCTCAGTGAGTTGAGGGAGGATGAGGACTTCATGAAGACACTAGAAAGAGGTAGGTGCCGCAGTCAGCCCTGTGTAGATGTTAGAGAGAGAGGGTGGCCCTGATTCTACAGAACGAGGAATTCCTCAGTGAGTTGAGGGAGGATGAGGACTTCATGAAGACACTAGAAAGAGGTAGGTGCCGCAGTCAGCCCTGTGTAGATGTTAGAGAGAGAGGGTGGCCCTGATTCTACAGAACGAGGAATTCCTCAGTGAGTTAAGGGAGGATGAGGACTTCATGAAGACTCTAGAAAGAGGTAGGTGCTGCAGTCAGCCCTGTGTAGATGTTAGAGAGAGAGGGTGGCCCTGATTCTACAGAACGAGGAATTCCTCAGTGAGTTGAGGGAGGATGAGGACTTCATGAAGACTCTAGAAAGAGGTAGGTGCCGCAGTCAGCCCTGTGTAGATGTTAGAGAGAGAGGCCCTGATTCTACAGAACGAGGAATTCCTCAGTGAGTTGAGGGAGGATGAGGACTTCATGAAGACACTAGAAAGAGGTAGGTGCCGCAGTCAGCCCTGTGTAGATGTTAGAGAGAGAGGCCCTGATTCTACAGAACGAGGAATTCCTCAGTGAGTTGAGGGAGGATGAGGACTTCATGAAGACACTAGAAAGAGGTAGGTGCTGCAGTCAGCCCTGTGTAGATGTTAGAGAGAGAGGCCCTGATTCTACAGAACGAGGAATTCCTCAGTGAGTTGAGGGAGGATGAGGACTTCATGAAGACTCTAGAAAGAGGTAGGTGCTGCAGTCAGCCCTGTGTAGATGTTAGAGAGAGAGAGGGAGGGTGGCCCTGATTCTACAGAACGAGGAATTCCTCAGTGAGTTGAGGGAGGATGAGGACTTCATGAAGACACTAGAAAGAGGTAGGTGCCGCAGTCAGCCCTGTGTAGATGTTAGAGAGAGAGAGGGAGGGTGGCCCTGATTCTACAGAACGAGGAATTCCTCAGTGAGTTGAGGGAGGATGAGGACTTCATGAAGACTCTAGAAAGAGGTAGGTGCTGCAGTCAGCCCTGTGTAGATGTTAGAGAGAGAGAGGGAGGGTGGCCCTGATTCTACAGAACGAGGAATTCCTCAGTGAGTTGAGGGAGGATGAGGACTTCATGAAGACTCTAGAAAGAGGTAGGTGCTATATTTGACCCTGCTGTGTAAGGGCCACCACTGATGTCTCAGAACCCTTGGTGGACCGGGCAAACAGGTGGTGTACAGTAGTGTAACAGATTAGTGGAGTAAATGCATTTGAGAACATGTACGATTCATCATCGAATATCAACCAAAGGGGATTGCCGCAGCTGGAGTGCATATTGGTGGTATTGGTCAGGTAATGTACAGCCAGGGAGTTAGCAAGGACTCGTCCTACCTGTCTTTTGGACAGGTAGTTTCCTAAAAACCTCCTGTTTGGACAGGCAAAGATTTCTATGATGATTTTTCAATTTTGACTTTTGGGGTGCAATAACCAGATATTTTCCTAACAAACCATCTTCTAGTACATAACTGAAGTATAAATTGCCCTTTTTGACACACTAGACTATTACATGTAGCTGGTATAAGGATTTAAAGTAGATAAGTGGCTAAATCTGGACGGGCAAAAGTTTTGAAATTGCTGTTTTGGACAGGCATTTTTAAAATCCTGGCTAAGACCCTGTCAGTACAGCATTCAGCCCTGTGACACCAATGGTTGGCAACTATTGCTAGAATTATTAGGCAGGTGATCATGGTCTTAGCCAGCAATCTGGGTGTCTTTTTGGACACCCAAACCCTTAAAAAGCATCCCTCAGGACACCCAAATATTTCTGTGAGGAAATTCGTAAAATGTCAATCTCAAGCATATAATTGATTTTTTTCTTCTCCATATAAACCCCATGACATTGTGTAAGGATGTCATGCCTTACTTTGGCAAATTTATACATATTTATGGTTGAGATCTGAGTATTTTGTGGTCCCCCTTGAAAATTTGGACGCCCCAAAATTTCAAAATTGCCAATTTTGGGCACCCAGTTCCTAAATCCTGGCTAAGACCCTGGTTGGCAACTATTGCTAGAATTTCCATGCAGGTGATGTGTATGGATGTTGTTTTCTCATACTTTTATAAGATTCACCACTGGAGGCCATCAACCAAAGGTGGTCTCTTGAGACAAAGGATGTATATTGGTGTTGTTTTTTGAACACATTTTTTCACAATATATTCAAATTGTGTGCTTCCCTATTCACAGGTTTGACTGACTGTTATACCTATTTTCATGTTTGCTATGATGTTTTGTTTAATTCAATTAACTTCAATTTTACTGTATTGTTTTTGTTATAATTGTATCATTTTATCCCTATCTTGCCAATTTTTAGAGGAACAAGTATTCAAACATTGCTTCTGATGAATGTTTCCTCTTCAAATGAATAGAGTTTCCCTATAACCTGTATTTATGTTTGATCTTCTTGATTTCGAGTTTGTTGTTTTTGTGGGAGAACTGGAGTTCCATACTGGGCATTGGTGGGGTGGAACCTTGGTGATCGCAGAGACTTAGCTAGGACCCGTCCTACCTGTCTTTTGGACAGGTAGTTTCCTAAAAACCTTGTATTTGGACAGGCCAAAAAATTTGACTTTTAGGGGGGTAATAACCAAATATTCTCCTAACAAACCATCTTCTAGCACATAGCTGAAGTGTAAATTGCCCTTTTTGACACACTATGCCAGTAAATGTAGCTGGTATAAGGATTTGAAGTGAATTAGTTGCTAAATCTAGACGGGCAGAAATTTTGGAATTGCTGTTTTGAACAGGCATTTTTTAAATCCTGGCTAAGACCCTGGGTGATCGTCACTTTTACTGTCCAATTTCTCACGTGCCTGAAGTGAGAGTGTGCAGTGGTGAGACACAGCAAGCATTCTGCACAGCGCGTTGTTATCCCATTCTGTACAGCTTGGCCAGGTGGCTCAGTCACTATATACACATGGAGCCACTCTGTACAGTGACAATCAGCATAATTGAAAAAACAAGAAATGACTCCAGTTCTTCCCACTTGCTTGTTTTTATTATTTCATACTTACCACACGTCTGCTTTCCAGATCGCATGAATGCCTCGGCATTTGAACTGCCCTCTCACGACCCCTCACCTCTCCCCCAGTTCCAACCTCAAAACGCTTCACTGGCAGAAGGTACGAAAAGTTTGACATCCACCTCTCGTGGGTAGAAATAGAGGTAGTTTACCCGTTAGAGGTAGTTTACCTGGTAAAGGTAGTTTACCTGGTAAAGGTAATTTACCTGTTAAAGGTAGTTTACCTGTTAAAGGTAGTTTACCAGGTAGTTTACCTGTTAGAGGTAGTTTATCTGTTAGGGGTAGTTCACCTGTTAGAGGTAGTTTACCTGTTAGAGGTAGTTTATCTGTTAAAGGTAGTTTACCTGTTAGAGGTAGTTTACCTGTTAAAGGTAGTTTACCCGTTAGAGGTAGTTTACCTGTTAAAGGTAGTTTACCTGTTAGAGGTAGTTTATCTGTTAAAGGTAGTTTACCTGTTAAAGGTAGTTTACCTGGTAAAGGTAGTTTACCTGTTAGAGGTAGTTTACCTGGTAAAGGTAGTTTACCTGTTAGAGGTAGTTTACCTGTTAGAGATAGTTTACCTGGTAAAGGTAATTTACCTGTTAAAGGTAGTTTACCTGTAAAAGGTAGTTTACCTGGTAAAGGTAATTTACCTGTTAAAGGTAGTTTACCTGTTAGAGGTTGTTTACCTGGTAAAGGTAGTTTACCTGTGAAGTGTAAACCCTTCCATTGCTAAGACTACTTTCGTCCAAAGCCCAGTGATGCAAAGATTTTTGAAAAACATCTAAATCCTGTCATATTGGTATTCATTGGAAAGCTCTCGCTGAGTACTGTCAGATGGTTACCCATGTGCCAGGGTTTCAGTCATTTTTCAGTTTTTTTTGCATCATTTTGTATTGGCAAAATTAGTCACCAACAGCATAAGGGTAAAGGTAGTTTACCGGTTAGAGGTAGTTTACCTGTTATTGGTAGTTTACCTGTTATAGGTAGTTTACCTGTTAGAGGTTGTTTACCTGTTAGAGGTGGTTTACCTGTTAGAGGTAGTTTACCTGTTAAAGGTAGTTTACCTGTTAGAGGTAGTTTATCTGTTAAAGGTAGTTTACCTGTTGGAGGTAGTTTACCTGTTAGAGGTAGTTTACCTGTTAGAGGTAGTTTACCTGTTAGAGGTAGTTTACCTGTTAGAGGTAGTTTACCTGTTAGAGGTAGTTTACCTGTTATTTTTGAACTTTCATTTTTCATCAATTTATGCAGATAATAAAATAACGAAGGTATAACAATGACATACTATGGTTTTTCACAAATAATGTTAATAATATATTGACTTTTCAAACAGGAATGTTTTTATATGTTTTTGGCTTACATTTATCAGTGTCTCTATATTTATCACTGTCTCTATCCTGGTGGCTATCTGAAGAGGCTGGTTCTTGTTAGGGTCACTCATAAGGTCCTAAATTGACAAGAATATTGCAAGGACACCTTGGCAATTCTCAGCAGCTAGTCAATTGGTGTGGCAATATTTTAACCCATTAATACTTAGGAGTTACTACAGCAATTGTCGTCTGGATCTAGGATACTTTTTTCAATAACTTCAGAATTGAGAATGATTTTACAAAATATTTGAAGGAGAGTTGTTGGTTATGTTCTGAATAACATTTCTCCTTCAAATATTTTTCTAACGTTGCTTCTGCATGAAAGATTTTATCAAAAATGTCAGGCTGTTTTGGCCGCTGCGAGCATTAATGGGTCAAGGCAGGCATTTGATTTTGAAACTGAAAATTCTGACACACATGATGTCATATAGACTACTTTTATATCTCAATACATACTTCTAATCATATCACTATTGTATTGATCTATGCCATTGGAATACTGAAACGTGCACTAAATAAGATTTTGACTTGTATTAGGAAGTTCATCAAATAAAAAATCAAAAATTCTTTAAAGGAAAACAAAACAAAACAATAAAATGATATCAACCACTTACTGCCTGTTGATTTCAGACCGCAAGAACATGCGTGAATTGGATATGATTCTGGAGCAAACTGCAACAAGAAATGGTAAATATACCCACACACACACAGTTTTCTGTCCCCAGCTACCAATACCATTAAGATTTTGTTATTTCATACCATCCTGTGTTAGTTCTGCTTATGACTTGCATGGAGATGGAATGTATAAGGTCTTGAACAAGAATATCTGCATCCTGTAACCCTCCCAACTATAGTTAATTTCAGTTGACCCTGGAATTTATGAATTGCCTTTAATCGTTTTTGCAGCATGTTCAACACATATACCCCTCCCCTAGAGATGTAACAAACATATGATATGCTGATATGGTGAATAGGGTCTTAGCCAGGATTTAGAGACTGGGTGCCCAAAATTGGCAATTATTCAATTGGTAGGCATCCTTTTTTTTCAAGGGAGAGCATAATATATACTCTTATTACTACCATAGACATGTATTTCCTTATTGAAATTAGGCATGATATCCTAATACAATGTTATTTGAATGATATTGAGGTAAAGCATTCAATTATACACTTGAAATAAACGTTTTTTGAATTATATTGAGGTAAAGTATTCAATTATACACTTGAAATAGACATATTCAGAAATTGCTCACAAAAGAGTCGGGTGTCCTGAGGGGTGATGATTTTTGAGGGTTTAGACACCCACACATGGTCTCAGCCAGCAGGGTGTCTGGGTGTCTTTTTGGACACCCAAACCCTTAAAAAGCACCCCTCAGGACACCCAAATTTTTTTGTGAGGAATTTCTTAAAATGTCAATCTCAAGCATATAATTGATTTTTTTCATCATCATATAATTCCCATGACCTTGTATATAAGGATATCATGCCTTATTTTGATAAGTATATACATGTTTATGTTTGAAATCTGAGTATATTGTGGTCCCCCTTAAAAATTTGGACGCCCAAAGATTTTTCAATGGCCAATTTTAGGCACCCAGTTTCTAATTCCCTGCACCCAGATGCCCTGCCTGCTAAGACTGTGATAGAGAATGCTAATATGACTAATATTGCTCGGTCCCAGACGTGTTTGTTTCCCACACTCATGAACTGCTCTGCACATTAGCATATGGAATGTGAATGTGTTCTGAAAACTTTGATACCAACTCATCAGAAAGGTGGGGAAGGATTGTTAAATCCGATAGGTATGTCAATTCTTAATCAAACGATTCCCAAAATATTGGAGCTGCACTCACCACTCACGAACTCGAGTGGCTCGAGCCCTGAGGCAAACTCGCCGAGCTCGAGCTGAAATGTTCAAATCGTGAGCTTGTCTATGTTGGGAACACAAGCGTAACACAGAGCACCTAAGACATTATTAACATACATAACTGCTTATCGCTGTCAGGTCTTCTTTACAATCTCCAATGTACCTCGTCAGCACGTTTTAAAATTAGATAAAAAATCTCTGCCAATAAATATTTATTTCTTAATAGCTTTGCTGGAAAATAAGTATTTCTCTGAAAAATTGGAACGTCCGTGAGCTCATGAGCTCACGAGTCAAACTGGTGATGTACTCATGAGTTGATCTTCCCCGTGAGTGCAGCTCTACAGCTCAGACCATGTGTGAATAGTTTGATTACCTACCTAAGCTCTTTAAGGTGGCTGTAAACGTTTCCCGTGGAGAGCAGACTTTCCCTCAAATAATGGCTGATTTCTCATTATTTGTACACTAAACCCCTAGCAAACTATATATTTTTAGAAAGCTGAGATTCTAAGGAATACATAGGATATGGATAGGTTGTATGTGCTCCAAATATTTTAAAGAAATTGGGGTCAAAACTTTGACTAATCAATTTTCAGTACATATGTCGCGGCTGACGCAAATCTAAGAGCAGGATCTAAGATAATAACCTGATTTTTTAAAACATTGAAAAAAACCTTTGTCTCTTCAAAACTAGACAAGGGTTTTGTAAAATATGGCCCCTAACTTTTTTAATGGCCATTTATCTAACAACATTTTAGGAAAAAAATGCTTTTTTGGTTTCTTGATTTTTGACTCACTATAAAAAATTAACCAGATAAGATATTGCAATATCCCCGTCTAGATTTGTAGAGAACATGTTTTAGAATCTATATACAAAGTTTGAAGCTAATTGATTAAGATTTGTGTCTAAATTCACGTCAGCCGTGAGAGTAAAACTATAGAAAACTAAGCTGAGAAAATGGCAGTTTTGTGTATTTCACAGTTAAAGTTACTGTGCAACTTTTTGCTACTACTTTAATGTATTTATTTTTGTCCAAGTGGAAAGATAAAGTAACCTTCCATTGTATTTCACAACTGTCAACATTTTTTTCTTCTCAATTACCTCAAAAAAAAGTATAAATGAGTACATTTCTGCAACCTGCCTAACATCCCTGTCAACTGGATTCCATATATGGGCATATGACATCACCCAAGCCCCGCCTACTTAGTAGACTTGCATCTTGTTTGCATGCTAATGTATATGTATTATAGCTCTTGAATTCTTAATAATTCAAAGAACTTTGCCATCAAAATCAATTTTCAGCTATCTAGTGTGTTATGCTGGCAGACTCTTTGACTGCAAGTATATTGATTTGGCAAATAAAAGCTTGTAATGCTCTATATGGGGTTTTTAGCTTCATTTATCTAAGACAAACATGTTGCAGGGCCAATTCTGAAGCTATCCAAACTTCCAAAGCATAGCTTTCTGACAAGGTGGCTTTTAGATTCTGAGCCTTGAAAGAAAGATAATTTCACAAACCTCTATTGCTGTATCTCCACTCCAGTGATCCAAGTTACATAATCCAGAATGAGTAATCCATACATATTTTGCAGCAGAAATGGCAACTTTCCCTGAGGTCTGACACAGAATTCCTTTGTCTAGTGAATCCCATATGAGTAGACTGTCCACATTAACTACTACACTGCTTGAAACGCTTAGAGGAAGTGATCTTCCTGTTACCCATAGCAAATCTTATTTTTAGACATTGGTTCCTGACTCCCATAATCCTTGAGGGGATTATGGGTGACACCACACTCATTGTTCTAGAATGGGGAGTCCTGAGGGGATTATGACACCACACATACCTGTATCTATTTCCTCAGAGCTGAGGCCAGTCAGGCCACAGTGATAATCAATCAATAAACCCAATTATTCACCTGCAATTTCAATCTCCTTTTTGTCTCCAACTGAATTGACAACAATTGTTGTGAAAAATACAATCCAGGCTTTAATTAGTTAATAGCTGAATTATATGGGTGTAATTGTACTTTGGGCAACTATATCATGATTGCTATATTATTGTTTGAGAAAAACATGTGTTTGAAGATGAAACCAAGTTGATAAATACTAAAGTATTGTTAGTTATCCATAGAGCATAGAGTGTCTGTTCCAGCTGAAGGTATGAGACCCAACATCCTCCCAAAAGTCCAGGTTTTCCCATCAAATACACACATTTTTTTACTTGAAGCCCCAAAACTGGGATGTTTCCTGTTTTTCTCAGACAGCCGGAGCCACATTTTGATTAAGACTAATCCCTAATACACTATTTTTGAATTGATTAAAACATCATTGTCTGTGGTGCTAAAGTGGCCCATCTTACCCAACAGACATCCTTTCTAACCAACACATGCATACAAAGAAAAGACTGGCTGACCTTAAATGCCATCTCTAATCAGTTAACAATCCAAATACACATCCATTTCCTGTAGCTTTGATAAGGAGGTGGGAGGGGCTTATCAGCTAACTGGGGTCACATGACCATAACACTGCAGCATGCTCTCTGCCCTCTCTGTCTATTCATACCTGTCAAATCCAAATTTTTCACAAATTATGAACTTAGGATTGGAGTAGAGCTATGGGGTTTTTTCATAAGGAGGGTAAGACCCGGTTCATTAACATAATACATATATCTCAAAACAGGCTTCCCTGAGGACGAAACGTTTACGGCCACCTTAAGATGGAATAAGATGGCACATATCTGACCTTTATCATTACAATAAATGATAGATTAAACAACAACATATTGTAACAATAAGTTTATTAGAAATATTGAGTACCATTCCCTAAGTATGTAAAGCATGGGTAGAGTTTTGTATCTATACGGTTGAACTTGGATATGACAGACTCAATGGGACCAGGAAAGTTGGTCCGTCATATGCAAAATCCGTCGTATACATATGACAAATACTTCATATGCATCGGACTGGGACCAAGCATAATCGTCCGTCATATGCAAAAATCCGTCGTACAGTGGTCCGTCATATCCAAGTTCACCTGTAATAGTTATTCTTTGTTGCACTGCATGTGGTAGTTATTGCCTGCTAGTCTATGAGTTCTGTAGCAGCCTGTTTTGTTGCAGCTGAGTCTGTTGTACCCCCAGGACAGAGCACCCCAGCACCCTCTGTACCGGTGCCTAATGGTACCCATACCCTAGAGAAGATACTTGACGAGAGCAGTCCAGAGCACAATGGTGAGTGGCCTGTTACTATCAACTCATTCACACACGTCTGCTACTTTCATACTTTTGAAAATAACTTGCGAACAGAGCGAAAGTTCACAAAATATTTGAAGGAGAGTTGTAGTTTGGCCTCTGATAAACATTTCTCCTTCAAATGTTTTCCAGAAAATGCTTTTGTAAGTAATATATTTTCAAATGTGTCAGGCCTGTTTTGGCTGCTCTGAGCACAATGGTGAGTGGCCTGTTACTATCAACTCATTCACACTTAGAGCTCCACCAGAACCGAACGTCTGCTACTTTCACACTTTTGAAAATAACTTGCGAACAGAGCGAAAGTTCACAAAATATTTGAAGGAGAGTTGTAGTTTGGCTTCTGATAAACATTTCTCCTTCAAATGTTTTCCAGAAAATGCTTTTGTAAGTAATATATTTCCAAATGTGTCAGGCCTCTTTTGGCTGCTCTGAGTGTTAATGGGTTTATACCTCCCCTTTCACTCAGTGGCACAGCCTAAAAATATGTCATCGTGAAAAGCAAGATTCATTTTTCATAACATCATTTACTAAACCTTCAAATCAAGTATGTCAGCATCATTTGCAATGATTTCAGAAGCCAGAATAGTTTTCAAAGGTTTTGACAACTCGAAACTACATTTTCACAAAGTATGACTTTTCGTCATTAGAATATGTCTACCCGAAAGGTACACACAATTGAAATTACCTTCTGCAATTTATTTCCAATAACATTTCTGACACACATACATTTCGTTTATCAGTATGAAGTTATGTAATGTACAATTTTGTTTCTGGGCCTCCCTATGTCACGCGACCTTCACATTATTTTGGTAGTACATGTTTTTGCACGTTGGTCATAGCATGAAAATCTTATTCTATAGCGTAATGCATTTTCCTGGCATGTTGACACTCATACCTGATGTGTTTTAGATCCTTGAATATATCTCAGCTAAGGGGACCATGTTTTGTTAATTTTTGTGAACAAGGTGAGCGGGGCTAGTACACACAACATGTTTGGCGCACAATAGTCGACTTTGATCGTTTAATCTATCCCTTTGTGACATGTACCCTTGATTCCCAACTTTGAATAAAATTGATATCAGCCCCTCGTTGTACCTAATAGAAATATTTCTTATGTTTATGAGAAATTCACCATTTTGATTGTGAAAACAAGTATGAAGTTCAATATTTTAATAATGATAATGATAAAAATAATAATCTTTCTTTCACAAGGGTAACACAGTCATTACAGGATTTGATTTTCGCTGTGGCTATCAGATTTAAGAATTAAACTTTTCATTCTTTAGGTCACAGAGTTGAAAATTGTTCTTCAAGGTATAGTTTCTTGGATGATGAGAGAGATGAATATATATTTATTACAAAAAACCCAGTAAAATGCACAAACCCCTTGAATTTCTGTGAAAAAAGCAGAAACAACTTCCAGTCATAATGGATATCAGTCATGCAGTATTATTCATTTATGGCTTATAACAAGTATGCATATTAATGCGAGAAGTAAGAGCTAAATGAAGCTCATCAATGTAGAGAGGGAACATGCTAAAATATAATACGACAGTTAGAGTATGCCATCATTGGATGTAAAGATTTCAGACAACCTGATTATCATTTATTTACAACGTAATGAATCTAGAAAAATTGATTGATGAAAATACAAGCCCAACAGGTCACTCTACTTCTTAACCCATTAATGCTCACAACGCTAAAACAGCCTGACAATTTTGATGAAGTATTGCAGGCAAAAACCTATTCAGGAAAATATTTGATGGAGAAATGTTTATCAGGATATTAACCCATTAATGCTCACAGCGGCCAAAAGCAGCCTCACAATTTTAACGATAATTTGTAGGCAAAAGCAAAGTCAGGAAAATATTTCATTGAGAAATGTCAATCAGAACATTACCTACAACTTTCCTTCAAATATTTTGTAGAATTATGCTTGATTCTAAAGTTATTGCCAAAAGTATCATTGATCCAGACGACAATTTCTAGAGGTGCTCTTAAGCATTATTGGGTTAATAACAACTCTACTTCAAATATTTTGTAAAAATCCTTAAGCATTAATGGTTTAAGATAATTAATAGGCTCTTGTGTTATGAATACTATTTTCCACTGGTGATTAAGTGCCATGAGTGCAAGTTCTGGTTGTGAAAACGCCAGGGTTGTCTCCATGGAATAAACTTTTTCGCGGCTGCCCTGTTTAGATTGTATAGTTTGTATTCATGCTGTGATCTAATGAAATCCATTCCACCCCAAGACCTGGCACCGAAACACAGCAAGAAAAACAAGAGTGAGTAATCATTGGCCAAAACTGAACCCTACCAGTGACATGTTTTATAGATATGTTTTGTGCATACTATTCATCTGTGTTTGCTCATAACAGAGTGATCTTAATAGAACATCAATACCTTGAATTAGATGGCAATGAAAAAACTTTGATTAGAAATTAAATAAATCCTTCCTTGTTAATGGTTTAACATTAATAAAATCTTATATGTATTTGGCTTAGTTTGAATGTAAGATATCTTATATTTTTTTTCTAAAAGTGGCAGCGAGATTTCAAACCAAAAGTGAGCTGGAAATTATGGTTATGTCTTAACCCATTCACACTCAGAGTTTCTCTAGAAAGTGTCGTCTGCAACTCTCATTCGTTTGAAAATATCTTTTGAATAAAGCAAAAATTCACAAAATATTTGAAGGAGAGTTGTTGTTTGGCTTCTGATCAACATTTCTCCTTCAAATGTTTTCAGGAAAATGCTTTTCTAAATAAGATATTTCCAAAATCGTCAGGCCTCTTTTGGCCCCTCTGAGTGTAAATGGGTTAAACATGCTCACTAAGATATTGATGGTATTCTCCTCTCTATCCTTATTTCCACTCAATTTCAAGAAATTAAAATAACTAGTGCTCACCCTTGGCGTTCCCTTTGCATGAATTAATAAAACTGAACAATCCCAAGGCGAGAATTCTGCAACAATTAGAAATTTGCTATTTTTTTGTTCTCCAGTAAGGACTTTTATATAGCCACATAAACTTAGTTTGTCTTAACCCTTATGCTGGTGGTGGCTAATTTTGCCAATACAAAATGATGCAAAAAACCTGAAAAATGGCAAAGCCCTGGCATATGGGTACTCATCTGATAGTACTCAGCGAGAGCTTTCAAATGAATACCTAAATGACAGGGTTATGAAGATTTTCATAATTTTTTGCTTTTTTGTGCATCGGATAAAGGTAACATCAGCATCAGAAGAGTTACCTACCCCTACATGTTTACTTTGTTCTCTCTTCTCTCAGGTGGCTATGGCGAAGACCAGCAGAAAGAGATGGGGGCGTACCCCTTCAGCAAACCCATGGAGGGGCAGGTTGACAAAAATGCTGAGTTACGCAAACAGCTGCATCACATGGGAGCTTGTAAGTAGTCTGTATCTAATATATATATATATATATATATATATATATATATATATATATATATATATATATATATATATATATATATATATATATATATATATATATATATATATATATATATATATATTTATGTGTGTGTGTATATATATATATACTTTGTTGGTAGGAGTGTCATCGATACCTCCTAGATAATCGCTAAAATGAAGCAGCCAATTATCGTATCGGTAAAAGGTGGTGTATCGTATTGTGTATCGCAAATCTGCAAACTACTCCAACCGGAAGTCACACGTGAGGCAAAATGCCCCTATTCCGTCACAGTTTTGTGTTTCCTGGCGTTTGCCACTTGTCTAAACAATAATGAAGTTAACTGCCATGACTGATAAAACACTAAGTGGGGAGACAAAGTAGGCGGGGTCTGAAATCGGAATATGCCCTCAAAAGTGTAACATTTTCACCTCAAAATAGGAAAAAGAAAATGAAAATAAATAAATAAATCGTATAGCAAAAATCGTTATCAATGAAAATTTTTGCAAATATTCGTATCGGTAAATTTTCTGCTTTGATGACACTCCTATTTGTTAGTATAGAGATTTTTCCTGTAAAATATTGTTATGATGTCTTTATTGTATGATATGAAATTTGTATTTTATTTTGCTAATAATGATGGCTGATAATGTTTGATTAATCTTTCATTCTTGAATCTTTTCCAGCTTCCAAGAAAAAGTTCCATGCTATAGCAAAGACATTTTTCTCAAGAAAGAAGAAGAAAGCCAAGAATATGTATCCTTAAGAAATGCCAATAAGATTTTGCTACACATTTAAAGATACTCTTTAACTGTATTTGTATTTTACTACACAAGCAAATTACACTTCATAAATTCCCATACACTTAGAGATGACGATTGTGTGCTGTAGGTTTATAGAAATGACAATTAATGTATTACTATACATTTATAGGAATGACAATACATATGTCATTATGAATTTAAGGAGATGATATTTACATTTATTTAAAGAGATGATTACATTTATCATTATATAATTATAGGATTGACAATAAATATGTTAGGTATTTATAGAAATGGCAATTATGTATTTCTCTACAATGATAATTGTAGAAATGGCAATATGCCTACATAATTTTTCATTCATTAATAGAATTGACAATATTTGTATTACTATAAGTTTAAGGAGATGACAGTCAATGTATTACTAAACGCTATGCATTTATAGAAATAACAATTGATAGATTACAAAATACTATATACATAAAAAATATATATTTATATATATATATATTTATATATATATATCATATATATATATATATATATATATATATATATATATATATATATATATATGTGTGTGTGTGTGTGTGTGTGTGTGTGTGTGTGTGTGTGTGTGTGTGTGTGTGTATAATGTGAATATGACATATATGAAACTGTTCACTGATTTGTACTGAAATTTTCCTTCTGTTAATTCCTACAAAAGAAGTACATTTTCCTTAACACATTATTCTCAGATTATCTGAGAAGTCT
>OZ012691.1:35175850-35178350 GCA_963942565.1 Maea johnstoni
GTTGGGTGAGATTGTGGGGGTTTGGTGTTCAAAATAAGATGAAACATATCTAAATATTTAGTATGTAAAATATTCTAATTATAAAATATTGAAATGAAATGGAGCATCCAGACAATTTTAATGAAAGCACAATTGGGAAAATATTTGTAGGAAAATGCTGATTAAAACAGAAAATCTCCTCCAAATATTTTTCCTAAGGAATTGTCAAAGTTCTCAATGAAAAATTCTGATCTTTAACACTTATGCTGGTGGTGGCTAGTTATGCCAATATAAAATGATGCAAAAACCCTGAAAAATGACTGAAACCCTGGCACATGGGTACTCATCTGAGAGTACTCAGTGAGAGCTTTCCCATGAATACCAACATGACAGGGTTCAGATGGTTTTCCAAAATCTTTGCATCGTTGTGTTAAGCCGATTTTCAAAAATCCAGGTCCTTGTCCTTTGGAAGAAAGTTTAGTCTCAGCATTGGAAGGGTTAATGGGTTAAATTAAAGAGAATGTTAAAGTATAGCACTGTGTGACTTGAGTGGAAGGAAGCCTGGCTCCATGTTTTTGTGAGTCCTTTGGAGTTTCTTCTATGCTTGTCTTCTTTAGTTCTTGCAGTGCAAGAGATAAGTGATTGTACGTTTCATAAGGAGTACTGTTGTATCGAGGTAAAGTAGTGAATGCTAGGTTGTATATAATATTCTCATGGTTATTATTGATATTATTGTCATCACTGTAACAGTGCTCAGTATATTCCCTCCATGTATTGCACTCGCATTTGCGCCGCACCATTCTTATCATGTCCTGCTACCTCCTGTTTCTTCATTATTATGTGTATGTATATATATATATATATATATATATATATATATATATATATATATATATATATATATATATATATATATATATATATATATATATATATATATATTTATAAATATGTATACATATATATATATATATATATATATATATATATATATATATATATATATATATATATATATATATATATATATATATATATAATATATATATATATATATATATGTGTATGTATATATATATGTGTGGCTGACACCCGGTGTGTGTGTGTGTATGACCACAGATACACCGCTCTTGCTACACACTGAATAACCCAAGACCTGCCTGACTACAAGTTTATAATGTTCTTGATTTGAATGTAAATTGTTCCCCTGAGCCATGATTGGTCCTGTAATATCATAGATTGGTCACGGCTTATGCTAGGTTGCAGCTCTGATTTTTTTTAAGAAGTTTGAAAATTTTGAGTACGGGACGTAAAAATAGTATACTTTTAAGGGTAGTTTTATTTTTAAGTAAAATAAAGTCCTCTTAACCCTAAGTATGGTATGGATATGGTTCTAGACAACATACTCTTGTAATGTATGGTCGGGGCTTTTATGAATAAGCCTGTGTCACATATGGTCATAGCAGTAGCATATGGCTCTTTCATCCCAGTATATTTCATCTCTGTAAAAATGCTATTGTCACAAAGTGTTCAGACAGTTACAGTAAGAGCAGGCCGTTGTCTCTGAAAATGTCCTGCCCATGGATTTCTCTGTCCAGAGATATTTTTCCTGTAGTAATTAGATATTGGTCCTGGACTTTCAGTTATTATTAAATCATGAGATTCTGAGTCCCGACCATTTCTGATGGTTTTTAAAATTACTATTTAATTGAATTGAATGTTTTGATCTACCATGTCAGAATGGGTACTCAGTACCATTTAGTGACAAATGGAATGTGCCTTCTTTTTCCCAAAACATCATTTTAATATGGATGTCATATGAGATGTTTGAATATTGTTCCCACGATAATGGAATCCTGTTCTGCTATTTTGCTTTGCTATTGTATATATAGTAATTAGTATGTCCCATGGTGGGTGAGAATGCAATGTGAGAAGGTTGCCAGTGCCATTAGGTACGTAAAAGAAGTCCCCAGGAACTCTGGTTTCCTCCCTAATATCCCTTATGCTGCTGGTGGCTAATTTGGCCAATACAAAATAATGCGAAAAAACTTAAAAATTACTAAAACCCTGACAAATGGGTACTCATTTGAGAGTACTCAGCGAGAGCTATCCAATGAGTACCAACATGACAGGGTTTGAATGGTTTTCAACGAAAAATCTTAAAAATTACTGAAACCCTGACAAATGGGTACTCATTTGAGAGTACTCAGCGAGAGCTATCCAATGAGTACCAACATGACAGGGTTTGAATGGTTTTCAAAGATTTTTACGTTTTTGTACTTTGTAAGAATGTAGCCTCAGCATTGGAAGGGATCTTACCCCCTCATGCCATGAATTAAGTATGAAATCCAGACAAATATTTTAATGGGGAACTCTAAGCATGAACGCCAACGCAAAGTAATCTGCTTTTTCTCTTATAAACGCAACTCTTTGTGTAATTCTGAAAGTATGCTCTTCTGTTGTGATATCCTCAGTTTCCACTCCGCATTCTCACTGAGTTGGTTGGTAATGATTGTATATT
>OZ012691.1:35180850-35236004 GCA_963942565.1 Maea johnstoni
AACTTTGGCAAAATCTTTTAAGCAAAAGCATTATTGGAAAAATGTTTGAAGAATTTTTCCGCATTAATGGGTAAATATATTTGTACTTTTATCTGAGGCTTTTTCAGGACGAGAAGATTAAGGTGAATTCATGTACATGTTTTAAGGTGGAACCACAGTCAGACATTAACCCTTCCAATGCTTAGGCTACTTATGTTCAATGCAAAAGGACGCAAAGATTTTTTGAAAACCATTGAAACCTTGTCATGTTGGTACTCATTGAATAGCTCTCATCGAGAACTCTCAGATGAGTACCCATTTGACAGGGTTTAGATCATTTTTCAGCTTTTTTGCATCATTTTGTGTTAGCCAAATTAGCCACCAGCAGCATAAGGGTTAAGGTGGTTCTGCACTGATGAATGTCAAATATTTGAATGTAACTGCATAATTTATATTGCAAGTATCGTCCCATTTTATGCAAAGCAATATTTTAAGTGCTACTTATAAGTTGAGCATTGGATCTTACAGAGCTTCTGTACAAGGTTATATAGAACAGGAGCTTGTGAAGGTGAATTCTAGTGTTTACCCTATACATACAACATGCATGGCCTAGTCTATGGACACTTATAGATGTCCTATTTAGCAGAATGTACAAACTGACATGTGAGCAACAGCAGAATGTACTTATAAGGGCATAACAGAGCCTTCATATGTACTTATAAGGGCATAACAGAGCCTTCATATGTACTTATAAGGGCATAACAGAGCCTTCATTTGTACTTATAAGGGCATAACAGAGCCTTCATATGTACTTATAAGGGCATAACAGAGCCTTCATATTCCTGTAATTTATCAACGCTGGATCCTGATGAAATAAACCAAATATTTTATAATGGCAATGAAAATGCTTGTGTTGTTGTTGTTATTTGTGTGGTGTTTTACGTGGGAAGTGAGAATCGCTGTCTTCTCAGGAACACATTATTGACATTCAGTACCAAGTACTGCTCTAACTGCCAGAGTAGTATAATGGAAGTAGCCGGTCATTCCCAGGCGGATGGAGATAGATCAAGGTAGAGCTGCATTCACGGAGGGAGATCGACTCACGGACCTTCCGATTTTCCAAAAAATACTTATTTTCCAGCCCAGCTATTCAGAAATAAATATTTATTGACGGGGATTTATTAACATTGCCATGTTTAATTTATTTTAAAACGTGCTGACGAGGTACAAAGGTCAGAATAACACTCAGCACCGCTTGAATGTATACATTGGAGATTGTAAAGAAGACATGATCGCTCTAAACAGTTATGTATGTTTATAATGTGTGTTAGGTGTGCTCTCTTACATTTGTGTTCCCAAAATCGACGAGCTCACGATTTGAACACCTCAACTCGAGTTTGGCCCAGGGCTCAAGCCACTTGAGTTCGTGAGTGGTGAGTGCAGCTCTAGGATGAAGACAGATCAAGGTGGGTAATACTTTGGGCCTCTTATCCTGAAGAGACAGGGAAAATTTTGGGCCAATTGATCTCTGCTAATTAAAGGGGCCCTAAAGGCTCACATACATATCAGCTTATATGAAAGTAATACACTTCAAGAACAGGATGCTGCCCTTCTTTTTATCTCAGTGATGCCATGAGGGGATAATTTTGCATATTGCCATCATCCTTCCTAGCCCCTGGCAGCCACTGGCTGCATCCATGTTTTTCAATTGGGTGGCAGAGATCACTTCCTGCCCATAGCTCTGTGTTTATCTCATGCACCACTAAGCTCCTTTGCTACCCAATAACACTGACCACAGCAGGGGGTGACAACCCGGTTTCACAATGGTGGCGGCCTTGGCTCAATGGAGGTGCTATTCACTAATTGCAATTTTATATTTCTCTTTGTGTGGAGCTCTAAGGCTTCCCTGTTTATGACAGATGCTGAGCTATGTTCATGAACTTTCATATAAACCTATGATTCGTTCTGCCCAAAGTTCACCTTTAACAACCTTATGGCTATCATTATTAAGAAAAGGATATGTATATATGGCAAATAGGTGAATGTGCAAAATTTCTGACAAATTCCTGGGCCTAAAAAATGGCATGGGTAGGAAACTTTCCAGCCATGTGCCCACGGGGCGTGAGACATAATACCTAAAGGGGAAATATCCTAAATAAATTGCAATAGTGAAGGAACTTCTCAAGATAAATCATTTCATCTAAGCTGCATGGCTTTCAAATAATTCATTCAATTGTTTTAGGTTGTTTTATAGAAAAGAATTTAAACCCTGCTGAAATGTGTATGCAATGTCTATCTAGGAGACAAAAACATATTTGAAATGCAAATACAATTTAAAGGAAATATATATAATATGTCAATCCATTGGGTATGATATGAAGTAGTTTGAAACCTTAAATATGAAAGAGAAAACATCTGATTATATCTCCATCATTTATTTATTATCACAAAATATACATAAACTTCGCAAAAATAATCATTTACATCGCAATCCCTGAATTACATGAAATAAATTGCACTATCAATATGCATAATACTGCTTGTGAAGATAACTTGGAGGTCGATTTAGGCAAAGAAAGGGAAGCAGGTTTTATGAACATTGTAACATAGGGATAATGTTCCCATGTTCCCACAATTAGCAAAGACAATCTGTGGTGTCATACTATCTAATTTTGGACATCATTAGTTGTTAGAAAACGTATCACCACTGAAAGTGGTTGAAAGTTTTACCTTAGTTTATCAAAGTGTCCCTTAGATTTTTAGTATGACATTTTATTATAACCTTATTATCCAAACAGTATTTATCATTCTGAACATTTCATTCAGATAATCAACTTTTTTTCTAAAAATCGAGTCTACTTTTTTCCCTTATCAGTTTGGTAGATTGATGAGAATTACCTTTGCAAAAGCAAATTTGGGGTTTGTACAAATATACAATTTGTTTGCATTTTACATAAAGTACATCAATACTTTAAAGAACAATTTATCACAGCTAACAAGTGGTCAAATTTGCAATTATGTCATATAAAAAATACATGCAAGAATAGTAAATACTTTATTTTACCATGGTCCACAGAGTAGGCATTTATATAGACACTGCTTACACATTTTATTCTTTGACAGCAACAGCAGTAGCCGTAGTAGCGCAGTGGTATTAGTAGTAGAAGTCGTAGTAGTAGTAGTAGTAGTAGGAGTAGTAGTAATAGTAATACCGTAAATTCTCACAGATCTCGGACACTTTTCATTAATTACAATTTTCGTTGGCTGATGGTGGCCAAAATTTTCTGAAAATAGCGATCAAAGCTCAGACACTGTGGCCAAAATTCGCCGAAATTATCCATTGAAACGAGAGCTAGATGGAAAATCGATCGCTAACTTCGTACACAATTTTCTCCCACAAAATCATTATTGTCCACCTACCTGACTTGTCATTCCTCTGCTATATATACTAATAAAGTAACTTGCCTCCCTTGTATGTTGTTTACCTGTTTATTCTTGCTGCCACACGCCAATTACACGTTGAATTATACTTGTTAACAAGTCTTATTTCAAAATGGCGCCCCCAAGCTATATTCCACTCTCCACGCAGAAATACGATACCTACTTCCGGTTTCGCAACAATCATATTTTGGCGGATATGGGCATTGGAAACCATCGTTCGTAATCTAAAATCAATCGCAAACTTTGGAAATCTAAATATTTTTATTTCTTATATCAATGAAATTTACTTGGTGGCTGATATTTGTCAAATGGGTCCTTGGATGGATCGGGGGTGGGTGAAATTCCCCAGTAATTATTTTGTAAATGAATTATAGTGGCCGAGTTTCCTAGGGCCGCCGAGATTTCCGAGAATTTAAGGTAGTAGTAGTAGGTGTAGTAGTGGTAGTAGTAGTACTGTAAACTCTCAGTAATTTAGGACACTTTTTAATGATTACAATTTTATGGGTTGAAGATGGTCCATGTTTTATGAAAATACAAACAAAGCAGAGTAATAGTTCTCCATACTTTGTGAAGTTGTTACCAGCGTTAAATCAAGGGCAGGCCATATTTCCCAAAAATTATTTTGTAAAATAATTAGTGGCCCAAATTCCTAGGGTGATCTAAATTTCTGGTATTAGTAGTACAGTAGTAGTGGTAATAGTAGCAGTAGTAGTAGAAGAAGAAGAAGAAGAAGAAGAAGTAGTAGCAGTAGCAGTAGCAGGTGTAGTAGTAGTAGTAGTAGTAGCAGCAGTAGTTGTAGTAGTAGTAGTACTGTAATAGTAGTAGTAGCAGTAGTAGTAGTAGTAGTAGTAGTAGTAGTAGTAGTAGTAGTAGTAGTAGTAGTAGTAGTAGTAGCAGCAGCAGCAGCAGCAGCAGTAGTAGTAGTAGTAGTAGTAGCAGCTGTAGTAGCAGTAGCATAAGTAGCAGTAGTAGTAGTAGCAGTTGTAGTAGTAGTAGTTATAGTTTTGATGGTCTGAGGGATCCCACGACAGGTTTATCCAGGAATTCCTTCCAGTAGTGGGCTCTCTCCAGTGCTCCTGGCCCTTGAATCATGGCACCATACAGGTTCTTGTATATCTATAAAATATAACCATAAAACATCCTTTGATATTGTTTCGTACAATATGGCCATTACAATTTAATTACTTGAATGTCTTACAAGCTCAGGAGGCAGGAAATGAGCCATTTTGGAATAAAAAAAGTGTTTTTTTTTATTTATTTAATTTTTTTAGAGTCTGATGACTAGGACTGGTAGCGAGATTTTTCTAACAGCCTATTCTTAACTAAATAAAATCAATCAATCAATTAATCCCTGCAACCTGAAGGAAGGGAGCTATACATCCTCAAGTCTGAGGCTCTACTACAGCACTGATAAATACCTGTAGTTGATTGAATCACCCTTACAAAGAATATTTTATTAGAACAGCTAGAAAAGTGAGGCCATTTTGCTATTATTAATGATAAGGCTAAAAAAATAAAAAAGGCAATATCAAAAGTGGAACTTTTAACTGTACCCCTTTTTAAGTGAAGCGCAATTCTAGTCATGGATTGGATCTGCTTTAACCATCCCAATGCTGAGGCTACTTTCATTCAAAGCACAAGGACGCAAAGAATTTTGAATATCATCTAAACCCTGTCATGTTGGTATTCATTGGAAAGCTCTTGCTGAGCTCTCTCAGATGAGTACCCATATATCAGGGTTTCAGTCATTTTTCACTTTTATTGCATTATTTCGTACAGGCCAAATTAGCCAGCAGTGGTCTGCCCCTACATAACCCTTATCCTGCTGGTGGCTAATTTGGCAAATACAAAATGATGCAAAAAACCTGAAAAATTGACTGAAAACCTGGCAAATGGGTACTCATATGAGAGTGCTCAGCAAGAGCTTTCCAATGAGTACCCACACAACAGGGTTCAGATGGTTTTCTGAAATTTTTGCGTTCTTGTGCTTTGGATGAAAGTAGCCTCAGCATTGGAAGGGATAAGATGACTTACCTGCCCATCTGACTTCCCGATGGGGGAGTTAAGGATGAAGTCAGGTGGAGCTATGACGTCCACTAGTGAAACAGCATCATCTTTGAGCTCCCGACACAGAGACAGTATAGCCTCATGCACCAGGCGTGCTGGTGCTGCCCCCTGCATGTAGCCCCCTACAACACAAGGAACAAGAATCTGAACAAAAACTGCCTCCCAACACAGAGACAGTATAGCCTCATGTACCAGGCGTGCTGGTGCTGCCCCCTGCATGTAGCCCCCTACAACACAAGGAACAAGAATCTGAACAAAAACTGCCTCCCGACACAGAGACAGTATAGCCTCATGTACCAGGCGTGCTGGTGCTGCCCCCTACAACACAAGGAACAAGAATCTGAACAAAAACTGCCATTGAAATACTTCATGATGCCTTACGTGAAGATCGTAGGCCATGATTGGCTAACTGAGGTTCACCATTCCACGCTGTTGTTCTCAGATGGCAATGTTACACCCCCCCGGTAAACATTTTCCGACTTCTCACAAAAAGTTCACTCCCACTGCTGGTGACTTCTAGTGGGGAAAGTTTGAGTCATCAGTCATCTGTGACCTTGACCTCATCCAAAACCGCAGACAGACTTTTCCCGCATCATCCACTGGCAGTGGTTTCATATGGTAAGCGAGAACTTTGATATTTTACCATTGTGGGGTCTTTTGGTATAATAAAACAAATGTGACATCCCAGTGGGGGTAACATGATGGAATGGATTCCCTAGGGAGGATGGTTTCTATTGGACGATGTCATATTTGTATAAAATAAGATTAATGTCTCTTCATTCGGTGCCTCACCTCCTTACAAATTTATCATCTTTCAATTATATCTAACACCAATTTCATCAGCCCTGTAAAAATGAAATCAAAAATTGATGATAAGCCACAGCCTAAAGAGCTGTATCTTGCTGAGGTCTCCGAGATAGAGTTCAGAGTAATACAGAAATTATCCCAGTAAGAGTTCTAAATGTTAGTTCTATTTCTTACCCTGATAAATGACAATTTTTATTTGAAGATTTTGCATTCGTGAAGCAGCAGAAACATTCTCAATTCTAATTAACATCAAAATGCCTAGAGAAAGCGGTCAAAAAATTCCAAAACCAGGGCTCGAAATTAAGATTTTTATTTCAGGGAGTCCAATTGCATCTTCAAAAGCCACTTACAAGTGTTGTATATAGAAACCAGTACATTTTGGGGCTCCCTACAGAAATTTGAGAGAGCCGCTGGAGAATTTAAGGGAGCCCTTGGCTCCCGGCACCTCCTAATTTCGAGCCCTGAAAACGTCCCAGAACTTGGTTGTATTTCTCACGCGGAAAAATGAAGGCCATGTGTTTATCCCGACTCCAAATATATACAGTAAAAACTATGTTTCTGTTTTTATAAAACTATGACAAAAAGAACTGCATATAGTTATGAATTAAAAGGTCGGCCATTTTGGGCTATTTCATTGGTCTTTTTTTACAAGGGATATGTTTATGTAGTCTTTGTAAGTGATGAATGTTGATCAGGACCTAATTAACAACTTATCATTAATAAAAAAAAAATAATAAATATTTTTTTTTTAATTCAAAAAATTTCAAAAAAAAAATAAAAATAAAATAATAAAGAATAAAAAAATAAAAAAGGATTATTTCTCACCCTGATAGATGACGGCCATGTGTCTATCCAGACTCCACAGTCCATAGAGGGCACAGAGACGCATCAGCACCGGCTGCAGACCTCCCGGTGTATCGTCCCCAGCAACCATTGCATAGAAACGTGACAACACTGTGTGCTGGAATATACAGTAAAAACCATCACTTTTCTATAAATCAAAGCATGGTCCTTTATTACGGTGTTACTGATACTACTGGTTTGTCAGAATCAGTACAACTAATATTTTCAAATGGTAAGACAATGGCTGACTTCAAGTGCGGTGTTACATTTAACACACATGGTAACACTAACGGATCTGTTTACCCCAGCCCCTCAACACAGAGCAAGATGTTAACATCTAGGCCAACACAGATGTTAGCAATGGTGTTACATTTTTTGAAGATGTGTGTCCTGCTCAATCAAATTATGTTTGTCATAGTAAAGAACAGCAACATGCTGGGACGGTGATTCTTAACTAATAATCTCTTTCAATTTATAGACGCATACCATTCATATCAAATATTTCATTAGGGAAAAAAAAAATTTATCATTAGTTTCATTCATATTATTTAAATCTTAGATGAAAATTAGAATGGATTTGTAACAAGATACCCATTACTATATGTAAACTGTGCATAAACAAAGGACTTATCTATTACTGCTTGACCAAATGAGATCCGTGAAAGGCTGGACATGCCAAGGGACTCTGTTCTGGCATCAGAGTGAGGTCACGAAGGAACAACAACCATTCAGGGTTCTTGTATCGTTTACATTACAGAGAAACCTGCGTCTGGTTTTTATTTATCTAAGTTTGAATCATTATCATTTATAGCTTATGATTATTATTTAATATATTATTATTATTATTATTATTATTATTATTATTATTATTATTATCTATGAACTGTTGAAATGAAGTGAATTATACTCAGGCAACCTCTTTAACTAGCTGCAATGGGTCGTCAGTAGCTGAAGTTGTTACCCAACATCATTCATATTAAATATTTTATTAGGATAATACAAACTTTAAATAAAAATTATCATTAATTTCATTTTTATTATTAAAATCATTATCATTTATAACTTATAATTATTCTCATTATTATCTTTAGTATTCTCATTATTATTATTCTCATTATTATTATTCTCATTACTATTATTATTATTATCAATGAATTGTTGAAATGCAGTTAATTATACTCAGACAACCTTTTTAACTAGGTGCAATGGGTCGCCAGTAGCTGAAGATGGTACCCAACACTAACATAGGACTTGAAGTCAAAACGGTGTTAACACCTAAGCCGTTACTGTTAAGGCCTTCAGAAAGTATATGGGGACCATGCTCTTTTCAACACCTTTCACAGATCAACACTAACATTTTCTGTTACATTTTGTGTTAACACACATATTATGGGGCATTATGGGATAGATGTGTGTTACCACCTAACATATGCCCATCACTTCAAATAGCGTGTTACCACCCCTGGTAACACTAACACCGATGTTAACATCTGTGTTAACACCATACTTGAAGTCAGCCAATGTTTTGTTATATAAAACTAAGGCAAACCAAACTGCATACAATTATGATGTCATGTGATTTTATTTCAACTTTCATTGAAATATCTTATGGATTAATGTTAAATTCACAAATCATTTTTTAAGTATCATTGATACAGATCACAACAAGACATCTCCAGGTATCTACCTCTATGTATGCCAGAGAGAGGCTGCGGCAGTAGTAGGCCTGGCTGTCGCATCGCGCCGTGAACGCGTCCTTCCCGCTAGAGAGCTCCTGCTTCAGCTTCCCCGCACTCTCCTGTAGCAGGTAACTCACCAGCCACCTATAGGCAGCCAGGGACACTAGAACAAGAGCAGAGAAAAAATGTACCACACACTCTCCTGTAACAGGTAACTCACCAGCCACCTTTAGGCAGCCAGGGACACTAAAACAAGAGCGGAGCAAAAATGTACCCCACACTCTCCTGTAACAGGTAACTCACCAGCCACCTATAGGCAGCCAGGGACACTAAAAGAAGAGCAGAGCAAAAATGTACCCCACACTCTCCTGTAACAGGTAATTCACCAGCCACCTATAGGCCGCCAGGGACACTAAAACAAGAGCAGAGCAAAAATGTACCCCACACTCTCCTGTAACAGGTAACTCACCAGCCACCTATAGGCCGCCTGGGACACTAAAACAAGAGCAGAGCAAAAATGTACACCACACTCTCCTGTAACAGGTAACTCACCAGCCACCTATAGGCCGCCAGGGACACTAAAACAAGAGCAGAGCAAAAATGTACCCCACACTCTCCTGTAGCAGATAACTCACCAGCCACCTATAGGCAGCCAGAGACACTAAAACAAGAACAGAGCAAAAATGTACCCCACACTCTCCTGTAACAGGTAACTCACCAGCCACCTATAGGCAGCCAAGGACACTAAAACAAGAGCAGAGCAAAATTGTACCCCACACCCTCCTGTAACAGGTAACTCACCAGCCACCTATAGGCCGCCAGAGACACTAAAACAAGAGCAGAAATCAGTGAATTCTACACCTTATCTATAATAAGTTATCTATTTCTGAAATTATACCTGCTAAGTATTGGGAGAAAAAAATATTATCAATATGTATCAGAAGTTTTGGAAACATTATGACAAAGGAATTCTCTTCACTCTTGTACGATACATAACAGAATCTAATAAACTACTCTTAAAAATGCTTAATTCCTCATATAATTTTTAAAGAATATATTAAAATAACTAAATCCTTCATTTCAGAATAATTGTTTCACTGTTTGATTCATTTGAAATGAATGTAAATGAGCATTCATTTTAGATCTCTTGATTTTCTATCTCATTCATTTGAGATGTCAATTTAATCATTTAAGTCATTTAATCTAAAAGTTAAATTGATTTTCATACTCATTTGAGATATTTGTAAATTATCATTCTAAAATTCTTAGAAAATAGTATAACATGTTAAAAAGTACCATAACGGTACATTGTTCTACAAATTTAATGCACACTGAAGCTCATATCAAAATATTCTTGATTACTGTTTGTAGGAGCAAAAAAAACATTCTCACTTTTACTTCAAAATATTTCAAAACACAACTGAAAAGTAATAAATAATGTTTGAATTCATATACACCTACCATTTGGATTGAAAAGTTCTTGAACAGTAGTTGCCTGGAATTTAGTTTTCAAGGTCGTCTCAAGGTCATCCAGGAAATCCACACTTCCTAATGGAGAACTGATGGGAGTCCCTGCAAATAACATGATACAACAGATGTTATAATAACGATTAAGCGAGAACTCGAGCATTTAGCTGAGGTGAGGCCGACTCGACCCGTTTGAACGGCATTTGGAATAATCGATTATTTCAAATGTGAAATTTCTGAATCAATTTTGCGAAATCACGCGGGCAAAACTTACAAAAACAATAGAACTTTTGTTAAGTGACACGGCACAGCCCCGTGTCAACACTCAAGAGTAAACAAATCTATACTGCGCCATATTTGGTGCACCGATTCATCATTACCGCGGTACACTGCATGTGTGCCTGGCATGTGCCGGCGCATGCTGCGGCACATTAATGTTAAACATTGTTTGCTTTAAAATTACGGCAACGTCGCCGTAAAACCTGAACCGAATCGATTAATTGTTCGAAATATTTTTCGATCAATCGATACGAAAAATCTCTTCGCATCCGAACCCTAATAATAACATAGATTGGATATAACATGCCTGGGGGGTATAGGAGTTAGAAAGAGGTTCAGGAGGCTGGCTTGCCCCTTCCAAAATCTTTCAGAAAAAAGGGAGGGGGGGGCCCTTATTTTAGGTACACAACACACTTCAGTCATGCCGAATCCAGGCATAGTTGCTTTAGAAGCATTAACTTTGGACCTAGAGGTAATTGTTGATGTTAATTCCATAATCCAGCCTTATATTACTCAATACCTTCTTTACCCATAACAATAAGTAACATTGAATATAGGCTTAAATTTGTTATATCATGAAGATAACATAATACATAACTGTCACTAGAGAACTAGCAAAGTTCATATTATCATGGAGGTATGTATTAAAATAATTCAGCAAGACAAGTTATCAATCCAATAAAAACAAGAATTTCCAGTCAATAACTTTTGAAAATTGCGTTTTGTTATCAAGATATTTACATAGGTCTGTCTATGTATACACTCCAAGTAGAGGTCAATAGGTTAATAAACTAAAGGCTGTTACGCATATAACTCTTCTAATGCTGAGGCTACTTTTGTCCAAAGTACAAGGATGCAAAGGTTTTTGAAAACCATTTAAACCCTGTCACGTAGGTATTCATCGGATAGCTCTTGCTGAGTTCTCTCTGATGAGTACCCATTTGCCAGGGTTTTAATCACAATTCAGGGTTTTTTGCATTATTTTGTACTGGCCAAATCAGCCAGCAGCAGCATAAGGCCTAAAAGAAAAGTTGTTTGTTTCCTGTAACACTACCCTAACAAGTTTTTATTCAAAGAAATCCCTACCCTAAAGTTTTTTCCGCCTTTCCAACTCCCAATCAACGTAAAAAATATGCATAAAACACACTTTTTTGATCAAAAAAAAATAGGGCAAATTTTTTTTTTACCTACCTACCTACCCAATTTTTTTACGGAGCGTTACAGGAAACAAACAATTTCTTTTTTTAGGCCTAAGTGTTAGTTTTGCATACAGTTATGCCCATTATGATACCAGTTTATTTCTCACCTCTCCTCATCTTTTGCTCTAGCTGCCCTAACAGGTAGTTACTGGTCTGTTGTAGGATGACGTTATTGTCCCCCTCGTACGTACAGTTAGGATCATTATCGTCACGCAACTGACCTAGACGATTCACTGAAAATAAGCAAAAACAGGTTATGCAATCATATACTGTATAACCGGTATATTTCCCGGGACTTTTATTTCCCGAAAAATGTTGAAATCAGCTTTTTCCCGTTTTTTATTTTCCCGGCCCACACACGGCTGCACTGATATTAAATTTGGCGATAATGCTACCAGGCGTTTTGCCTCCTGAACGTGTCGTCTGCCTAGTTATAACTGGAGTAACAAAGCCAACCATGCCAGCTCAATTTAGCTGGCATGGTTGGCGCAGTTGTTGTGCACATTAATAGCACTTAAAGCAGCATCTCACCAGTGCGGACCTGTTCGTGGGCAGGTTTGTGAGTACTGCAAATGTGTATCACTCGTCAAAGGAGGCACAATCCCCAAACCTGCCCAGGCCAGTATCGCCATTACTTGATCCAAATGCTTCAATTGTTTTTATATCTATTTCACAATAATATATAAATAAATACATATTTTTATTTAGCTTTAAGATTCAATTGTCAAAAAAGTAGTATGTAAAACGTAAGAAATTTATATCGTAACACACACTGTGAATTTTGATGTGTACACATCGTCACCCGCGACATCGTCTGCCACACCATACCAACACAAACAATTAAAGATAACGTTTTTATTGTTACCGTCTCGAACCCATTAGGTAAATTCGGGAAGCTTAAGTAGACGTTAACATTACCTGTTATACAGTATGCTTCAATTAAGAATTAATGAATTAGGAAAATACACTGCTGTGCAAGCAAAACAGTTTATGCCATCATATATCCCTCAATCAAGAATGAATTAATTGAAAAAATACAATCCTGTGTACATCAAATTCATTTTCAACATCGATCCCATAATCTATGCAAGCATATTCATTTGGAAGGAAGCAATAACTGCATTTATGCAAGAATACATAGCTACATAAGCATCAATGTCATATTCTTAAATCAGTGAGATAGATAATAGAGAAAACCAACCTCTACCACTATTTATCAACTGAAAAATATGCAAGGGTATTCATGTTTGTGAAAAGTAATAATTGCGTTTGGCCAGACAACACAGCAAAAGATTACAGATGTCAAACGGTTGAGGAATATTTTGGTCGACTGTTTGCTGTCTGTATTTGCATAAACTGTTGACTGATATATCAGTCAATGAATGTTCCTGTGGACTATTTGTGCACAAATCTTCAACAAAGATTTGTGCACAAGCAGTGCACAAATATTTCGGTCGACTGATGTTTTAGTGCACTAACAGTTACGTGGGCATATCTATATCTGTTTGCAGTCCAAACATCAGTCAACCATTTCCTGTACAATATTTTTTCTGTGCACAGGGGTAAATTTGGCATCAAGGGCAAAACAGTCTTCTTACCTTTAAAGTAGCCGTGTCCCCCGCATGCTTCGCGGCATTCCTGTATAGCGTCCCTGGCCAGCCAACCAGACAGAGGCTTGCTGGCACACGACAGGCCATGGATCTCACGGCCAAGCTGGGCCTTATATGGAAAAAAATGAAGCACAGTTTAATTACCGTATTGTTCCGCACACGGTGTGGGTAGAGGTTGGGAAAATTTTCTGTAGAAGGAGTGCCGGCAATCTGCCGTTTTACCGCACACCCAAATGAGTGCCGATAGTAGTGTAATGGCCATTATCTTACATTCGCGCTCTCACTGTTCAGCTTACTTAGACGGTTGGCGCTACAAACCCGCATCTAATGAGATCAATGATTGGTCAATAACACAATCATGCGGTAAATATGAACAACGAGAGCGCAAAGAAACTGCAGAAACGGCAGAATTCAATGCTGGTTTGCAGACACAGCAAGAGGAAAGGTATGTGATTTAGCTTTTCATAACTCTTCTGGGGGGAAGTTTTACAAATTTTTCATGACAGTTGCGCTGGCCGTTCCCCCTCTAACCGTGAAAAATAGGTATGTGCGCTTAATCGGTCATGTGCGCTTAATCATACGAATACAGTGTTCATCATTTTTCAGTATTTTACAGCTAATGAGGTCTTTTCATGATAATTATAAGACATAATTACTATTCTATAGCAAGCCAGAAACAACAACTTTCAGTTAAAAACTTCTCAAAATTGTACTTTTTTTTTATCAAGATATTTATATGTGTTTCATCATGTGTACCCTCCATGCAGGGGTCAATGAACTAAAAGCTATTATGCCTTTCTAGCTTTATAAGTTTTTTGTTTTTAAAACTTTTTTTATTTTCCTTGGCGCCAGGTTAAGCTGGCCCACATTCATAAAAGACAGTGTTAGCTTTATAAGTTGATGTTTTTGTTAGGTTTATAGATATCTAGTCAAGTATTTTTAGAATATAACTTTAATTGATGAGGTAATTAAATTGTTCAAAACTGTCATTTGAGATGGAAATGGGTTATTCATGATTAAAACAAATGGAAACAGCATCGCTGCTTCTTTGTAAAAAGTTCTAAGACCAATCAATCAGAATGAGTAGATAAACATTATTTCAGGACAAAAAAAAAGTTTTTCCTTGTTGTTGCAGAATCTGCATTACAAATAAGATCTTCAAGAATAAATAAATCCATTTTCTTAGCATTCAGATATTTCTGTGAGTTAGAAATGGGATCTCCATAAGCATTTCCTATCAACCCTTATGCTGCTGGTGGATAATTTGGCTAATACAAAATGATGCAAAAACAAGAAAAATGACCCAAACCCTGGCAAATGGGTACTCATCTGAGAGTACTCAGCGAGATCTATCTAATGAATACCAATATGACAGGGTTTAGATGGTTTTCGAAAAATCTTTGCATCCTTGCCCTTTGTGCTTCAGCATTGGGAGGGTGACCTTACCTGTCTCTCACTGTTATCCTTCATCATCATTCCATACTTCAACTCAGCAAAGTTCAGGAAGAACGTTCTGCAGAAATAGTTGAGAGCGTAAGATGCTGCCAAATATGGTATCAGGCGCCATTGCTGAAATATTACAAACATTACGTGTGAGGAAGCTGCCAAATATGGTATCAGGCGCCATTGCTGAAATATTACAAGCATTACGTGTGAGAAAGCTGCCAAATATGGTATCAGGCGCCATTGCTGAAATGTTACAAACATTACGTGTGAGGAAGCTGCCAAATATGGTATCAGGCGCCATTGCTGAAATATTACAAACATTACGTGTGAGGAAGCTGCCAAATATGGTATCAGGTGCCATTGCTGAAATATTACAAACATTACGTGTGAGGAAGCTGCCAAATATGGTATCAGGCGCCATTGCTGAAATATCACAAACAACATCTGTTAGAAAGTTGGAAAGAATGGTGTCAGACGCCACTGCTGAAATATTACAAAACGGAATTTGTTAGAAAGTTGGAAAGAATGGTATGAGTTGCCATTGCCGAAATATTACAAACAGATTTTGTGAGGAGGTTGGAAAGAATGGTATCTGGTGCCTTAGCTGAAAGGATACATATAATACCACACTCAAAGGCACTTCAATGTCATACCTTATCGCTGTGCCTTAGTTGAGATAGTTGAGAGCGTATAAAGCTGCCAAAAATGGTAAGGCCTAGAAAAAAGATTGTTTGTTTCCTGTAACGGTCTGAAAAAAATAGGGTAGGCAGGTCGGTAAAAAAAAAAATTTCATTATTTTTTGGGTCAAAAATGAGTGTTTTATACATGTTTTACGTTGATTTGGAGTTGGGAGGGCCGAAAAAACTTGTTAGGGTAGGGTTACAGGAAACAAACAACTTTTTTAGGCCTAACAGCCACCATTGCTGCAAACAGCATTTATGAGGAATTTGGAAAGAATCGTATGAGGTGCCTTGGCTGAAATATTACATATAATACCACACTCATAGCCACTGCTAAGTCATACCTTATCACTGTACCCTAACAAGCAGTACTACATTAATTGATGACTTCAAGAGGGGATGTAGTTAGAAGTGGGACTGCAACTGAAAAGTGCATCCATTTTGAGAAGCGTATGCGAAATCTGTGGTAGTGTTCACCAGCGAGAATTAGAGCTGCATTGTGACCCAATCTGATTGGTCAATCACCCATGCTTCATCATTGTTACTATAAGCAAAACAGTAGGGATGTCATCGATAGTCAACAAATCAATAAATCGACATTTTCACTTTGTCAATTAAATTGAATCGAATGGTTGGGTATCGTATTGAAATAATCAATATGCTGTACCCCAATAATGGTGTACCGGTATTATTATTAATAAAAAATATACTTTTCCCAAACATTTTCCTGTTAAACTAATGCAAAGTGAAACTCTGACTAAATATTGAAGTATTTTCTATTGCTTTGTAAGAGAAATTGGAAGGAATGGTGTGCTTTACACAGGCATAAGGCCAAGACACAG
Organism: Maea johnstoni; assembly: GCA_963942565.1. Lineage (NCBI taxonomy): Eukaryota > Metazoa > Annelida > Polychaeta > Spionida > Magelonidae > Maea > Maea johnstoni. The sequence continues at coordinate 35,197,190 of OZ012691.1, forward strand.
GGTATCCAGCCAAAATAAAGGGATATCAATGACATCCCTATAAATAATTGTGCCCTACGAGCATGTTACAGCATATCGAATCCCATCGAATCGAATCGTAAAACATATCAATTAATCGAATCGATAAAATTTCATACCAATGACATCACTACAAAACAGAGCTACACAATTCATATAAGGAATGTCCTTTAAATTAAAGATTGTTCAATTTCATTCTATGAGTACAAAAACCATGATATGCTATTCACAGCTTTCACATGATTCTCTTACAATACACTGATGAAGGTATATGGCGGCAGAGACATAAGGGAAACTGTGTGGGGTTTGTTTGGTATAATAAAACAAATATGACATCCCAGGAGGGGTAAAATGATGGAATGGATCCCCCCTCACTGGGATGTCATATTTGTTTTATTATACCAAACAAACCCAACAAAGGTAAAATGGTGAAGTTCTCTTGACCATACCAAACCACTGCCAGTCAATGATTTAAGGAAGAGACTGTCTGCTGTTTTGGATGAGGTCAAGGTCACAGATGACTGATGACTCACACTTTGCCCAGTAGGTCTCACTAGCAGTGGGAGGGAACTTTTTTTTGAAAAGTCTGAGAATGTGTATCGCATGGGTTTCACATTGCCTTGTGAGCACAACAGCAGTTAGCCAATCACGGCTTACGATCATCATGTGAGGTCTAACATAATTAACCCATTAACGCTCACAGCAGCCTGACAATTTTGATCAAATCTTTCAACCGACATCATACTTGGGAAAATAATTGAAGGAGAAATGTTGATAAGAACACTACTAACAACTCTCCTTCAAATATTTTGTAAAATTATTTTCAATTCTTAAGTTATTGTCAAAAGTAATTTAGATGCAGACGACAATTTCTAAAAGAACTCTAAGCATTAATGGGTTAAAAAGTGGTAAAAAAATATGAGAAGTGCCAGCACAATAGTTGACTCACCTGTAACTGGTACTCTAAGACCGGTATCTCATCCTTCCCTGGTGGACCAAACTGCCTCCTGACAGCAGAGTACCTGATAGCAATGGTCAGACATATCTTCAGGTTAGTGCTACCCATCTGCGTGATGCCCACTCGCCCCCCGGAGAGGGCGCCTAGTGACGCCCCAAACCTCTTGGCAGGATCCTGGGAAAAGACAACAGAAGTTTAGGAAGTTAACTTCAGAATGCCCATGTTTAATTTCTTGGTGACATTCCAAATATTTCATCAGAATTGTGTGAACAAACAACGTAATAAACAGTTGATCTCATATTGCCTCAGCACATTCTGTACATTCCAATACTTTACAAAACACAGATTTTGTAATTTTGAAATTTTGCTTTCATTCAATAATATATATAGACATATTCGCCATCTGCAGTGACACATTATTCATTACCTTATAAGGAGTGACATATTCGCCATCTGCAGTGACACATTATTCATTACCTTATAAGGAGTGACATATTCACCATTTGCAGCAACACATTATCTATTACCTTATAAGGAGTGACATATTCGCCATCTGCAGTGACATCACCAGTTTTGTTGAGAAGGTTCTCGCGTGGAATGCGCAGTTGATGGAATGCTACAAAACTATAAGTTAAAACAACATCGTATCAGGATCCCATGATAAAAGTAATAAAAATAATCTTATCGTAACCTGATATCATCTCTATATATTATTATGTAACATTGTATGATGTGGGCCAGCTTGCCTGGCGATGAGGAAAATAAAAAGAGTTAAAAAAAAAAAATTAAAAAAAATGATAAAAATAATGAAATAATATGGTGATAAGAAAATTACTTGAAAGCTTTGAAAGTAAGAGATAGAGAAGTCCTTCGATTATTTCAGTGAAATCATTTATTTTTATGAAAGATGTTTTCAAAAATGATAAACCACACTGCCGATCTAGATATACAATAGTCATTTGACCTATTGCTGCTAAAGTTTGACCTTATTGTCTGCATACCTGTGAAATATCTTTGAAAGAAAGGCGAAATGTCAAAAAGATTTCAAAGGAAGTAGCATCTCAAGAGGGGACATTATCTTTACATTCAAAAATCTAACATTCATTTCTCCGTTTAACCCATGAAATATCTTTAAGACAGTTCCTAAAAATGTGAAACATTTTACATTCAAAAATCCAACATTCCTTTCAATGGTAGAGCCCTCTTTCAATATCATGCACAAAATTTCCTTTTCAAGTACATCATGTCTTTGAGGGTATTTGACCCTTCAATAGTCACCCCCATGTACCCATTATCTATCCCCGCGACCCCAGGAATGAGTTTAGGTACCTACCCATTATCTATCCCGTTTAGGCACAGCTTTTCTCCCATGTCCCCGACCATGACCCCGGGTAGGGCAAGCAGGGTGCTGGGGTTTCGAAACAGGACAGTACCTACCCATTATCTATCCTGTTTAGGCCCAGTTTTTCTCCCATATGTCACCGACCATGACCCCGGGTAGGGCGAGCAGGGTGCTGGGGTTTCGAAACAGGACAGTACCTACCCATTATCTATCCCGTTTAGGCCCAGCTTTTCTCCCATGTCACCGACCATGACCCCGGGTAGGGCGAGCAGGGTGCTGGGGTCTCATAGCGGGACTCTGAGTCAGTACCTACCCATTATCGATCCCGTTTAGGCCGTTTTTCTCCCATGTCCACGACCATGACCCCGGGTAGGGCAAGCAGGGTGCTGGGGTCTCATAGCGGGACTCTGAGTCAGTACCTACCCATTATCTATCCCGTTTAGGCCCAGCTTTTCTCCCATGTCACCGACCATGACCCCGGGTAGGGCCAGCAGGGTGCTGGGGTCTCGCAGTGGGACTACGAAGGAATGCAGTCCGTGGTTCTGTCCGTTTGCCGTGTAGAGCTGTGCGTAGACCACGGCGTGTGTGGCACTCTTACCCATATTCCCTACCCAGATCTTCGTCGCTTCAAAATCTGGTGTGTTGATGATGAATTCCTAAAAATATAAACAAGTTTCATTTATGAAATTTATTATATGTGGCACACTCTCTCATGTTCCTCATCCAAATCTTCGTCGCCTCAAAATCTGGGGTGTTGATGATGAATTCCTAGAATATGATATACTGCAGAACACAAATATGATGCGTGTCCCAAATATAGCGAATTGGGGAGTTTTCACATCATAGCGTATCTTTATGTTAGCGACGGTAGCCGCCCCTGACAGTGCCAGTACATTAAGAAATAAGTACAGCGTTTTTATATATAGTGAAGCGGAACCACACACTATGTAAGCTATATATAAACAGACGTTAACATTGTGTGTTCTACAGTAGTTGAAGTTAATATATACAGAGTTTCATTTTTGTAATCAATTATGTGTGGCACACATTCTCATTTTTCCACCCAAATCTTATTTGCCTCAAAATATGGTGTGTTGATGATGAATTCCTAGAAATATAACCGAGTTGCAGTTTATATAAATGAAGTTTGATTTTAAAAATTAATTATGAAATTAACACATCTGATGCAATACATATCATATGACGATTGGCACAAGGGCTTTGCATGGAAATTATTCAAGACATAATCAGCTGTACCGTAAATTCTCGGAAATCTCGGCCGCCCTAGGAATCTCGGCCACTATAATTAATGTACAAAATAATTATTTGGGAATCTCGCCCACCCTCGATCCATCCAAGGACTTATTTCACCAAAAGTCGGCCACCAAGTAAATTTCATTGATATAAGAAAAAAACATTAAGATTTCCAAAGTTTGCGATTGATTTTAGATTATTAACGATCGTTTCTAGTGCCCATATCCAATAAAAGACGATCGGTGCGAAACCGGAAGTAGGTATCGCATTTCTGCATGTAGGGTGAAATACAGCTTGGGCGGCGCCATTTCGAAATAAGACACCTTGTCAACAACTTGTACAAGTATAATTCAATGCGTAGTTGACGTGCGGCAGCAAGAATAAACAAGTAAACAACATACAAGGGATGCAAGTTACGTTACAAGTATATATAGCAGAGGAATGACAAGTCAGGTAGGTGGACAATAATGATTTTGTGGGGGAAAATTGTGTTCTTGTTCACGAAGTTAGCGATCGATTTTCCATCTAGCTTTCGTTTCAATTCAATTGACAATTGATAATATCGGCCAAAGTGAAAGACATGTTTCAATTTACGAAATTTCGATTGATTTTAGATTATAAACTAACATTTCTAGTGTCCCTATATCTGCCAAAACACACCGGCTCCGAAACCGGAAGTAAACACATCAATCTCATGGGCTGCGCCATTTTTGGAAGTTGAATGCGTAATTAGCGTGTGGCGTCAAGAATAAACAAGTAAACAACATACAAGGGAGGCAAGTTACTTTATTAGTATATATAGCAGAGGAATGACAAGTCAGGGAGGTGGACAATAAGGGTTTTGTGGGGGAAAATTATATTCTTGTGTACGAAGTTCGCGGTCGATTTTCAGTTCCATCTACATCATAGTACATGTAGCTTTCGTTTCAATTGATAATATCGACGAATCTCGGCCACGGTGTCTGACATTTGATCGCTATTTTCAGTAAATTTCGGCCACCATCAGCCAACGAAAATCGTAATTAATAAAAAGTGTCATAGATTTGCGAGAATTTATGGTAATCAAACAGAATGGTGCCTTGTTTAAGCCTGCCAGAATGAATGTGTTTGCAGGGCAGGAAAAATATCAGGAAAAGTAAGTGTAGCTCACTTGCCCTACAGGGTAAGTATAGAACTAGAAGGTAGTGTTAACGTGTGTGTATTCTGGCCTAGATTATTTGCTCACCTTGGTTTTCTTATCATAGGTAGCTGTGGTCCTCAGGAGAAGTACCGTATTCGCCCGATTAAGCGCACCGTGCGGGTGCAAGTTGGATACTTTTTCTGTAGCAGGAATTTTGTCAAACATTTGTATAACCGCACCCCCCCAATGAGTGCCGATCACACTCAGAACTCAATGCTGCTTTCGAGACAAGGTATGTGATTTGGTTTGGGTTACTTCTGGGGGAAATCTAACATGAGGAGATGATCTTTGGCGCTTGCTGGTTCCCCAAAACTGGCGAAAAATAGGGGGGTGCGCTTATTCAAGACAGTGCGCTTAATCGGGCAAATACGGTAATAGTGTGGCTAACATGGCCTGGAGGGTTAGAATAGACATAAAAACTTAAAAAGGTAATATGTTATTGAGTTGTGTGTATTCTGGCCTAGATTATTTCTCACCTTGGTTTTCTCATCATAGGTAGCTGTGGTCCTCAGGAGAAGTAATATTGTGGCTCACATGGCCTGGAGGGTTAGAATAGACATAGAAGGTAATACCGTGTTCGCCCGATTAAGCGCACGGTGCGGGTAGAGGTTGGGATAATTTTCTGTAGAAGGGATGTTGGCAATTATCCATTTTACCGCATCCCTCAATGATTGCTGGTCGGAGCATATAAGCCGTTATTGCACCTTTGCGCTCTCGCTGTTCAGTTTGCTTAGATGTGAAAAGATTGTTAATTGGTCAATAGTACGATCATGTGGCGAATATGAACAGTGCTGAAATGGCGGAATTCAGTGCTGGTTTGCAGACACGGCAAGAGGAAAGGTATGTGATTTTGCTTTTCTTACTTCTTATGGGGGGGAAGTTTTACGATTTTTTCATGACAATTGCAGTAGCCATTCCTCTCTAACCGTGAAAAATAGGGGGTGCGGGTGTGTTTTTTTGGGACCGTGCGCTAAATCGGGCGAATACGGTATGTTTTTGAGTTGTGTGTATTCTGGCCTAGATTATTTCTCACCTTGGTTTTCTCGTCATAGGTGGCGGTGGTCCTCATGGCCTTCGTGTTGCTGCCATGACTCAGCTCCGTCAGAGCAAAGCAACCATAGATCTGGAAGTTAAAAGGTAAACAATAGCAACTTCCTACATGTAGCCATTAGTGGTCGGACGATTAACCCTTACGCTGCTGGTGGCTAATTTTTCCTATACAAAATGATGCAAAAAAGCTGAAAAATAACTGAAACCCTGACATATGGGTACTCATCCGAGAGTGCTCAGTTTGAGCTTTCTAATGAGTCCCAACATGACATGGTTTAGATGGTTTTCAAAGATCTTTGCTATCTTATGCATTGGACGAAAGTAGCCTCAGCATTCGAAGGGTTAAGCGAGAATTTGAGCATTTGGTTGAGGTGAGGCCGACTCGACCTGTTCGAACGGCATTTGAAATAATCGATAATTTCAAATGTGAAATTTCTGAATAAAATTTGCAAAATTACAGGGCCAAAACATACAAAAACAATAGAACTTTTGTTAAGTGACAAGGAACAGCTCTGTGTCAACACTCAGGAGTAAACAAATCTATTGCGCCATATTTGGTGCACCGATTCATCAATTGCCATGGTACACCGCATGTGTGCCTGGCATGTGCCGGCGCATGCCGCGGCACAATAATGTCTAAAATCGTTTGTCTTAAAATTACAGCAATGTGGCCGTAAAACTCGAATCGAATCGATTAATTGTTCGAAATATTTTTCGATCAATCGATACAAAAAACCTCTTCGCATCCAAACCCTAGTAGCCATCTTTGATATCTGTAGATGAAGTGTTGCTGTCTACTTTCTTGATCTATATCATAAGTGACAGATATCAGAAATTTCATCACATATTAGAAGGTTTTGAAGATATATGGATGTATGTTTTAATTAAATCAGGGACGTCTGAGTTCAGATTATCTGTTTCTACATCACATACTTCAGCCACAGACATAAAACAGAAATAGTAGCGCTCTTTGGGAGATGGAGGTGTGAAAGGATTAAAAAGATACTGTAAATCACTTAAATATGGCGTGAACATCATATAGCATAATTACGCTACTGCCGTGGATAGCGTGATCTAAGTATAGCGGTGAACGGGAACAGCAGCAGCAAGTTCAATTAAGAATTTAATAAAGACGGGGATTTTACAATAGCGCATTTGGGCAGAGCGCGATTATCGCTATCTTATTGTTCCTGCTATACTTATGTGATTTACAGTATAGACAAAAAGAATATGATCAGGTAGAGCTGCACTCATGGAGGGAGATCAACTCATGAGCTCACCACCCGTCTGACTCGTGAGCTCATGAGCTGACGGATTCCGACTTTCCAAAAAAATACTTATTTTCGACCCTAGCTATTAAGAAATAAGTACTTATTGGCGGAAATTTATTAACATTGCCATGTTTATTTAATTCTAAAACGTGCTGACGAGGTACAAAGGTCAGAATAACACTCAACACCGCTTGAATGTATACATTGGAGATTCTAAAGAAGACATGGCAGCGATAAGCAGTTATGTATGTTTATAATGTGTGTTAGGTGCTCTGTGTTACGTTTGTGTTCCCAACATCGACGAGGTCTTGATTTGAACATTTCAGGCCGAGCTCGGCGAGTTTGCCCCAGAGCTCGAGCCACTCGAGTTCGTGAGTGGTGAGTGCAGCTCTATGATCAGGTCATCTATCTACCATGGGATGACTTCTTCCTATGGAACTTGATAATTAATTAGGCCTAGAAAAAAAGATTGTTTGTTTCCTGTAACGGTCTGAATTTTTTTTTTTTCATTAATTCTTTGGTCAAAAATGTGTGTTTTACGTTGATTTGGAGTTGGGAGGGCCGAAAAAACTTTAGGGTAGGGATTTTTTTGAATAAAAACTTGTTAGAGTAGGGTTACAGGAAACAAACAACTTTTTTTAAGGCCTTATATCCAACTCACATCAAAGTTGAAGCACTGTTCTGTGAAGTGTTCATGTCTGCTGGTGCCTGAAGCCTGTACAGTAGCTCCAAACATCTGAAAGCACAAGAAAACGCCACTAACAACAAGGCATATTCAAATTATTCAGGTTGCCATGGCAGCCATTGTCTTATATTAATTAACCCTTGTCCTGCTAAATTGCTGGATGTAACCTATCCTGACAACTACACTGTTTAAACAGGCCCGTTTTTGACCCCTCCATATATCTACATTTCGAAAAGAAATGTTCCAAGTGTCTTTTATAAATTTGAAAATATGGGGTTTTTTTATGATAAAAATATGGTCTCTGTGAACCTGTAACAGGCCTGTTACGGCTTGAAAACCTGTAACAGACCTGTTAATTAAACGGGCCTGTAGGGGCCTGTCATAACGGGCCCGTTACTGGCCCTTTTAAACGGGCCATCACAATAGCAGGCCTGTACGGTCCCATCAATTTTTACCTGTGTAAGGCTAGTGAAAACCTTGTGCAGTATCAATTAATCTAAAGCTTGATTCCAGGGCTAGCTAAATATCAATCATAAATTATAAATAATGTTGTTAGGTAGCATATATCTGTATGAAGTCAGAATTCAATAAGAGTAAAAAAAAATACTCTACTTGATAGGCACTGAAATGTAACTTTTTAAAATTAATGAGAAATAAAATTACTCGCTGAATAAATGAATACAAAGTAAAGAAAATACATAATATGATTACATGAATAAACAAATAAATATTTAGATATACGGTGATTAAACGAATCAATAAATGAATGAGTGATCTGAAACTGAGTGGAAAACAAAAATTATTGAATAAAAAATGTAAACGAATAAATCTTTGCATAATTGAATAAATCGATGAAAAACCAACAAAATAAATAAATGAATGTACTAAAAGGATATTTAATGTGACATACATTTCTGTTTAGGCCAAATTTTGCGCTGACCGATGGGTCGAAGCTACAGATGAGATCTATATTGGACATGAACTTGAGCGGGTCCATAGAGGTCTCGGGCAGGAAGTCGTACTGGAAAAGTCGCTTGGACTGCAGGTACGCCCTCTCACGCTCCTCGTTATGGCTCTCACACATGGGACGAAAGAAAGCAGGGTCTTTCTCCATCGCACTCCAGACCGTATGCTGAAAGATAATGACATAAAGTTAATAGAAAGTTAAAAGTCATATCTCTCATCATTCAAAAAACTATACCTTTAAGAACAATTTTCATCTCTGTGGCCCGAAGCATGAAAGGTATAATCCTTAAATCGGAGGGCCACAGCGAAAATCAAATCCTGTATTTGACTGTGTTACCCTTGTAAAAGGAAGATCATTATTATTAGTATTACTATTATTATTATTATCATTATTATTATTATTGTTATTATTATTATCACTATTATCATTATTACCATTATCTATACAATGACGATCTTGAGTGCTTGTACTGTTGGCAATGGGCAAATTTTACAAATGGGACCAAATGAGTAAAATCAACATTTTGCGGAGTTGAGACAAAAAGCATGTTTATACATACACGCCGTAGTGCCCCTAAGGGGTTTGCCAAGTTTGGAAGCCAAAAACGAACTTTTAGTGGGCAAAAAGATGAAAAAGCGTCTAGCCAAACCAAGTCAGACAGACTATAATACACCACATCAGTAGACATGCTTCCAGAAGTTAGCCAGTCCCATGGACCCACCTCTTCCAGTTGTACAAACATAAATTACCCCTCAAAATGGATCAATGGGGGGGGGGGGGGGGGGGGGGTGCTGGAAAAGGTAAGGACCCCTGACTGCCCTGTTTCTCTGTCTCTCTGGCAATCTTTATGATCCCTACCCTAGTAGCAGAATTTAAAGTCTACCTTAAATTTCAATAGTTCCTCTCCTTCTAAGAATAGTTTCATGTCCTTCCAACAGAAAGAGCACTTTGATCTGTAGACGTCCAATGGTCCAGGAGGGTAGTCTGTCATGTACTCCTTGGGATCAGTCTCAACTTCACTGCTTGTCAGGCATGTTTTCACCGCTTTATGCATCTTCGATTTCTTTGACATATTATCCAGTCCTTTATGAATTACAGAAATTATATCCTAGCAGTGGTATTAACAAATCCAAAGCACCCAATTAGAAATTTGATGGACTTAAAGTCGTGCACATTGAACAAGCAACCTTGGAGCTTGGATCTTCAGAAAGCTACCTTGAACTTTGAACTTTCACCCCTGGAGTATATAAAAACTGACGGAATAAAATATACTTCATTTGCAATGTCATAATTATCATCCTTTTTATTGTTGGAATTATATTTTGTTCTCTTATCAACGATTATCATTTAGCAAATTATTGATCCTAACATGGAAAAAAGAACGTATATGTAATTGTTTTTCCGGATCATGGATTTACATGCAGCCATTGATTTCTCCGGCTTGGGTCACGTGGGTCTGGTTTCCTGCGAGTTATAAACAGAGCTGTCAGATCCAAACACGGGGAGCAAACAGTGGAGTCTTAACATCGCAAGCCCTGGCCGCAGGTAAGAAATGATTTCTATACGGCTTTCTCTCTAATTACCCCCTTAAGCTGTGCTCTTCCTTTGAGGAGTACGAATAGGAAGCGGACGTCGTGTGAGAATGTCGACAAACTTCTCTCGTTCAGAAGGAGGAGGCGTGTCTAAGAATTCCGCCCCAATCCAAGTGGATTACCATTCCTGTCATTCTATATCAATGCCTAGTGGCTCAGTGGCCTCGGCTTGGAGATCAGCATGATATTGATAGCGACCCTGTTGCGATCATTCCTCTACATGTCACAGCTGCTGATGTACATATCTGTGTACCTTTACCACCAATATGCTTGTTTATAACTTTGCCAATAGGTTTGAGCCTCCTAAAGTTAAATGTGCCTTTGGGCAGTTTGGGGAAGATGGGAGTCTTGATCTTCAGGTGGAAGCTTTAGATTTCAAGGTATGTTTATTATTGATTTTATGATTTATATGATTATGAGTTATATATTATACAGTATTTTTTATCCAGAACTTAGTTGTCATTTATCATTTATATTTTATTTATTATGTTTATTTCATTTATCATTTTCATCATTATTATTATTATTATTATTATTATTATTATTATTATTATTATTATTATTATTATTATCTAATATCATTATTATTATTATTATTATTATTATTATTATTGTTATTTTTATCATTACTATATATAATAATAATGACAGTGGTAAGAGTCCCAAAGTGTCCGACTTATGGTGCCTTTCCCCTATTATTATTGTTATTATTATTCTTATTGTTATTATTATTATTATTTTTATTATTATTATTATCATCATTATTACTATATTTATTATCATTATTATCATTGTTATTATTATTTCCATTGTTATTATCATTATTATTATTATTATTATTATTATTATTATTATTATTACCATTATCGTCATTATTATTATTATTATAATTATTATTATTATTATTATTATTATTATTATTATCATTATTATTATTATTATTATTATTATTATCATTAGTATTATTATTATTATTATTATCATTAAATGTCATCGTGATGACTGCTTGTAAAAAAACAAAAACATTTTTTGTGTTTATTTTAGATATGGGCTTTTGGTCTGAGAAAGAATTCCTCATTGAAATACTTATTGCCGGGGGTATTGTAATAGGAAACTAATAGGAAAATAAAAACAAATTATATGCATTTTTTTCAAGATATTTCAATTGATACATTTTACATATAGTATGCAATACAATGTATCAGGAATATAACCATTTCAAGCCACTGATTTCAATTTTACATGTAGAACAATTCTAATGTATGTGTTTATCTCATTGGTATGTTGCTGTGTCACCTGAAGTAACTAATAACATTCAGATAAGATGATTCAGTCCTATTGTTACACCTGGACACAACTACAAGTTATCACGTCTAAGGTCAAGTCTATGGTTTTAACCTAATCTTTAAATGAATCTATTTCTTGGAGTTTCACAATTTCATCTGGTAGGTTGTTCCATTGAATAATAGTTCTTGGCAAGAATGAGAACTTGAGATTATTTTTCTCAGACTGCTTGTTATGACCAAGACGTTTGGATTTGGTGGGCCTGACTTCTAGGCTATCACATACCATGTCAACAGTGCTAGTTGATGTCCATTAATTTTCGCAATTGACATGTACATCTTACTCTCAATATTCCTGGATGGTAATAGCAGAACTGTAGAACGTCTATGTGCCCATTATTTCTAAGCCTGAAGTACTACAGTGACAGCACAACAGGTGTGTCTCTTTGAATCCTCTCAAAGAAACTATTTCATACTTGCCAACGTCTTACAAAGGGATCAGCTGGTGGGTGATAACACTCAGTGATATATCATATTCCAACCTTATTATGCCGCCCAAGGTCTTTAAGGAAAGTAATAAAGTTACATTGAGAGACGGTTACTTGATTTATTGGTTGCCGGATCCTTCCCAGACCAATTTTACAGGGTCGGGAGGGAGGTATTTAAAAATAAAGTTGATTTAAAAAAAACAAACTAACACACAGAGATCTAAGTAAGCAAAGAGTCAGGAGGGAGGTTGAAAAAAATAAAGTTATTTTTTGGCTAGTACTATAATACATACTTAAACCATATTTATGAATATTAAAAGAATGATTTTTTAAATAGGATGATGCATTTCAACAACACTGTATTGCATTGCTATTGTAATGCTGTTTGCGCTGGTATTGACATTCTCGTAGTTTTGTAGTTTTATTACCATCCATGGTAAATTTATAAATTGGGGGATTACATTTATTTTCCCCGTCAGGTCTATCCCTTTCACAGGGTCATCAAATGGTCAATAAAGATAATGACCCCAAGACATCATATGTCTTCCTCCACTACATAAAGAGTACGCTTAATCCTAAACTCCCCACAGGTCTGTGTTACCTTAAGCATACATGATACTAAGACAAGGGACAATGTTTCTCTACTAGGACAAAGCCATTAAGTTAAGTCAGTATATGTTCCCTCCATCCATATTTTTGAATTGTGGGACGTCAAATTGCACTTATACTATAAGCACCCAGAGTACATGGTTAAGACTCTTCATTCCTCTAAGAGCACCTCTTAACGAATGCGACTGCATCTCCCTTGTAAAGTAAATTAATAAATATTTTATTTACACATCCATGTTTCATAGCTCTGTAGGTAATAGCTTATGACAGTGAATGATATCCTCACCAATAGAAAAGTTACATCTGAAAACCCTTTGATCTTTAACCCATTCACACTCACAGTTTCTCTAGAAAGTATCGTCTGCTACTTTCATACTTTTGAAAATAACTTGGGAACAAAGGAAGAGTTCACAAAATATTTGAAGGGGAGTTGTTGTTTGACTACTGGTTAACATTTCTCCTTCAAATATTTTCTAAAAACTGCTTTTGTTAGAAAAATATCTCTGAAATTGTCAGGCCTGTTTTGGCCGCTGTGAGCATTAATGGGTTAAGGAAGGTAATAAATTTACATTTTATATGCTACATGGCTATATATTGGATGACTGACGACAGTGAATGATATCCTAGTGGACAGACAGGAAACATCTCAATACCCTGTGAACTTTGAAGAAAAAGTTGATGTCTTCCTAGTTATCCATCAGTGTCAGTCCTGTAACTGCATCTCTCAATGGGAAAGTCGTTAACCTCTCAGGTATGGAGAGGTTTAACCTATTTATAGCCGGATTCACCCAAAGTGGACTGACGTTTTTCACAATATCACTCGAGTAAAAACTACTTTTGAAAAATATTTCATGGAGAAATGTTAACCTCTCAGGTATGGAGAGGTTTAACCTATTTATAGCCGGAATCACCCAAAGTGGTCTGACGTTTTTAACAATATCACTCCAGTAAAAACTATTTTTGAAAAATATTTCAAGGAGAAATGTTAATCAGGATTTGACTAACAACTCTTCTTCAAATTCTTCTTCAATTTATGCTTAATGTCAAAGTTGTAGACACAAGTGTTCCTGATGCAGACGACCCATGTTGAGCCAGAGCCACCCAGAGTGGACTGACGTTTTTAACGATATCACTCCAGTAAAAACTATTTTTGAAAAATATTTCAAGGAGAAATGTTGATCAGGATTTGACAAACAACTCTTCTTGAAATATTTCTTTAATTTATGCTTAATGTCAAAGCTATACGCATAAGTGTTATTGGTGCAGACAACCCACGTTGAGATCTGCTGGCATGAATGAGTTAATTACATTTCTTACCTCACTTGACATTTACTCCAGGCAGCTGATGCTAACTGCTGCTGACATTCCCAGAACGCACGCACAGTCTCACCCAAACGCGCGATCATCTCTCATTAACTGCTGCATACTCAACGAAAATGTCTGAATGAAAGTTGTGCTTTATTATCTTTGAGATAATCTTCATTCGTTTTTTCACAAAAGCACATTTTTCTTCAGATCAAAATGCTGAGTTAAAAAGTGTTAATGTGAAAACTCTGTGCTTGTTCCGCAATTACCAACAGGCAAATAACAGCCTGCTGTGCGAAAAAATCCCTCTGGCTTGCAATTATTTCTGAAGACTGGTTACAACCATAAGGCCTAAAAAAAGTTGTTTGTTTCCTGTAACCCTACCCTAACAAGTTTTTATTCAAAACAATCCCTACCCTAAATTTTTTCGGCCCTCCCAACTCCAAATGAACGTAAAACATGCATAAAACACAAATTTTTGACCAAAAAAATAATGAAAAAAATTGTTTTTTACTGACCTACCTATGTTTTTTTTTCAGACTGTTACAGGAAACAAACAATCTTTTTTTCTATGCCTAAATATTATAGGGGCTTCTGGGTGCCTGTAATATGGGTGCATGCCTATGTGCATGCAATATTTTTCTCATCGGTTTACCTTTGTTTTAGAAAAATCTATTTAATGATTTACTAAAATACATCTTTATGAAGTGACTTATGACGTATGCTTTCTTTTCAATTGAGAAAACAGGTGGCACAGTCTTTGATTGATTGCGCCATTATTTAGAAAAGTATGAATGATTATTGTAGAACACACATATGACGCGTATACCAAATTTAGCGAATTGGGGAGTTTTCGCATCATAGCGTATCTTTATGTTAGCGACGGTAGCTGCCGCTGACAGCGCCAGTACAGTAAGAAAAAAGTAGAGCGTTTTTATATATAGTGAAGCAGAACCACACGCTATGTACGCTATATCTACAGTATTCATTAAGGCCTAAAAAAAGAAATTGTTTGCTTCCTGTAACAGTCCGAGAAAAAATAGGGTAGGTATGTCGGTAAAAAAAAATTCATTTTTTATTTGGTCAAAAATGTGTGTTTTATGCATATGTTTTACGTTGATTGGGAGCTTGGAGGTTGGAAAAAACTTTAGGGTAGGCATTTTTTTCAATAAAAGCTTGTTAGGGTATAGGGTTACAGGAAACAAACAACTTTTTTTTTTAGGCCTAATGCATGGAGTTCCCTAGAATGCCATCCAGATGTACTTTATTTGTAAAAAATAACTTTGTAAGCATGTTGTTTTAGAAAAACATATTAAAAGGAATGTTGTTGTTTGTGTTGCAATACACATTTTTCTTTCAAAATTATCTCAAATTAAAGTTTTTTCTCACAAAAATACCAGCAGAATAGTAAGTCGTTTTGGGCTACTGCTGCCATGGATGAGTTAAGATTTATGTTTACTCCATATAAATAATCCCTTGGATCTGATTTTTACCTGAAACCTTAACATGATTAGTACATATTTTCTAAACATGTTAAGGTTTCAGGTATACATTAGATCCGAGGGATTATGATTTCATTGCACGTTCTTAAAAGCTCTTAAGTGTTGGTTTGATGTTAAAATGTAGCGATTGATCCAGTCTTTATGTACTTACAATGAAAGGGTCTTACAGCTTAACGATAGGTGAATGGAGTTGATTTTGTATGAAGAACCTTGGAGCTAAGCCTACTGTACTGCAGCGCATGCAGGGTCAGTTAACCAGGTTAAACCTTCCAATGCTAAGGCTACTTTCGTCCAAAGCACAAGAATGCAACGATTTTGGATTACCATCTAAACCCTGTCATGTTGGTATTCATTGGATACCTTCCTCTGAGTACTCTCAAATGAGTACCCATACGCCAGGGTTTCAGGCATTTTTCTGGATTTTTGCAACATTTTGTATTCGATGGCCAAATAAGCCACTAGCGGCATAAGGGTTAAACAGGTTAATTCACTCCTGCTGAGCACTGAGAGGTCATGCAGGGTAGCATGTTGTTTGTATACACCTAGCAGGGCTCAACATTAAGAAAAAAGATTTAGCCAAGAAGGGTTAGTTATCTTAACTTTTACTAGCCCTAAAATATTTTTGCTGGCCCTGGAAAGTGATGACATAAAATGTGCAAGACATACCAACAATTTTTGTTTCCATATTATGTTATCAACAGAGGCTAAATATAGGTCACTTAGTTCATTATTAAATAATGAATTAAGTGACCTATATTTAGCCTCTGTTGATAACATAAACATAATGCAGTTTGTTATTGTGTTGATTGTCGAATTGATTTTCATCATCATCCAGGTATGCAGAGCCAGAGGGCTTCACAGTTCTTTATTCCCTGCTATAATAATTTCATCTATACCCTTCGGGGCAGATATATCTATAAGTTAACCCTTCTGATGCTGAGGTTATTTTCGTCTAATGCACAAAAAATGCAAAAAAAATCATGAAAATCATCCGAACCAAGTCATGTGGGTATTCATAAGAAAGTGGAACATCATTGCCTGCCTCCATGGCTGAGCTGTCTAGCAGAATCCTTGAAGGAGATACTTGACTTGTAGACTCCAGAGGTGAATCCTTGCTGAGGGTGTGTGTGTAACATTAATGCCTGTCACTGTATAGAGACAGGCCTGCCTCCTTGGCTGAGCTGTCTAGCAGAATCCTTGAAGGAGATACTTGACTTGTAGACTCCAGAGGTGAATCCTTGCTGAGGGTGTGTGTGTAACATTAATGCCTGTCTCTGTATAGAGACAGGCCTGCCTCCTTGGCTGAGCTGTCTGGCAGAGTCCTTGCTGAGGGCGTGTGTGGAACATCAATGCCTGCCTCTGTATAGAGACAGGCCTGCCTCCATGGCTGAGCTGTCTGGCAGAGTCCTTGCTGAGGGCGTGTGTGGAACATCAATGCCTGTCACTGTATAGAGACAGGCCTGCCTCCATGGCTGAGCTGTCTGGCAGAGTCCTTGCTGAGGGTGTGTGTGGAACATCAATGCCTATCACTGTATAGAGACAGGCCTGCCTCCATGGCTGAGCTGTCTGGCAGAGTCCTTGCTGAGGGCGTGTGTGGAACATCAATGCCTGTCACTGTATAGAGACAGGCCTGCCTCCATGGCTGAGCTGTCTGGCAGAGTCCTTGCTGAGGGCGTGTGTGGAACATCAATGCCTGCCTCTATATAGAGACAGGCCTGCCTCCATGGCTGAGCTGTCTGGCAGAGTCCTTGCTGAGGGCGTGTGTGGAACATCAATGCCTATCACTGTATAGAGACAGGCCTGCCTCCATGGCTGAGCTGTCTGGCAGAGTCCTTGCTGAGGGCGTGTGTGGAACATCAATGCCTGTCACTGTATAGAGACAGGCCTGCCTCCATGGCTGAGCTGTCTGGCAGAGTCCTTGCTGAGGGTGTGTGTGGAACATCAATGCCTATCACTGTATAGAGACAGGCCTGCCTCCATGGCTGAGCTGTCTGGCAGAGTCCTTGCTGAGGGCGTGTGTGGAACATCAATGCCTGTCACTGTATAGAGACAGGCCTGCCTCCATGGCTGAGCTGTCTGGCAGAGTCCTTGCTGAGGGCGTGTGTGGAACATCAATGCCTGTCACTGTATAGAGACAGGCCTGCCTCCATGGCTGAGCTGTCTGGCAGAGTCCTTGCTGAGGGTGTGTGTGGAACATCAATGCCTATCACTGTATAGAGACAGGCCTGCCTCCATGGCTGAGCTGTCTGGCAGAGTCCTTGCTGAGGGCGTGTGTGGAACATCAATGCCTGCCTCTATATAGAGACAGGCCTGCCTCCATGGCTGAGCTGTCTGGCAGAGTCCTTGCTGAGGGCGTGTGTGGAACATCAATGCCTGTCACTGTATAGAGACAGGCCTGCCTCCTTGGCTGAGCTGTCTAGCAGAATCCTAGAAGGAGATACTTGACTTGTAGACTCCAGAGGTGAATCCTTGCTGAGGGTGTGTGTGTAACATTAATGCCTGTCTCTGTATAGAGACAGGCCTGCCTCCATGGCTGAGCTGTCTGGCAGAGTCCTTGCTGAGGGCATGTATGGAACATCAATGCCTGTCACTGTATAGAGACAGGCCTGCCTCCATGGCTGAGCTGTCTGGCAGAGTCCTTGCTGAGGGCGTGTGTGGAACATCAATGCCTGTCACTGTATAGAGACAGGCCTGCCTCCTTGGCTGAGCTGTCTGACAGAGTCCTTGCTGAGGGCGTGTGTGGAACATCAATGCCTGTAACTGTATAGGGACAGGCCTGCCTCCATGGCTGAGCTGTCTAGCAGAGTCCTTGCTGAGGGCGTGTGTTGAACATCAATGCCTGTCACTGTATAGAGACAGGCCTGCCTCCATGGCTGAGCTGTCTGACAGAGTCCTTGCTGAGGGCATGTGTTGAACATCAATGCCTGTCACTGTATAGAGACAGGCCTGCCTCCATGGCTGAGCTGTCTAGCAGAATCCTAGAAGGAGATACTTGACTTGTAGACTCCAGAGGTGAATCCTTGCTGAGGGCGTGTGTGGAACATCAATGCCTGCCTCTGTATAGAGACAGGCCTGCCTCCATGGCTGAGCTGTCTAGCAGGACCTTGCTGAGGGCGTGTGTGGAACATCAATGCCTGCCTCTATATAGAGACAGGCCTGCCTCCATGGCTGAGCTGTCTAGCAGGACCTTGCTGAGGGCGTGTGTGGAATATCAATGGCTGCCACTGTATAGAGACAGGCCTGCCTCCATGGCTGAGCTGTCTAGCAGGACCTTGCTGAGGGCGTGTGTGGAACATCAATGCCTGCCTCTATATAGAGACAGGCCTGCCTCCATGGCTGAGCTGTCTGGCAGAGTCCTTGCTGAGGGCGTGTGTGGAACATCAATGCCTGCCTCTATATAGAGACAGGCCTGCCTCCATGGCTGAGCTGTCTAGCAGAATCATTGAAGGAGATACTTGACTTGTAGACTCCAGATGTGAATCCTTGCTGAAGGGGGGGGGGGGGGGGGGGGAGGGTGTGGAACATCAATGCTTGCCTCCATGGCTGAGCTATCTATCAGAATCCTTAAAGGAGGTGAATCCTTGCTGAGGGGCTGAACTGTCTAGCAGAGTCCTTGCTAAGTGCTAAGTGCTAAGTGAAGCAACGTTCTGGAGGCGTGTGTCAGAAGAAATAGTCCATCACTGATGCAGAATGGGTAGTCTCACTGGGTAGTCTGCTGGATAAGATCACAATTCAGGGTGGCTCACCATTGCACATAGACTAGGTTCCTAGTCCCTAAAAAGTTGACATTCCCTTCTGTGCTGACCAATCAGTGTGGTGTAGTACCAGGTATGGTAGATAGATGGCACCACCTGATCCTCAGATCTATAATCCAACTGAATCCTGGTGAGATAAGTGTAAACTAAATGGAGCACTATGGCCACCTCGTCTAGAATAGTTGGTGCTAACAGAAAATACATATAACAGCCTAGACATCTAGGCTACATTGCACAAGGCCTGGGATTAAAGTCTGCTGGACGTATGTGAGTGAGTGACCTTAATCATTTGGATGTGAGTTGGAGATTTTACTCAAATACTCCAGTTTCCTTCATTGGTAACTCATGGGCAGTCATGATTTAATTACCAGAGATTGGCAGAAAAAGGGACAATTGATGAATTAACACTGAACAATTAGATTAATTCTAATCATAGAATTAACATTTTTGTTCAGTAATTGTATAAGGCATGATGTTCCAAATAAAGGGAAGTGTAAGGAGATGTGTGCGCAAGTGTTGGGAACAGAATCGGCTTGACTTGACTCTAGTAGTGATTGCTGTTGGTGATAACAAGTTAATCTTCCACTCTGGTGCTAGCTAGGTGTGAAGAACTAATGAGATACTGAGGAAGCTTAACCCATTAATGCTTAGGAGTTCCTCCAGCAATTGTCGTCTGGATCTATGATACTTTTTACCATGGTCTTAGCCAGTAGGGCGTCTGGGTGTCTTTTTGGACACCCAGACCCTTAAAAAGCACCCCTCAGGACACCCAAATTATTTCGTGAGAAATTTCTTAAAATGTCAATCTCAAGCATGTAATTGATTTTTGTCTTCTCCATACAATTCCCATGACATTGTATAATAATATCATCCCCTATTTTGATAGATTTTTGCATGTTTATGCTTGAAATCAGAGTATATTTTGGTCCCCCTTAAACATTTGGACGCCCAAAATTTTTACAATTGCCAATTTTGGGCACCCAATTTCTAAATCCTGGCTAAGACCCTGTTTTACAATAATTTCATAATTGAGGATGATTTTACAAAATATTTGAAGGAGAGTTGTTGACAATGTTCTGATGAACATTTCTCCTTCAAATATTTTTCTATGGGTGCGTCTGCCTGCAAGATTTCATCAAAATTGTCAGGCTGCTTTTGGCCGCTGTGAGCATTAATGGGTTAACCCATTACTGCCCACGTAATCTTTGATATTTTTGCTTCCTATAAAGTGCAGAAGAACTAAATAAAAATAAGATAAATTCACCAGCCTGTACTTGATAGACCTTTGTAATATATACACCTAAGAGTTGAGCCTGGATATCAGGCTGACCATAAGGTAATTAATTACTCCAATATTAACCATTTCACACCTGAAACTCAGATTTTACAAATTCATTAAATATTTGCCTCTGGGTCTTTGCTATTTTTGGTAATCATTTAAAAATTTAGAATGATTTCTTTAAATATATGAAGGAGAGTTGTAAGTTAAATGTTCTGATCAACATTTCCCCATCAAATATGTCAATAACTCACTTTTGCCTGAAAGATTTCATCCAAGTTGTCACGCTGCTTTTAGATGCTGCAGTACGTATTAAAGGATTTCAATGCTGAGGCTACTTTTGTCCAAAGCACAAGGACGCAACGATTTTTGAAAAAGCTCTAAACCTTGTCATGTTGGTATTCATTGGATAGCTCTCACTGAGTGCTCTCGGATGAGTACCCATTTGCCAGGGTTTCAGTCAATTTTCAGGGTTTTTGCATCATTGTGTATTGCCAGAGTATAATCCACCAGCAGCATAAGGGTTAAAGGCTTAACCCATTAACGCCTAAGATGCACATGTGCAGACTTGGACAAATATGCCAATTTCCCAAAAATAAAGGCCACATTGTAGAAATACCTAATTTGAGATTTCTTAGATAATAAGTCAGAACTGTTAAATTCACTATTTTTAAAGTCTAGTTCCAGTACATTGGAACTGGTCT
Source organism: Maea johnstoni (assembly GCA_963942565.1). NCBI lineage: Eukaryota > Metazoa > Annelida > Polychaeta > Spionida > Magelonidae > Maea > Maea johnstoni. The sequence continues at coordinate 35,218,432 of OZ012691.1, forward strand.
TATAGCTTTGCGACAAGTATTTATTTCCTTATGCCCCATTTCCAGTTGTTTCTGACTGTATCTGAGTTTTTTGATGTTATGTTTGGCTAACTTGAGGCTCTTGTTTTTTCAATATATACAAAATATCTGCACATGTGTAAGTCTATTTATGTGAGCGTGTATGAGTTATTTAATGTCGGAGGGACCCCCAGCAATGAATCTAGCAGCATGATACACTATTAGAGGATCCGGCAGAGGTGTGATAGAAATGTATCATGATAACGGCATTCCACTGCGCCAGGAGACCAGTTGCCATAGAAACCTGATCATTTCTATCTAGGGTCAGGTATAATTACCAGCATGGTGCTTAAAGGACACAATTGGGACAATTAACTTGTTAATCACTATACAGATTGCTCTCTTTGTGAAACGTTAGCTTCCTACTTCCTACTACAAATAACTCGGAAAGGGGGCCAAGGTCTGCTACCATATTTCTCCAATTAAGCACACAGACCACAAATAACTGCATCTCCCCCCCCCCCCCTTTTTCTAAAAAAAATGGTGGAAGGGGAAGCCAGCGTTTATTAGTTTCTGTCCTCATGAACTGCCCATTCTCTTTAAGATAGAGACATAACCGTAATGCCAAACAGATTTAAGGCATAAATGGGTTAACCCATTCACACTTAGATCTCCACGAGAACCTAACGTCTGCTACTTTCATACTTTTGAAAATAACTTGAGAACAAAGCGAAAATTCACAAAATATTTGAAGGAGAATTGTAGTTTGGCTTCTGATAAATATTTCTCCTTCAAATGTTTTTCCAGAAAATGCATTTGTAAGTAATATATTTTCAAATTTGTCAGGCCTGTTTTGGCTGCTCTGAGTGTTAATGAGTTAATACATGATTTTGTAGTTTACATTTATTTACAACTTCCATTGTTTATAGTTTATTATCAAAGGCACTAATTTTAGGGCGTTGCTGAGTATTTCATAGTTTTTGTCAATCTTTTACTACTAAAGCAATTTCCTATGAATACTTTTATCACATGAATTAATCATTTGTTGACATTTTCCTCAGCTAAGCTAAGTGCATGCCAGGTCTTGAGCACTTGGCAAATACAGACACGATTCTGGTGTCGTAAATTAGTTTCCTATAATGTTTGTAACCGACATGTCTGACATTTTTCCTCTGTGCGCCTTAGCAGTCTGGCAATTTTTGAAATAATTCATTTGAAAAGAAAATGGCATTATTTCAGAGTTACCGAGTTCCACAATAAGTGAGAGTGTTCTTTAATCAAATTTGATTATACTTGCCCCTGAAATCCACTAGCCTTACTGTGTGAGAGCCTAAGATGTACAGTGGTTATAAGAATCATCAGACCCTGTCCAGAACGTACTATGCTTGCAGGGCTCGAAATTAAGACTTTTTTCCAGGGAGCCCAATTTTATCGTCAAATGCTACCTGAAGGTGTTGTGTATAGAAACCAGTACATCTTTGGGCTCCCTGCAGAAATTTGAGGGAGCCGCAGGAGAAATCAAGGGAGCCCTGGTAAGGGCTTTGCACCCCCTAATTTAAAGCTCTGGCTTGATGAGCCTAAGACTAGACTCAAATTTGGAGATTGCGCTTTCTCCATAAGTGCACCGAGATTATGGAAGGCCCTTCCACAACACCTGAAGGATTCTACATCGTGTCAGGCCTTCAAGAAGTGTCTCAAAACACACCTATTCAGGCTCGCCCATTGAGGCGTCGTTGACTATGACTCAAACTATGACAATGTGCAGCGCTTTTGAACATTTTCTGAATGGAAATGGCGCTATATAAATTCCAATTATTATTTATTATTATTATTAAAATCTCTGCACCAGAACCTTTAACATATTATGAAAATATCCCATATTAAACAAAAAAAACAATGATTTGTTGAGCACAACTCTGACTCCTGATTGAACCCCTTACAGAAATAAGCCCTTTACATCAAGCCCTGCATTCAACCATGAAAAAGATATTGATTACCAGCTAGTTATTACAAGCAAAAGCCATGATGCCTTGATAAGGTTTACAGATCTCTAGGATTGGGCTAGCTGCTGCGAGGTGAGGTCCGTCACTGGCTGAGCTGTTGGGTCGATGGTGATCTGGTGAACACAGCTCAGTAATCCCACCATAGATCACTCATCTAACCCTGCCTTCATCAATGAAAAAATATTAAACCCTGAGTAAAAATGTTGATTCCCAGCCAGCCCATACAATCAAAGGCCTTGATGACTTGATGAGGTTTACAGATATCTAGAATAGAGTTTGCTGCGAGGTGAGGTCCGTCACTGACTGCGCGCTGCTAGGTCGATGGTGATCTGGTGAACAGCTCAGTAATCCAACCATAGATCACTCATCAAATCTTGTATTCATCAATGAAGAAATATTAAACCCTGAGTAAAATTTTTTGATTCCCAACAAGCCCATAAGGTTTACACTCAGGTATCTAGAATAGAGCTTGCTGCGAGGTGAGGTCCGTCACTGGCTGAGCTGCTCGGTCGATGGTGATCTGGTGAACACAGCTCAGTAATCCAACCATAGATATAAACTCATCTAACCTTGCATTCATCCATGAAAAAATATTAAACCCTGAGTAAAATATTTGATTCCCAGCAAGTCCATACAAGCAAAGGCCTTGATGACTTGATAAGGTTTACAGATATCTAGAATAGAGCTTGCTGCGAGGTGAGGTCCGTCACTGGCTGAGCTGTTGGGTCGATGGTGATCTGGTGAACGCAGCTCAGTAATCCCGCCATAGATCACTCATCAAATCTTGCATTCATCCATGAAAAAATATTAAACCCGGAGTAAAATATTTGATTCCCAGCCAGCCCATACAAGCAAAGGCCTTGATGACTTGATAAGGTTTACAGCTATCTAGAATAGAGCTTGCTGTGAGGTGAAGTCCGTCACTGACTGCGCGCTGTTGGGTCGATGGTGATCTGGTGAACACAGCTCAGTAATCCCGCCATAGATCACTCAGCTGTGAGATTACAAGCTTCGCCCTCGTGTCCCCACATGAAGACTGCACAGTATCCCAGCTTGTCTGCAGTATCATTGGACTGTGTGTATCAGGGTCTTTATGCCAGTATATTAACTGGGTGCCTAAATTTAGCAATTTGCAAAAATTAAGGGCATCCTTACAATTTTTTAAGAGAGACCACAATATACTCATTATACAACCATTAAAGCATGTCTTTACTTAGTGGACTAAAATATTGAAATAAGGACTGTACACCTGTGTGCATGGAAGGGACCATTGGATCACATAGCCAATATTGCAGAAAAAATGGATTTATATCTTATTTTCATTCCCTCTGAGATTTAACTGACTCTCCAAAATGAAATATCTTCATATTTTATGTATCACATTTTTCACAGTCTTTAAAAAATGTCTAATATTGTCTTTTTTGAAAGATGAGCTCATCAAGTTACTAAGTCCTATCTGAGAAAGCTATTGTCGGTGGAATTTATAGCTTGCAGGTATTTAATTGATTTTAAATTTTGCTTGATTTTCACTTGTTATAAAAAGGATTAATTATGACTAGAGAGTAGTTCATGGTAATTGAATAAAACAACGTACCCAGGGACGACCACCGCCTTGACCCGCAAAGTTTTAACATACCGTATTCGCCCGATTAAGCGCACCGTGCGGGTGCAAGTTGGGAAATTTTTCTGTAGCAGGGGTTATGTCAAACATTCGTATAACCGCATCCCCCAATGAGTGACGATCGCGGCGTTACAAGGCAAGAGGAAAGGTATGTGATTTGGTTTGCGTTACTTATGGGGGAAAATTTAACATGAGGAGACCATCTTTGGTGCATGCTGGTCCCCCAAAATCCTCGGCAGTGATAAGAATCAGTGCGAGATGCATTAGACTGCTATAGTTCTTTAGCCTGCCTCCCAGGCCATATTTTAAATGTCCTGCCTTGTGGATAGATGGCACTGCAGTTTACTAGGAGGTCTCTCTGAAATACAGACTGCAGCTCAAGTGTGTCCCCCTTGAGGATTTATTCAGAACTAAACCTGGAGTGAAATCAACTCAGGTCAGATCAGTGAAAGAGCAATTATAACAGGCTTGTAGCAAGTCTACTAGTACTTGTGAGTCAGCCCCTGCCTTATCTCGTATCCTAGCTCTGGAGAAGTGTATAATGCACTATCTGAGTCGTGAACCACGATACTCCTCTCACACATCCAGGGAGACAGTCTGAGTTTCCACAGGCTTGCAAAACCAGACCCCTCTCTTCGAGGACTGCCTCACATTAACAGTTAGCCTGCCTCCCAGGCCTTATTTTAGTGTCCTCCCTTGTGGATAGATGGCTCTGCAGTATACTGGGATCTCTGAGCGAAATAAGTGATGTGTGATACAGACTAGAGCTCAAGTGTGTCCCCCTTGAGGATTTATTCAGAACTAAACCTGGAGTGAAATCAAAGGCTTAAAATCTTATAAGCCTTTGGTGAAATCAACTCAGGTCAGATCAGTGAAAGAGCCAGATATCACAGGCTTGTAGCAAGTCTAATTAACAGTCTGTCCCAAAGGTTTGTAGGCATGAACCCTTTTATCATTAAAAGCTGGCACTAAGTATTTCATATGCTTAAAATGCATTCTAGCCAGCATTGTTGGAAATTCTTCTTAAATTATAATTGGTTGTATAAATAAAATAAGAAGGTTTTTATAGTTCCATGATCGCAGGTCACAGTGATATTGAATAGCATGTTTCTTGGCACACGTCAATTAACCTTATTTTTACCTCTCCTCCTGTGGATTTCAGAAGGATTAACCTGTGTCTATAAGGATGGAATATAAGAGTTTTTAACTTTCATTTTTTTTCCTGCCAGTCAGATAAACTGGCTGCATGCTTCCAGATACTGCTGGTCCTGCCAACTTTTTCTAGTCTGGCACCTAATGACCACCTGATGACCCCAAGAAGAGGGTGTGAAGTACTTGGATCCCTGCAAGTCCCTTGGAAGGGCTATCATTAACCCTGATGCTGCCAGTGGCTAATTTGGGCAATGCAAAATGATGCAAAAATTCTCAAATATGACTGAAACCCTGGCATGTGAATACTCATCTGAAAGCTTTCAGCGAGAGCTATCCAATGAATACCAATATGACATGGTTTAGATGGTTTTCAAAAATCTTTGTATCCTTGTCCTTTGGACGAAAGTAGCCTCAGCATTGTAAGGGTTAAGATGTCTCCTTCAGAGGCATAAATTCACCGGTCTGTACTGATGGGCCAACAGGAGCATAGACATCTTAATTATATAGGCCTAAGAGCTTGAAGGCATGATGTCAGGCTGACCTAGCATACAGGTAGCTAATTATTCCAACATTAACCCTTTCTCACCTATAACTCCTCTTCATTTGAGGCTGACCATCAGGTAGCTAATTATTCCAACATTAACCCTTTCTCACCTATAACTCCTCTTCATTTGTGGCTGACCATTATCCACCCTTTCTCAACTGAAACTCATATTTTACATATTCATTAAGAATTTGCTTCAAGAAACTGACCAATGTTTCAAATCCCACCCAGGGCATGTGAGAAATTGCCAACTTGACTTGCGGTTAGGCTGTGTTTTTGCTGCATACTCTTGTTTCCTCCACCAGTTGCAACTGGCTAGTCACAAATTAGCCGCAATGTGGCTTAAAAAGTGATGAAAAACTAAATCTTAAATACATTGACCAATGAAACTTGCTTATCATGTTTTTCAGTATTCAAATTTCTTGAAATTGTTCCATACTTCTGCCAGGTCAGGAAACGTCACATATAAAAGGCGATCTCTCCAGGTGACTTTAGAGGACTGACGATTTGCCTCAGCTGATCACGGCAAGTTAATGCAGGTGATGGCCCGGATGCCAAGAACTGATCAGTTACATAATAGTTGATGTGTTACCATGGCAACAGCGACACTCCTTGATGGCAGGATGGTCTGGAGGCATGATGTCGGGATGGAACAAAATGGGGACCTGGGAGCTTTTAATTAAACAAGTATCATATTGTCGGTACATTTCACCTCATGGGTGCTGCTTGATGTTGACATCCAATTAAGCAGGGTGCCATGGTCAGTATATGAACGTGTGGTAAAGTCTTGATGTTGACATCCAATAGCAGGGTGCCATGGTCAGTATATGAACATGTGGTAAAGCCTTGATGTTGACATCCAATAGCAGGGTGCCATGGTCATTATATGAACGTGTGGTAAAGCCTTGATGTTGACATCCATAGCAGGGTGCCATGGTCAGTATATGAACGTGTGGTAAAGCCTTGATGTTGACATCCAATAGCAGGGTGCCATGGTCAGTATATGAACATGTGTTAAAGCCTTGATGTTGACATCCAATTAAGCAGGGTGCCATGGTCAGTATATGAACATGTGGTAAAGCCTTGATGTTGACATCCAATAGCAGGGTGCCATGGTCAGTATATGAACGTGTGGTTAAGCCTTGATGTTGACATCCAATATCAGGGTGCCATGGTCAGTATATGAACATGTGGTAAAGTCTTGATGTTGACATCCAATAGCAGGGTGCCATGGTCAGTATATGAATGTGTGGTAAAGCCTTGCTGTTGACATCCAATAGCAGGGTGCCATGGTCAGTATATGAACATGTGGTAAAGCCTTGATGTTGACATCCAATAGCAGGGTGCCATGGTCAGTATATGAACATGTGGTAAAGCCTTGATGTTGACATCCATAGCAGGGTGCCATGGTCAGTATATGAACATGTGGTAAAGCCTTGATGTTGACATCCAATAGCAGGGTGCCATGGTCAGTATATGAACATGTGGTAAAGCCTTGATGTTGACATCCAATAGCAGGGTGCCATGGTCAGTATATGAACATGTGTTAAACCTTGATGTTGACATCCAATAGCAGGGTGCCATGGTCAGTATATGAACATGTGGTAAAGCCTTGATATTGACATCCAATAGCAGGGTGCCATGGTCAGTATATGAACATGTGGTTAAGTCTTGATGTTGACTTCCAATAGCAGGGTGCCATGGTCAGTATATGAACATGTGGTAAAGCCTTGATGTTGACATCCAATAACAGGGTGCCATGGTCAGTATATGAACGTGTGGTAAAGCTTTGATGTTGACATCCAATAGCAGGGTGCCATGGTCAGTATATGAACATGAGGTAAAGCCTTGATGTTGACATCCAATAGCAGGGTGCCATGGTCAGTATATGAACATGTGGTAAAGCTTTGATGTTGACATCCAATAGCAGGGTGCCATGGTCAGTATATGAACATGTGGTAAAGCCTTGATGTTGACATCCAATAGCAGGGTGCCATGGTCAGTATATGAACGTGTGCTAAAGTTAGCCTCAGCATTAGAAGGGTTAAGGGACGATACGGTTCAACAAATGACGTACCTCCACAGTGCTTCTGCTTCCCTCTCCCTGCATGGCTCACCTCTGCTGTGTAGGTAATTACAGGTGAGATAAGCCACACCTGGAGACAGGTAGTGTTTCCACCAGGATTGCTGCCCTCTCCCTGGCTCACCTCTGCTGTGTAGGTAATTACAGGTGAGATAAGCCACACCTGGAGACAGGTAGTGTTTCCACCAGGATTGCTGCCCTCTCCCTGGCTCACCTCTGCTGTGTAGGTAATTACAGGTGAGATAAGCCACACCTGGAGACAGGTAGTGTTTCCACCAGGATTGCTGCCCTCTCCCTGGCTCACCTCTGCTGTGTAGGTAATTACAGGTGAGATAAGCCACACCTGGAGACAGGTAGTGTTTCCACCAGGATTGCTGCCCTCTCCCTGGCTCACCTCTGCTGTGTAGGTAATTACAGGTGAGATAAGCCACACCTGGAGACAGGTAGTGTTTCCACCAGGATTGCTGCCCTCTCCCTGGCTCACCTCTGCTGTGTAGGTAATTACAGATGAGATAAGCCACACCTGGAGACAGGTAGTGTTTCCACCAGGATTGCTGCCCTCTCCCTGGCTCACCTCTGCTGTGTAGGTAATTACAGGTGAGATAAGCCACACCTGGAGACAGGTAGTGTTTCCACCAGGATTGCTGCCCTCTCCCTGGCTCACCTCTGCTGTGTAGGTAATTACAGGTGAGATAAGCCACACCTGGAGACAGGTAGTGTTTCCACCAGGATTGCTGCCCTCTCCCTGGCTCACCTCTGCTGTGTAGGTAATTACAGGTGAGATAAGCCACACCTGGAGACAGGTAGTGTTTCCACCAGGATTGCTGCCCTCTCCCTGGCTCACCTCTGCTGTGTAGGTAATTACAGGTGAGATAAGCCACACCTGGAGACAGGTAGTGTTTCCACCAGGATTGCTGCCCTCTCCCTGGCCCACCTCTGCTGTGTAGGTAATTACAGGTGAGATAAGCCACACCTGGAGACAGGTAGTGTTTCCACCAGGATTGCTGCCCTCTCCCTGGCTGACCTCTGCTGTGTAGGTAATTACAGGTGAGATAAGCCACACCTGGAGACAGGTAGTGTTTCCACCAGGATTGCTGCCCTCTCCCTGGCTCACCTCTGCTGTGTAGGTAATTACAGGTGAGATAAGCCACACCTGGAGACAGGTAGTGTTTCCACCAGGATTGCTGCCCTCTCCCTGGCCCACCTCTGCTCTGTAGGTAATTACAGGTGAGATAAGCCACACCTGGAGACAGGTAGTGTTTCCACCAGGATTTCCTGACTGTCAGTTCATCACAGGGATAGCTGCCTTCAAAGGTGCCTCATCATTTTAAGGAAGAGAAGGCAATACTACTTGATACTCTGCTAACTGATGCCAGTTCCTGTTTGTGCTGCGAATGTGATGTACCGTATTCGTCCGATTAAGCGCACATGACCGAATAAGCGCACAGGGCCTATTTTTCATGGTTAGAGGGGGAATGAACAGCGAGAGTGCAAGGGTGCAATAACGGCCAATCATCTGATCGGCAATCATTGAGGTGTGCGCTAAAACGGAAGATTGCCAATATCCCTTCTACAGAAAACTTTCCCAACCTCTACCCGCACCGTGCGGTTAATCGGAAGAATACGGTAATATAGTTCATACAACCTTTTCCCTTCCCATGCTGAGGCTTGATTATGCTTTCGTCAAAAGCACAAGAATGCAAAGATTTTTGAAAACCATCTAAACCCTGTCATGTTGGTATTCAGCTCTTGCTGAGTTAACTCTCAGGTGAGTACCAATATATTATGCCAGGGTTTCAGTCATTTTTCAGGTTTTTTTGCATAACTTTGTATTGGCCAAATTAGCCACCAGCATAAGCATTCACGTGACCAATACTTCCCCAGGCTACACCGCGTAACCCGAGGCGCAGATGACCTAGGTGCTAGCATGCAGTGCGTATGGGGTTGCGGATCAAGGTTATGTATTTCTCTGCTGAGACTTGGGTGAATGTGTTGCCAGTGACTTGAGGATTTGAAGGTGCATGCTAGGTGTTATTTTGTTCTTGCTTCTCCATTGTGAAGAGCTAGCTGGCTAGTCATTACTTTGCTGTCACATAGGTGACAATGAGTAATATTTAAGTTTCAATTCAATTTGACAGACAATTCCATAATGAGTCTTACAGCTAGGAATTTGAAAAAAGATCGTTCAAAACAGGCAATTATTCCATTTAGGATATGGGTGTCATATTCTTATATTGTCATAAACTTATATCCTAATTAGGGGCAAATATCTACCGTATTCTTCTGATTAAGCGCACGGTGCGGATAAAGGTTGGGAATTTTTTCTGAAGTAGGGGTATTGACGATCTTCCGTTTAACCGCACACCTCAATGGTTGCCAATTGGAGAGCATTGGCCGTTATTGGGCCTTAGCGCTCTCTCTGTTCAGTTAGCTTAGACGTTTGCACCTACAATCGCGCAAGTGAGATGGTTAAATGGTCAATATTACGACCATGCGGCGAATATGAATAGTGAGAGCGCGAAGGAACTGCTGAAATTGAGAAATTCAGCACTGGTTTGCAGACACGGCAAGAGGAAAGGTATGTAATTTTGCTTTTCCTTCTTCATTTTACGAGTTTTTCGTGACATTTGCGCTGGTCATTCACCCTCTAACCGTGAAAAATGGGCCCTGTGCGCTTATTTGGGCATGTGCGCTTAATCGGAAGAATACGGTACATTGACAAGAAATAGGATGGTTGGAGGCCTTGAGATGTATGTATGCCTAACATTCACTTTAACCCATTTCAGTTCCAGAACTATGAGAATTATTGTCTGCATCTTCAGGGTCTGACATTTAGATTTCAGGCTAGGGGCAGGCCAGAAAAGATATTTTGATAAAAATATGTGGTCAAAAACAGGATGTGCATACTATTTTGGGCCCCTAGTCTGAAAAATCTAAGGGCCCACAGCAAATTCTAGGGGCATATGTCCCTGAGCCCCTGGGAAAGTCGAACCCTGATCTTTGATGTTTTTAAAGATATCTTTAGATTAAAGCATACATTGGTAAAATAAATAAAGGAGAGTTGAAGGTTGAGTTCTAATGAACAATTCTCTATCAATTACTTTTCGAAAAAATCTTTTATCAGAATGACATCAACAAAAAAGTCAGGCCTTTTTTGGTCATCAGTATAGTCATGAATGAGTTAAAGCGAATTACAGGTGAACTTGGATATGACAGACCACTGTACGACAGATTTTTGCATATGACGGACGATATGCTTAGTCCCAGTCCGATGCATATCAAGTATTTGTCATATGTATACGACAGATTTTTGCATATGACGGACGATATGGTTGGTCCCAGTCCGATGCATATCAAGTATTCGTCATATGTATACGATGGATTTTGCATATGACGGACCAATTTTCCTGGTCACATCGAGTCTGTCATATCCAAGTTCACCTGTATTTGCTCAAATCTCTCCTCTAAGTGAATAATTTGCTTGAATCTGGTGACCGCTATTTGTTTTGAAATTACTTTTATTTTCAAGGACTCCGGGTCGAAATGTTGCCCATACAGCCTACTGGTTAAGGCTGCAGTGTACTCAAGTCTGTCTCTCTGCATTCCAGCATCTAAGACTCCTGCAACCTCTGTCTCATGAATAAAGGATCAGCCGTGTCTTTCATTCAGGGAATTACTGCTTGTTAGAGGCAATTAATGGAGCGCAGCCAGTGTTGCCCAGACCCACCTTATAACATACCATAATAAGATGTGTTTGGATTTTTCTTATCGTCACTTATCCTGCATTTCTAAGCTATATCTTGGCTTGCCTGGAGTCAGGGTCTTAGCCAGGATTTAAAAACTGGGTGCCCATAATTGGCAGTTATAAAATTTTGGGGGCATCCTAATACTTCCAATGCGGAGGCTACTAAAATTCGCCCAAAACACATGGATGCAAAGATTTCTGAAAACGATCTTAACCCTGTCATGTTGATATTCATTGGATAGCTCTCGCTCAGGGTAGTCTCAGATGAGTATCTATTTGCCAGGGTTTCAATCATTTTTCAGGTTTTGTTGGCAAATGTTTCTGATATCATGACATCATGTGGCAGTTTTCCAGCAATATATTGAACATAAGATTTAGATGACATCGGTGCCATCAGTAATATTGGCTACTCTCCAGACATCTTCAGTTCTCTCATAATCAGAAAATATGTTATTCAGACTGGATGACACAGTTGCATGTACAGCCCTATTCTTATGGAACACCATATGACCAAATATTCAACGTTTAGAATAAACAATGCAACCTGACTGAAAACGATTCAACTTTATTCAAAACGATGCAACATGGCGAAAACGCACCAACCTGCATTCGTCAATATCATTCAACCAGCTATAGAAGAATGCATATATGGCAGTATGGACGGACATTCCCCTTCACCATAGGTTCCCCCTTTCAAGTGCGGAATTGGTGAACGGCTAAAACGAATCAACATACACATACGACTCAACATGAGAAAACACACCAACCTGCATTAGTCAACATCATTCAGCCAGATATAGAAGAATGCAGGTTGGTGCGTTTTCGCCATGTTGGTGCGTTTTGCATGCAGGTTGAATCATTTTCAGTTAGGTTGCATGGTTTTTTCAAATGTTGAATTTTTGGTCATTTGGTGTTCCATATATTCTAGCTACAGGAAATGCTGCATCCAGAAAAATACAACCAGCCCAACCAAAAAATAATTCAGCACATCATTGAAATGTGCCCTTAACCCATTAATACTTAACAGTTCTTTCAGAAATTGTCGTCTGGATCAAAAATACTTTTGGCGATAACTTTTGAACTAAATATGATTTTACAAAATATTTGAAGAAGAGTTGTTGGTAATGTTGTGTAGTGCTCGGATTCGCAGCTAAAAAACGGCTCGAGCAATCGCTGAAACTGCCGAGCGATTAATCGACATATTACGAGCCCTAACTACTCATTGCACATGCGTCAATCACGCTAATTTAGAACCGCCCCATGCCTGCCTAAGCCAATGAGCAACGTAAATTGCTGTCAATCACGCCAATTAGAACAGGCCCATGCTTGCCTAAGCCAATCACGTCCTGCTATCGTGCGATCTTGATGGGATCCCACGTGGAAAAGACGTAAGCAAGACAAAAAACATGGCGGATGATTGACGATGTGGCTTTATTTACATTTTCGCCGAACTCGGCGAGCTGTAATGACGGCTCGAGTGCTCGCCAGCGGCGGCCATACGAGCAATAGCTCGAGCCGCCGATCATACTAGCACTAATGTTGTGAACAACATTTCTCCTTCAAATGTTTTGCCAATTATGCTTTGGCTTGAAAGATTTCATCAAAATTGTCAGGCTGGTTTTGGCCGCTCTGAGCAATAATGGGTTAAGTTCAGAGAAGAAAGTGTGCATTCCAGTCTTGATTTAATAATAGGTGTATTTTAACCCTTATGCCGCTTTTAGCTAAATTGGCTAATACTAAATGATGCAAAAAAACTGAAAAACGACTGAAATCCTGGCACATGGGTACCCATCAGAGAGTACTCAGCAAGAGCTATCCAATGAAGACCAACATGGCAGGGTTTTTGAATAGTTTTCAAAAGTCGTTCATCCTTGTGCTTTGGACGAAAGTATAGCCCCAGCATTCAGGGAAGGTTAACCCTTGTCACGCTAGACCCCCATATGGGAGAACCTATCCCCTGGGACCAGGGATATTGTGGGTCTACCCACCAAATCAGAAGGATTTCATTGATTTCTATTACTGTTTCAATAATGTGTTTTACAAATTGAAATAGAAACATACTAAAAGGTTAAACCTTGATATCTAGTATAATTCAATACCCCTTAATTGACCTATGTGGTTTTTATTTTGCTAGGCAAGATATGTAGCACCAGATATAGCCGCATAAGTATATAGCAAACTGATCTATATAGCCCTCAGTGCTATAATACTGTAGATGGATATGATACCCAGAAATGCCCCAGGCACCCTCAGGTAACCTGGGTCAGCAGGTGGGTATATATTTAGATATTTTGATTGTGGTCAGTCAGCTAGAACCCTGTGCTGACCATTATACCCTAAAGCCATTAGTCAGTGCACTTATTACTTAGCAACAAATAGACCTGTCAGTATAAGTCATTGTTAACCCATTAACACTTAAGGGTTCCTCCAGAAACTGTCGTCTGGATCTCTCATAGCTTTGACTATAATTTTGGAATTAAGAATAATTTTACAAAATATTTGATGGAGAGTTGTTACCAATGTCCTGATAAACATTTTTCCACCAAATATTTTCCTGAATATGCTTTTGCCTGCAATATTTCATCAAAATTGTCAGGCTGTTTTGGTCGTTGTGAGCATTAATCGGTTAAGTACCTCTCTGCACTGTCGTCCATCCAGAAATGGCTTTGAGCACATATGTTAACACTTCCAATGCTGAGGCTACATTTGCCCAAAGCACGAGGATGCAAAGATTTGTGAAAACCATCTAAACCCTATCATGTTGGTATTTATTGGAAAGCTCTCACTGAGTACTCTCGGATGAGTACCCATATGCCAGGGGTTCAGTCAACTCGTTAGATCTTTTGCATCGGTTTGTAATGTCCGAATTAGCCACCAGCAGCATATTTTGGGTTAAGGTAGAAACCAAAGGATTAGATTCCTTGTCGAATCCTAGGGACGTTTATACAAAATAGTCACAAAGCTGTGTAAATCACAATTTGTGAGGATGATATTATTAGTGGCAAGAATCTTACTAAAATTAGCTCATATACCAAGATGTATCATATTGACAGCGATGTTCATATAATGACACTCAAGTTGTCCAACAATTGTCAAATAAATGCCTGATAATATTTTATGAATTATCTGAGATTTCCCATGTAATTGACATTCTATAGGTCATGGGTCATGCTACTTGTATTATTTGATGTTTAACCCATTAGCACTCAGAGCGGCCAAAATAGACCTGACGATTTTGAAAATATTTGACTTACAAAAGCATTTTTTTGAAAACATTTGAAGGAGAAATGTTGATTAGAAGCTAAACAACAACTCTCTTTCAAACATTTATTGAAATTTCGCTTTATTCCCATGTTGTTTTCAAAAGTAGAAGAGTAGCAGATGTGATTGCTTATTTTTTAGTGCAGCCTTGGATGCTAGACCACAAAACTTGCACACTTTCTCAAAAGTAAACCAAGAATATATACAGCATACTTACCCTATGGGGCAAGCAAGATACAGTTTTCACTTGCCCTTCAGCTATAATTTACAAAATCTACTTCCCCGGGGCAAGTCGGGGCAAGCACCAATGTCGAGCCCTGACACATATCATGGACATTGGATCACAACATGTACTTTAGACAAATATTATTTATATGATGTCATACACCTGATAAAGGTTAAAGATAATGGTGCAGCACGGCCATGGTGCTCGGTGAGCAGGAAAATAAACAAAACATATCTAAAAAATAAGAAAATGATGTGATGAACAAATATGTAAAAAGTCTCCTCCACCTGAGTGCTTTATATTAGCAGTTACGGTATACGGTATATAGTTCTATCTCAGATGGCAATAAATCTCACCATCCCCCAGAGGCAGCAGGATTTTTATTGAAAATAGGCTAATTTGATAATTGTCACACTGCCTCTCGTTATTATGTGTGCAGAGGAAGGTAGCTATAAGGGGGAAAATTATGTTTGGAGCGTAAATAGGTAATTTCCCTTGACAAGGATTGAGTGTGTTATTATTGCGAGTAAGACACCGGCAGCTTACAGAGCTTGAGCCTAATAATAACCGCAGAAAAATATGACATATGAAATTATCAATATTTATGATAAAGGAAATTGGCAACCATATTCCGTTCATTATTTATTGAAGAGCAATACTAAATGTTTTTTTGTGATGAATATTAAGAAATGTCAATTAATTTTAAAATGTTTATTTGAATGTGAATACTAGAACATGCTAGGTATCACTCAGTTTCTTTATAATAAAATGCATCCTTATGGTTGTTTAGGCCTAAAAAAATAAATTGTTTGTTTCCTGTAACAGTCCGAAAAAAAATAGGGTAGGTAGGTCGGTAAATTTTTTTGGTCGAAAATGTGTGTTTTATGCATGTTTTTCGTTAATTGGGAGTTGGGAAGGCGAAAAAAAATTTAGGGTAGGGATTTTTTTGAATAAAAACTTGTTTGGTCTAAAATGTGTGTTTTATGCATGTTTTACGTTGATTGGGAGTTGGATGGGCGATAAAAACTTTGGGGTAGGGATTTTTTTGAATATAAACTTGTTAGGGTAGGGTTACAGGAAACAAACAACTTTTTTTAGGCCTGATTGAAGATATCATGCTTTTCCTTAGAATAATGGACTACCCCAAATTTTATGATACCCAATTTCGGGCAGCCACTTTCAAAATCCTGGCTAAGACTATACTATCCAGTGCAGGTAGATTCTTTGCCAGGTTACTAGACCTTTGCGATGACAGTCAGATCATAGCTGTCTTAATGGTTACAGAGATTTATCTAGAGTGATACCAAAATTCATATGACTACAGATATTTTTTGCTATTTGAGTTCTTGGATTATAAGGGTTATTATAAACCCAAGGCCAGGCTACCAGGATTAGGGCTCCCGCGATACACTCGTATAGTCACTGCACCGCAGATTGCCGCTATGCAAATAGTATTCGAATATGCGCATTTGTATATTCGAATACAGACGAATATACACAAAAATGAAATGCCCTACCTGTTTGCGGCCTTGGAAATTGATGTTATCACTTCAAAACAGCAGCGCTAAGTTTTGAAGTGCCTCCATTTTACGTTGTGGGCGCACGATTACATATACCGGTGGGCGCACGATTACTTATACGGGTTGATACCGGTTGAGCTTGGGAACCGTTGCTGTCCTTATAAGGTAAAACGCCGCTCTGGCTTTCAGATTGTTCAAGCAGATCTTTCCAAATAAGGGAGAATCAGCTGGCATTCTACGAATACTTAGCATTTGTATTCGTGAATCTTATAGTCGTGAATACATTCGTATTCGCCACCTACTGTATTCGTGAGAGCCCTAACCAGGATATACCTTTGTTGTGATCGTCAGATCCTGTCTTGCATGGTTAGAGTGGTTTTTACCCTTATGCTGCTGGCGACTAATTTGGCCAACACAAAGTGATGCAATAAACATATATGATGACTGAAACCCTGGCACATGGGTACTCATCTGAGAGTATACTCAGTGAGAGCCATCTAATGAATACAAACATGACAGGGTTTAGATGGTTTTCAAAAATCTTTGCATCCTTGTGCTTTGGACGAAAGTAGCCTCAGCATTGGAGGGGTTAAGACTATTCATTTGACTTTGTATATGTTTCCTTATTTGGATCATTCTAAGGTTTAACCCTTATGCTGCTGGTGGCTAATTTGGCCAATTTGAAATGATGCAAAAAACCTGAAAAATTACTGAAACCCTGGCAAATGGGTACTCATCTGAGAGTACTCAGCGAGAGCTTTCTAATGAGTACCAACATGACAGGACTTAGATGATTTATACAAGTCTTAGCATCATTGCATGTGCTTTGGATGCAAGTAGCCTCAGCATTGGAGGGGTTAAGACTATTCATTTGACTTTGTACATGTTTCCTTATTTGGATCATGCTAAGCAGTATCTTAGCTAGGATTTAGAAACTGGGTGCCTAAAATTGGCAGTTGTAAAATTTTTGGTTGATATCATTTAACAATGTCATGGGAATTATAAGGAGATGAAAAAATTCAATTATAAGCTTGAGATTGAGATTTTTAGAAATTCCACACTAAAAGATTTGGGTGTCCTGAGGGGTTCCTTTTAACCCATTCATACCCGTAGCAGCCAAAAATGCTACTAATCAAGTAGACCTCCAGGTATGAAAGGGTTAAGGGGTTGGGTGTCCAAAAAGGCACCCAGATGCCCTGCTGGCTTAAAAGACCATGATGCTAAGGTTTAATTAAGCTGTGTGCCAGGTAGGCTTCTGTTATGTCCCTTTGGGAGATTGTCAGATGTTGGTTAGGCCTCATAACCTGGTCGTGCCGTAACTGTAGAGCCGTTCTGATAGGCTGATGAACCGGCTTCTATCGGGCATGAATACTTCATGATGGGCTTGAGAAATTTCTGGCAATAAAACCCCTTCTCCGGGA
>OZ012691.1:35241204-35263704 GCA_963942565.1 Maea johnstoni
AAACCCAAGGAGAAACACTTTTACATAACCCTCATATGTGTAAATAAAAACTGATTATCTTTTGCTGCAAGCTTTTCATTCTACTGTCACCACCTCTATATCACATATATAATGAGGCGACGTGTCAAGCCACAAAGAATCCTGCTGAGGCCACTTCAGGTCACCACCTCACCATCATTCCCTATTTACATTTTTAATGGTTTTCAAATTATTTTGCGTTCTTGTGCTTTGTACGAAAGTAGCCTCAGCATTAGAAGGGTCAAGAGCTGTTATTGCTATCCCCTTTTGTAACATCACACAGAGGCACGTACCAGTAGCTCCTTAACCCTTCCAATGCTGAGGCTACTTTTGTCCAAAGAAGATTAGATGCAAAGACTTATGAAAACCATCGAAACCCTGCCATGTTGGTATTCAATAGATATAGCCCTAACTGAGCACTCTCAGATGAGTACCCATATGCTAGGGTTTCTGTCATTTTTCAGCTTCTTTGCGTCATTTTGTATTGGCAATATTAGCCACCAGCAGCATTAAGGTTAAGGACTACAAATTGTTCCAAACGATAGGTCAGACTTAAAAATAGACCTTTAAAGCGTGTGACACCCCGCACTGCCACCACATAATCACTAATTGGCTTCATGCGGTCCCAGCAATCACTCAAAACCCAGGTTGAAACCTTAGATATTGACATCGGCTGCTACTGTCAGCACACTTTATTTTTCATCGAATTGAATAATTCAATTTGTCAGAAAAAATTGAAATTCTGCGAACGCTCTATTGTTAATATAAAAGAAAAAGGGTAACAAAATGATAGTGAGTTTTGGATGGGTATGTTGAGATTCTTTGTCCAGTGGCCCTATATCTTTCACCCAGCCAGTTTTACATTATCTTAAGAGGTATACATGCACTGGCAGCTTTTACCAGCAAGAAACACCACCTATTGCATGAAATAGAAACTAACATTACATGATTTATGGCTTGAGTGAATTTGAAATGACAGGTTATGAAACTCAAATAGCAGTAGCACTAGTAAGCACTAGCAGAAGTGATAGTCGCCATAGTAGTAGAAGTAATAGAAGCAGTACGTAGCAGCAGTAGTTGAAGTTGAAGTAGTAGTAGTAGTAGCAGTAGTAGTAGTAGTAGTAGTAGTAGTAGTAGTAGTAGTAGTAGTAGTAGTAGTGGTAGTAGTAGTAATTAAAGGTAAAGGTATTCGGTTTATAGTCTTGTATCCACCGAAATGTTCACACAACAGGCCTGTTAAGAAATGGAAACCATTTCAATCCCCCGTGGGATATTCCTGAGCAGCTGGCAGCATATAGCACACAAGCTCTAAGCACTGCCTTATTAATCCTAGGTTGCAGCTGGGTAGACTGAGGCAAAATGGAATAAACTGTCTTGCCTAAGAACAGACCAAAGCGACCTACTGATTACTAGTACGACACCTGACCAACACAAGCTACTTTGTTCCCAGTAGTAGTAGTAGTAGTAGTAGTAGTAGTAGTAGTAGTAGTAGTAGTAGTAGTAGTAGTTAGTAGTAGTAGTAGTAGTAGTAGTAGTAGTAGTAGTAGTAGTAGTAGTAGTAGTAGTAGTAGTAGTAGTAGTAGTAGTAATATATATAGTTGAGGAGATGACATAAAAGAGGAGCGTTTTGTATAAATGTTATGATGTATATTATTAGTTTAATAAAAGGAAAGGTTTATAATATTACATACTTTCATATTTAAACCCTAATCAACTCTGCAATCTGAATTAAATTAAATCTATAAAGATAACTGGCTTGGTCATGTTTGGTCTCGAAACTTCAGCATCCACAAAATTATTCTGTCTCCACCGTGAAAGATGGATGATTTTAGTTGATGTTTCAGCCAATAGATGGCAGCACCGCCAGTGGCATATCTGGCACAAGCCAAATCAGCAATCGGCAATCACTGCAACATCACTTCAGTCAGCAGAACCACTGAGGCATTCAGCAATGACTTCTAACAAGACACAAAACCAACCACCCTAAAACAACTCTCAGTCCCTCGGGGGAAAAACGTACAACACCTGCTTTCTCTATAGCAGCTATTCAAGCATTCTACTGAGAGGCACTTCACAGACCTGCAGGCAGGGCATAGGGGGGGGGGGGGGGGGTAATTATTCTTCTACTCATGATAACCTAAAAAAGGCTTGATAAGCAGATCAATAATGCTGAAGCCAGTGATCTGAGGCCAGCAGCAGTAGCAGCAGCAGTAGTAGCAGCAGCAGTAGCAGTAGCAGCAGCAGAAGCAGTAGCAGTAGCAGAAGCAGTAGCAGTAGCAGTAGTAGCAGCAGCAGTAGCAGCAGCAGCAGTAGCAGCAGCAGCAGCAGCAGCAGTAGTAGCGGTAGTAGTAGCAGTAGCAGCAGCAGCAGCAGTAGCAGCAGCAGCAGTAGCAGTAGCAGCAGCAGCAGCAGCAGCAGTAGTAGCGGTAGTAGTAGCAGTAGCAGTAATAGCAGCAGCAGTAGCAGCAGCAGCAGCAGCAGGAATTGAGTCAGTAAATGTTTCTTAGTGAGCTGAATCAACACTGGAACATGATGCCCACGGGTGAAGGATGCCATGATCCAGCACTACTCATGTTTGTTCTAGTTACCTTTACCTAAATGTACCTGAGACTTGCCTAGACATTCTATATGGTCCTACAATCATAGGCAGCAGCACCTGGCTGGGAGGGATCACAGGATACCTTTACTTAAGTGTAGCTTAGAACTCTTAGAAATGCTAAGGCGATGGTTTACTTGATTTATCGGTTCCCTTATCCGCCGATCATAGTGGAATTGACCCGACAGGAAAATAAATGTAATCCCCCCACTTTATTTTGTGCTCTGCCGCCTAGCCGTAAGTAAGTACACCAAACCTACAACAAATTTACCATGGATTGTAATAAAACTACAAAACTATAAGAATATTAATACTATCTAGAGCAATACAACATTATAATAGCAATGCAATACAGTGCTGTTGAAATGCATCATCTTATTAAAAAAGATCATTCTTTTAATATTCAAAAATATGGTTTAAGTATGTATCTTAGTACTAGCCAAAAAATCAGTTTATTTTTTTACCTCCCTCCCGACTGTTTGCTTACTTAGATTTCCGTTTGTTAAGAAAAATACTTAGAAAATCAACTTTATTTTTAATTACCTCCCTCTCGACCCTGTAAAATTGGTCTGGGAAGGATCCGGGAACCAATAAATCAAATAACTGTCACCTAAATGGTCTTTGAATACTCATTGTCAGCATCTATGAAATCTCAAGAGTAGTATTGAAGCAGAAGTGCCTTTACTTACATGTAGCTAAGAAATCTTAGCATTGTGCAGAAGTACCTAAACCTAAACTATTACTTCGTCTATGAAGAGCATTTAATCTTCAAATATTATTGCAATATTGCCAAGACCCATTCATACCTGGTATTCAGCATTGGAAAACTTTTTAAGTTTTATTTAAGTAACATCTCCTTGACCAGAGTATTTCTCATATGATATACGTAGAAGAAATGTGTATCACAAGTATACATATAACTTTCCTTTAAATATTTATGGATTTTGCTTACTTACGTAATGTTCAAAAGCGTCATTGATACTGCTATTACACTGGTCAAGGCAAACACCAGGCATAAATGGGTCAACCCATTAATGCTGACAGAGCTAGGCCTAAAGCAGTCTGGCAATATTGATAAAAATTGTGCAGGAAAATGCAAAGTTAGGATAATATTTGAAGGAGAAATGTTATTCATAACACTAACAACAGTCCTTCAAATATTTTGTAAAATATTTCTTAACTTTCAAGTTCTTATCAAAAGGATCCTTGATCGAGAAGACAATTTCTGTCAGAACTGTATTTAGCATTAATGGGTTAAGATATTTTCAAGATTGCGCGAGGTAGTTGATGGTGATTGTGATAAATGGATGCATGGATTTTTTCCTTCCTGTGTCTCCTCCATCAGAGGCTCTCTCATTACCCCTGTCACCATCATCAGCGCGCTACATCATCCTCCACACACTACGGTTAGCTAGGGATGTCATCGATAGTCGTCAAATCGATAAATCAACATTTTCACCTTGTCAATTAAATCGAATCCAATGGTTGGGTATCGAATCAAAATAATCCATATTCTGTACCCCAATAATGACGTATGATTATTAATAAAAAATACACTTTTCCAAGACATTTTCCTGTTGAAGTTGTGCAAAGTGAAACTCTGACTAAATATTGAAATATTTTCTATGGCTTTTGTAAGAGAAATTGGAAGGAATGGTGTGCTGTACTCAGGCATATGGCCAAGACACAGGGTATCCAACCAAAATAAAGGGATATCAATGACACCCCTATAAATATTTGTGCCCTACGAGCATGTTATGGCGTATCGAATCGAATCAATTCGAATCGAAAAATATATCGATTAATCGATCGATATAATTTCATATCAATGACATCACTACGGCTAGCATTCTGTCTCCAGCTCATCTCATGGGCAGAAGAACGGTATCATAGCCAGAATTTGCAAGTACCCATTAATATAGTTTGACTAGCATAAAACTTGTGGTGACAAAATGCATCCATATGAAACCCATAACCTATGGAGTATTTAATTAGTAGGAAAACACATCTATAGTTAAAGTCCTTACATTTACATTGAAGAGAAACTTTTCAAATATTGACAAGAAAATGATGTTCTAGAAATTCATTGACAACACCCTTAAAGAAACATTTTCTACAGTTTTGCCTAATTTTGTAGATATTCCCAGTAACACACATCTATATAAGCTTGGCTTCTATCAAGTTAACAAGTATTTGTTTGTATATGCACGGCCTAGAAAATCATGGCATTCTGCGAGCATTGTTTTCTAACTTGGATTATTTAGAATATAGATTGACATTTCCCAGCTGTTTTCCTATCAATAGCAGGTTTTCTCAGCAAAGTGTCAATAGGGAAAATTAAATAAATCACTGAACTACTAACATATAACAGATGATGATAATAACAATAATAATAATAATAATAATAATAATAATAATAATAATAATAATAATAATAATAATTATAATAATAATAAAAATAATAATAGTAATAATAATAATAATAATAATAATAATAATGATAAAAATGATAATCATAATAATGATCATAATAATATTAATGATAATAATAGTAATAATGATAATAATGATAACAATAATAATAATAAAAATAATAATAATAATAATAATAATAATAATAATAATAATAATAATAATTACAAAAATAATAATAAAAATGATGATAATAATAATAATAATAATAATAATAATAATAATAATAATTATTATTATTATCATTAATAATAACAATAACAATAGTAATAATAATAATGATAAAAATATCAATAACACTACTAATAATAATGATAACGATGATAATAATGATAGTAATAGTAATAATATTAAATAATGATGATAATAATAATAATAATAATAATAATAATAATAATAGTAATAATAATAATAATAATAATAATAATAATAATAGTAATAATAGTAATAATAATAATAACAATAATAATAATAATAATAACAATAATAATAATATCAACAATAATAATAATGATAATAATAATGATAATAATAATAATAATAAGTTGTTCTTACCTTGCCCCATTGTTCTGGCTTGACTAGTATTACTTATATCCTCAATGAAAACATTATTATCCTCATCATCATCATCCTCCCTCTCCCCATCCTCCTCCACATTACACACTACCAACTCGGGTACCGGCTTAAGGGTGGTTGGTCTGGATGCGATGTGATTGGCGTGCCCACTATGGGGGCGACTACCCTTCCCGACACCCCCCACTAGGGTGTCATGGGTACTGAGTGAGGGTTCGTAGAGGTCGAGGAAGACGTTGGGTTCAAGGTAGGGTGCAAAAGATGAGTAGCTATTTTCAAGTGCTTTGTAAACCTCCGAGCAAGTAGAACCCTTTTTCTTGAGCGCTGGTTTTATCGGTTTCACCTCAGTAATTTCCTCCTTAACTGGTGCTTCTGGCGTAGACTTGACATTTATTATATTTCCCGAGGATAAACTTTCCAAAGATTTTAAAGATTTTGCGTCTGGTCCCACAAGCTGAGCAAAGTTGGGTTCCACACAACCGAATATTGAGAAGCTGTCTTTCAGCGCGGCGTTTAGGTTGTGGTTCGAATGAGAAGAGGAGTCCCGCACATCATGGTTCTCATCATTCTGATTGGTCCGTGGTTTATACTGGGGTTCGATGAAGGTAAGGGTAGGCACAGTATCCTTCAGAGCGGCCTTGATAAACTTACTGTAGCTTTTCTCTCCCTTTTGGTTCTCCTTGGCGGGTTCTAAGGGGGACACTGGGGTCTTCCCCCCTAATTTGGCAAGATTCCGTTTTAAGCGTTTTCCAAAACCCCCCTTTTTTACCGTCCTGAAAGGCACATTTCCGGAATCGTCAACAGGACTCAAAGGTTCCTTTTCGTACTCAACCAGTGTCTCCTCGCACGCGCCAATATCTAAGGCATCCTGGCGACCGATGCTCTCTAACGATATCTTGGAGCGCACACTTTTTAACGTCGCATCCGATTGGTTGGTAGTCACAGGAGTTTTACTGCGACTCTCCTCATTTTGAGTGAGCCCGGGTAGTACTAACGCCGAGCTAGCGACGATCTGACGTATCCCGTCTTTCAGCGATGTCCCCACACTCTCCGGCTTCGCAGAGGGCACTACTTTGTTTTTCCATTTCGGTTTGTTTCCGTTTCCGTCGTCTTTGTCCTGATTGGCCGGTTGTTGTGGTGATGTCAGAGCCCAGGTATTTGTGGTGCTCCTTGTAGGCGGCGGCCGCGATCCTAAGTCATCCTGAAAAATACAGAGAGGGTGATATTATTCAAATGATTTTTATTTATTTATTTATTACTTTTTTGTAATGTTCAATGAGACTAGGGATGTCATCGATAGTCGACAAATCGATAAATCGACATTTTCACTTTGTCAATTAAATCGAATCGAATGGTTGGGTATCGAATCGAAATAATCGATATTCTGTACCCCAATAATGGCATATGATTATTAATAAAAAGTACACTTTTCCCAGACATTTTCCTGTTAAACTAATGCAAAGTAAAACTCTGTCTAAATATTGAAGTATTTTCTATGGCTTTTGTAAGAGAAATTGGAAGGAATGGTGTGCTTTACTCAGGGATATGGCCAGGACACAGGGTATCCAACCAAAATAAAGGGATTTCAATGACATGCCTATAAATAATTGTGCCCTACAATCACGTTACAGCGTATCGAATCGAATCAAATCGAATCGAAAAAATATATCAATTAATTGAATCGATAAAATTTCATATCAATGACATCACTAAATGAGACCCATGTATAATATATATGTCTCTTAGGTTCAGGATGAGGAATGACATAATAAGGCATATATTATATAAAATGGTTCAACCCCTTGTGGGCGGATGGAATATCAAATAATAAACAATCTTTTGAAAATGTTCATAGAAAAGTTGAGATAACGAAAACTTATTGCTCAAACAACAATTTTTCAAAAATACATTTGCATGATGGTTTGATTCTGAAGTTAAAAAGATGTAATTTACCAACTACTTAAAATCCAGCATTTTCATCAGCTTTAGTCTGATACATTGACCTTATAAGGAAGAATTTACCTGAAAGACAATCATATTGTACCAGTGTAGATCTATAATGATTGGACCTCCATGCTTGGGCCAAACATGGTGTACCAAATTTACCAGTGTCTAGTTGATCTATGATCTATGCCACCATTGGTGCATGGTCTACTTAAATTCTCTTAGACAGTCAGTCTCTCATGCATGGGAAATACCAGGATTATAGTTCACATTCACACTCAGAGTTCCCCAGGAAAGTAACGTCTGCTATTTTCATACTTTTGATAATAACTTGAAAATAAAGCAAATTCTCACAAAATATTTGAAGGAGAAGTGTAGGTAATATTCTGATAAACATTTCTCAATCAAATATTTTTGATAAAAACGCTTTTGTAAGGAAAATATCAACAAAATAGTCAGGCCTGTTTTGGCCGCTCTGAGTGCCAACAGGGTAATATCTATCAAAACATGGTTTATTCTATCAGTGCATTTCTGTGATAGTCGTTCTCCCATGCAAGGCCTCCATAGCCAGACCAAATATAGTGACATTTACCTATGTTCATCCTTGATATTTGGCCTCCATGAGCAGACCATGTAGAGTAATGATTTTTGGCCTCCTTTGGCAGACTTAAAAAGGAGTGAATTTTACCTAAAGTATGTATATATCTTTGATATTTGGCCTCCATGAGCAGACCATGTAGAGTAATGATTTTTGGCCTCCTTTGGCAGACTAAACGGAGTGAATTTTACCTATGTATATATCTTTGATGTATATATCATGACTTCCATGGGCAGACCAAATATAGTAAATTTTACCTATGTACATCAATGATATTTGGCAGACTAAAGATGGTAAATTGTACCTATGCATATCAATGATTCTTTGCTTCCATGGGCAGACCAAACAGACTAAATTTTACCTATAAGGGCGTCTTTTTTAAAAGAGGAAAATCTTTTTGTACTACTTAGGGTCTGAAATCGCAGTTTTCCACCAAAAACATAGTGAGCACGAAAAAACTACAAAATCTGTTACTTTTCTGTGTACTTTTACATTTATTTCATGAAAATACAGCGATCCTCGTTCCACGGTCTAGACCGTGCTCTGGCTAGAGCCAAAATTCATGCATTTTGTTCTAGTAACCAACCAGTGGCAATACCCTCGGACCTTGCGGCCTAGACCGCGCTCTAGCTAAAGCAAAGATTCATACATTTTGCTTTAGTGACAAACCAGGGACAAGACACTCGGGCCTTGCGGTCTAGACCGCGCTCTGTCTCAAGCCAAGAATCACGTAGTTTGTTGTACTGACAGATCAGAGACAATATCCTCTGGGCTTGCGGTCTAGACCGCGCTCTGGCTTAAGCCAATATTGATGCAGTTTGATCTAGTGACAAACCAGGGACAAGGCCTATGGGGCTACATGATTCTACGCTTGAGTCAGAGCGCGGTCTAGACCGCAAGGCCTACAGGACCTGTCCCTGGTTTTTTCATTAGAACAAACTGCATCAATATTGGCTTAGGCCAGAGCGCGGTTTAAACCGCAAGGCCCACATGGCTTGTCCCTGGTAACAAACTGCACCAATATTGGCTTAAGCCAGGGCGCGGTCTAGACCGCAAGGCCCACTGAGTAAGGGCTTGTCCCTGGTTTTTCACAAACTCCATGATTCTTGGCTGGAGCCAGAGCGCGGTCTAGACCGCAAGGTCCAAGAGTCTTTTCCCTGGTTTGTCCCTGGAACAAACTGCATCAATATTGGCTTAAGCCAGAGCACGGTCTAGACCGCAAGGCACACAGGGCTTGTCCCTGGTTTGTCACTAGAACTAACTGCATGAATCTTGACTCCAGCCAGAGCGCGGTCTAGACCGCGCTCTGGCTGGAGCCAAGATTCATTGACTCCATGAGCCCCATGAACCTTCCGGCTATAGCCAAGATTCATAGAGTTTGTTCTAGTCACACGATCGACTCTTGGACCTTGCGGTCTAGACCGCGCTCTGGCTAAAAGCTCCATAGCAAAACACTGTCTTTAAACTGTCGTAGGTTTTAAACTTCATCTTCAACTCTGTCTGTCTTCCTTATTTCTTCTGGAGCATCTTTATCTTCTTATCTAACAGGTACTCCACTTTGTATTTACCTGAAAGGCAAAATAAGGCATATTATGCAGGTTTCATATTTGTTGTATTTTGTTTGGATTAACTACAAGAAATACACATGGAAGGTATTTCAATTTTTTTTTTAGATTCAGGGAGATACTAGTCATTTCCATAAAAAAGAAAATTAATATTGATGAAATCTAGCCCTCCATAAACTGAAATAACATGTTGCATCATTAGTTTTAAATTGATTAATGAGAGGTATTGATATATTAGTAACGTGTTACAAAATAACCTAAGAGACTTACATTTGATGTCCAAGCTTTTAACTTCAGTTATGTACCAGGTGTTGTTTTGAGGCCACTTTGCCGCAGCTATGTCTCCATCTTGGTATTCCTAGAAGCAAAAAATACATTGTTTAACCACCATTTTAAGATAAAGGTCCTATCAAATATGAAAGTACCTTATGTAATTTGTGATCATTCTTAATGTGATTATCCCTCCAAAAAATGAATTTTGAAGAGTAATCTCTATGTCAAAATGAAGATCTAGGGAGGGTCTTCAAAATGGGAGTTGCTTTGGGTCATGTAGAGGCTAACTCAGCCAGCTTTAGTATAGTGAAAATCAGACCTTAAGTGATCTATAGGCAAAAGTTTATGTGCTTAATCCAAAGCAAACTAGTAAGAATTAAGAAGCCAGATATAATTGACTTTGTGACATATCACACTTTTGACACATGTTTAAGTGGCGGAAGGGGGTTAGCCTAGGCAACAGGCTTCAGTTTAGTGAAAATCAGACCAAAAATGATCTATAGGCAAATTGATAAATATTTAATCTAAGCTACATTAGTAACAATTAAAAACTATATAAACTGACTGTGATGTATCAAATATACTGGCACAGCTGTATATTGCAGTGCTAGGTTGGGGTTAGCCTAGCCAACAGGCTTCAATATAGAGAAAGTCAGACTGAAATTGATTTATATGGAAATTTATGAAAGTTTAATTGAAACCACAATAGGTAGAATTAAAAACCCTCATATATACTGACTTCATGACATATTCAGTTTTTTGGCGCATTTCTTTAACTAAGTGGCAGAGGGGGGCTATCCTAGGCAACAGGTTTCAGTATAGTGAAAATCACACCCACCATGGTCTAATTAGGCAAAATTATAAAAGTTTAATTAAAACCACACTAGTAAGAATTAAGAACCCTATCATATAGTGACTTTGTGACATAATCATTTTTCAGGCGCATCTCTTTAATTAAGTGGCGGAGGGGGGCTACCCTGGCAACAGGCTTCAGTATAGTGAAAATCAGACCAAAAATGATCTATTGGTAAATTGATAAACATTTAATCTAAGCCACATTAGCAACAATTAAAAACAATATAGAAACTGACTGTTATGTTTCAAATTTACTGGCACAGCTGTATATTGCAGTGCTAGATTGGGGTTAGCCTAGCCAACAGGCTTCAATATAGAGAAAGTCAGACTGAAATTGATTTATATGCAAATTTATAAAAGTTTAATTGAAACCACAATAGGTAGAATTTAAAACTCATATATACTGACTTCATGACATATCCAGTTGTTTTTGCGCATCTCTTTAACTAAGTGGCGGAGGGGGGCTATCCTAGACAACAGGCTTCAGTATAGTGAAAATCACACCCAAAATGATCTATAGGCAAAATTATAAAAGTTTAATTGAAACCACAATAGGTAGAATTAAAAACCCTCACATATACTGACTTCATGACATATCCAGTTTTGGGGCACACCTCTTTAATAAAGTGGTAAAGGGGGGCTATCCTATGCAACAGGCTTCAGTTAATGAAAATTACACGCAAAATGATCAATAGACAAAATTATAAAAGTTTAATTAAAACCACACTAGTAAGAATTAAGAACCCTATTATAAAGTGACTTTGTGACGTAATCATTTTTCGGGCGCATATCTTTAGTTTAGTGGCGGAGGGGGGCTTCCCTGGGCAACAGGCTTCAGTATAGTGAAAATCAGACCAAAAATGATCTATAGGCAAATTGATAAACATATAATCTAAACCACAAGAATGAAATTGATTTATATGCAAATTTATGAAAGTTTAATTGAAATCACAATAGGTAGAATTAAAAACCCTCATATAAACTGACTTCAAGACATCCAGTTTTTGGGCACATCCCTTTAATTAACCCATTCATACCCGTATCAGCCAAAACTGCTACTAGTCAAGTAGATCTCCAGGTATGAAAGGGTTAAGTGGCAGAGGGGGGCTATCCTAGGCAACAGGCTTTAGTATAGTGAAAATCAGACCAAAAGTGATCCATTGGCAAAATTCTATGTGATTAATCTAAACCAAACTAGAAAGAATTAAGAACCCACACATAAACTGACTTTGTGACATATCCAATTTTTGGCATATTTGTTTAATTAAGTGGCGGAAGAGGGTTAGTCTAGGCAACAGGCTTCAGTATAGTGAAAATCAGACCAAAAATGATCTATAGGCAAATTGTAAACGTATAATCTAAGCCACATTTAAAAGTAACAATTAAAAACTATATTTAAACTGACTGTGATGTATCAAATTTACTGGCACAGCTGTATATCGCAGTGCTAGATTGGGGTTAGTCTAGCCAACAGGCTTCAATATAGAGAAGGTCAGACTGAAATTGATTAATATGCCAATTTTTTAAAGTTTAATCAAAACCACAATAGGTATACAATTATTCTATCCAACATACCATTCTTATTAAGATCAATTGTGTGGTACCATCAATTCCAATAACAAAAATGAAGAACATGACTTTACTCACCAAAATGTTGAGTGAATTGTATAGTTGTCCTTCTGCCTTAGGATCCCTGCATTCACTGAATGCCATGAAGGCAATAAGCAGGTAGGTGGCAGACACCACAAGCCACTACAACATAATCTCCCTGGAAAAAAATATAAGAACTGTTTTATAGACAACATATATCATATTGTATAAATCTGCCAATTCTTTCAATAATTGTGCTGCAATCTATTTAAATTCAAAAAGGATTTCTTCCTTTTAATTGTATATTACTTTAAAGAAATGTTATTATGGTTCAGTTTATAGAAGATGCTTCACTTACCTCTTATAAGAACGGTTGGGATGGCAGAACTTGCGGCTGGCTCCGGCTCCTCTGTTTGAAATGCAGGCTGTCATGCTTGTGGTCAATGCAAACACTGTCACAAGAGAACTTGATATCTTCGTTTAGGAGACATGCCAACACAGGGCTCGACATTAAGGCTAGCCCTGTAGCCCCAGGCTAGTTATTGAAAGTCAGGGCTAGTAAATTATACCTATGAGTAGCCACTATTTGAAAAAGAATGTGATCAATATCAGGGCTAGCAAAAACATTTCAGGGCTAGTAAAAGTTACAGTAACTAGCCCTGCTGGGCTTATGAAGTTTTTTTTCTTAATGTTGAGCCCTGCAACACCATGGGAAACTACTTACTCAACTAGGGACTGCTCTACAGTTTTATTGTACTTGAGGCCGACACCTGATACCTTAGCCAAACAATGTTGGGTTGACCGCTGGGTTCACCGTCCCTAAGCATGTGGTATGTCAATTGGCAAGGTAATAAAATCTACATATTTGGCCCGACCAATCCCACAGTTCCTGCAAGAAGGAGGTGCACCATATCTCCACAACTCACAGCAAGAACAGGAGATTAAACAAGCAGCTGCAGCTACACAAAATTTATCAACTAAGGTAAGTTAATTTCCAATTCATTTCGTCCATGATTTCTTTACTTGATGAAACCTTCCTATGATTGTGGGTTGCCACCTAATGAATTAAACGTTTTTAATGTTTTGTTTTTATTAAGAAGCCCTGTTCGCATATTGAATACAAGGTCTCCTAGATTGAGAGTGATTAGGAGTCTACTATTCTAACTGTTACTAATTAATTAGTGGGGTGTTTTTTATTAGTTATTGTTGTTGCTATTTCAACCCCCCCCCCCCCCCCCCAACACCCAAACCAACAATGATTTAAATGGTGTGGTGTCAACTCCCCATACTCCTTCCTCTCTTCAAATTCAATAGTAGAATCATAGTCTTAGCCAACAGGGTGTCTGGGCGTCATTTGGACACACAGACCCCCAAATATCATCCTTCAGGACACCCAAAATAGTGGGGGAGTAATTTAGTAAAACATCAATTTCATACATATACCTGAACTTATTTCACACTAATATAAATCCTATGATATTTTTTTAAGAATATTATGCCTTATTTCAATAAGTAAATACATATTTAAGGTTGTAATCTGGGTCTATTGTGGTATTCCTTGATAAAATAGGTCACCCCAAAATTTTAGATTTGACAATTTTGAGCACCCAGTTTCTAAATCCTGGCTAATAATAGTAGAATCATACAGGGAATTCCGGTGGTAGCTTTAGTTTAAGGTGCATACTAAATTAGTTCTTCTGGGAGCATGCTTTAAATTATGTAAACAGCGATCACCCTGCATTATTAATTTTATTATCAAACAAATATTTGTTTATATCAGCTTAATTTTTGAACAGTTGGACTCATCCTATCCTAATTATCTAATGAGTATGGGCTCAGGCAGACATTAAGCTTTCAGAAGTTACATTGTTATTAAGGTACTGGAGACCTGGTGATTTATTTACTAGATTGTAGATGTATCTGTGTTAAATATAATAGTATTAGGATATCAGTTAGTCAAGTAAGGGCAAAGGAGTTAATATATTCTCAGAGTATCATACACAGCATACTTCTTTTATTATACTTCATTAACAATGAGATGTTGCACACCTTTCTAAATAGTGTCCTGTGTTATAGGGTTTTTTAAAAAAAATAAGTGGGAGTGGTAGGGCTAAATCCATGACTTATAATTCAAACATGGCTGTAACAGGGTGAGTGGTTTATTTGAACACAGCACTGTGGGTGACAGACACGCATGAGTATCTGGTTTCCTGCAGCTTACAGCAGGCATGTACAGGCACAGGCTATAGAGTGAGCCCTGTATGATTAGGAGTCTGGAAAGTGTTATGGGTATCAATGGAAAGGGTCGAGCAGGGGATGGGTGTTAGTTGAAAATTTAGCATCAGTGAACGGATGAGGGGGGGGGGGGGGGGCGCGTAGAAAGATCAGGATCCATGGGGGCATAGTCTTAGTCAGCCGGGCATCTGGGTGACTTTTTGAAAACCCAAACTCTTAAAAAGCACCCCTCAGGACACCCAAATTGTTTTGTGAGGAATCATTAACCCAGAAATATCCACGCGGCGCTAATTAACCTGCTTGGCATAGCCAGGAAAGATCTGTCTGCACTTGCTGACCTGCTAATGATCATTTTGCCTAATTAGACCATGGTGGGTGTGATTTTCACTATACTGAAACCTGTTGCCTAGGATAGCCCCCCTCTGCCACTTAGTTAAAGAAATGCGCCAAAAAACTGAATATGTCATGAAGTCAGTATATATGAGGGTTTTTAATTCTACCTATTGTGGTTTCAATTAAACTTTCATAAATTTCCATATAAATCAATTTCAGTCTGACTTTCTCTATATTGAAGCCTGTTGGCTAGGCTAACCCCAATCTAGCACTGCAATATACAGCTGTGCCAGTAAATTTGATACATCATAGTCAGTTTATATATTGTTTTTTATTGTTACTAATGTAGCTTAGATTAAATATTTATCAATTTGCCTATAGATCATTTTTGGTCTGATTTTCACTAAACTGAAGCCTGTTGCCTAGGCTAATCCCCTTCGCCACTTAAACATGTGTCAAAAGTTTGATATGTCACAAAGTCAATTATATGTGGGTTCTTAATTCTTACAAGTTTGGTTTGGATTAAACACTTAAACTTTTGCCTATATATCACTTTAGGTCTGATTTTCACTATACTAAAGCTGGCTGAGTTAGTCTCTAGGACCCCCAATGAGCCTCTACATGACCCAAAGCAACTCCCATTTTGAAGACTCTCCCTAGATCTTCATTTTGACATAGAGGTTACTCCTCAAAATTCATTTTTTTTTTGGAGGGATAATCACATTAAGAATGATCACAAATTACATAAGTTACTTTCATATTTAATAGGACCTTTATCTTAAAATGGTGATTAAACAACATTTTTTGCTTCTAGGAATACCAAGATGGAGACATAGTTGCGGCAAAGTGGCCTCAAAACAACACTTAGAACATGAATGAAGTTAAAAGCTTGGACATCAAATGTAAGTCTCTTAGGTTATGTTGTAACACGTTACTAATATATCAATACCTCTCATTAATCAATTTAAAACTAATGATGCAACATGTTATTTCAGTTTATGGAGGGCTAGATTTCATCAATATTAATTTTCTTTTTTATGGAAATGACTAGTATCTTCCTGAATCTAAAAAAAATAATTGAAATACCTTCCATGTGTATTTCTTGTAGTTAATCCAAACAAAATACAACACATATGAAACCTGCATAATATGCCTTATTTTGCCTTTCAGGTAAAAACAAAGTGGAGTACCTGTTAGATCAGAAGATAAAGATGCTAACTCCAGAAGAAATAAGGAAGACAGACAGAGTTGAAGATGAAGTTTAAAACCTACGACAGTTTAAAGACGGTGTTTTGCTATGGAGCTTTTAGCCAGAGCGCGGTCTAGACCGCAAGGTTCAAGAGTCGGTCTTGTGACTAGAACAAACTCTATGAATCTTGGCTATAGCCGGAAGGTTCATGGAGCCAATGAATCTTGGCTCCAGCCAGAGCGCGGTCTAGACCGTGCTCTGGCTGGAGTCAAGATTCATGCAGTTAGTTCTAGTGACAAACCAGGGACAAGCCCTGTGTGCCTTGCGGTCTAGACCGTGCTCTGGCTTAAGCCAATATTGATGCAGTTTGTTCTAGGGACAAACCAGGGAGAAGACTCTTGGACCTTGCGGTCTAGACCGCGCTCTGGCTCCAGCCAAGAATCATGGAGTTTGTGAAAAACCAGGGACAAGCCCTTACTCAGTGGGCCTTGCGGTCTAGACCGCGCTCTGGCTTAAGCCAATATTGGTGCAGTTTGTTACCAGGGACAAGCCATGTGGGCCTTGCGGTTTAAACCGCGCTCTGGCCTAAGCCAATATTGATGCAGTTTGTTCTAATGAAAAACCAGGGACAGGCCCTGTAGGCCTTGCGGTCTAGACCGCGCTCTGACTCAAGCGTAGAATCATGTAGCCCCATTGGCCTTGTCCCTGGTTTGTCACTAGATCAAACTGCATCAATATTGGCTTAAGCCAGAGCGCGGTCTAGACCGCAAGCCCCGTGGATATTGTCCCTGATCTGTCAGTACAACAAACTACGTGATTCTTGGCTTGAGACAGAGCGCGGTCTAGACCGCAAGGCCCGAGTGTCTTGTCCCTGGTTTGTCACTAAAGCAAAATGCATGAATCTTTGCTTTAGCCAGAGCGCGGTCTAGACCGCAAGGTCTGAGGGTATTGCCACTGGTTGGTTACTAGAACAAAATGCATGAATTTTGGCTCTAGCCAGAGCACGGTCTAGACCGTGGAACGTGGATCGCTGTATTTTCATGAAATAAATGTAAAAGTACACAGAAAAGTAACAGATTTTGTAGTTTTTTCGTGCTCACTATGTTTTTGGTGGAAAACTGCGATTTCAGACCCTAAGTAGTACAAAAAGATTTTCCTCTTTTAAAAAAGACGCCCTTCTATGTAGATCAATGATATAAGACCTCCATCGCCAGACCAAATACAGTACAGTTTACATAATATGTAGATCAATGATATTTGGTCAAAAATGTGTGTTTTATGCATGTTTTACATTGATTGGGAGTTGGGAGAGCAGAAAAAAATTTAGGGTAGGGATTTCTTTGGATAAAAACTTGTTACGGTAGGGTTACAGGAAACAAACAACCTTTTTTAGGCCTTACAGTTTCTTTTACCATGAATGCTTAAGAGTTCACTATAATTGTTGCCTGGAACTATGATTCTTTTGAAAGATAACTTTGAAATTGAGCATGGTTTTACAAAATATTTAAAGGAGAATTGTTATTAATGTTTTTATTAACATTTCTCCATCAAATATTTTCCTGCCTATGCTTTTGCCTGCAAGATTTCATCAAAATTGTCAAGCTGGTAACTTAGGTACGACTCCGCTCACTACAGCAAAAATTGACTTATTTAAAAGTATATGCCATAACGTTGACTTCTTCACATAAATCTATATCCAACTTCCAATAATTTCTATTTCCATGAAGATTGAATTATCTTGCCGAGTATTTCAGCTTGGTGCTTATAGGTTACTGAGTTATCCCATTGACACTCAGAGCGGCCGAAACAGGCCTGACAATTTTCGTATAACTCTTTGAACAAAAGGCATTTTGGGAAAAATATTTGATGGAGAAATGTCGACCTGATGTCAAACAACAACTCTCCTTCAAATATTTTTTGAACTTTCGCTTTATTCCTAAATTATTTTTAAAAGTATGAAAGTAGCAGACGATACTTTCTGGAGGAGCTCTGAGTGTGAATGGGTTATACTGCAATGCACTCAACGACGCAGCGAAGGCCAATTGTGCGCATTAGCCTTACATCTCAAGCAAATGATTCAATTGCGCTGGGGAGTTGGAAATGAGTGACGTTGGGACTTATTCAATTCTGGTAATAGCCACTATACAAGGACTGCATTGGATCAGAAATTTGCAGAAATCTCGGTCGGAAATTGTGCTGACACTTTGTAAATGCAGTACTTGAAGATCGCTAATGTTTTCAGCCAGTTTAGGATTCTACGTTGTCACTAAGATAAATCAAATGGCTCTTACATTTTCTGCTCCCCTAATATGTAGCAGGATTTCCCTCAGAAATTCTTTTTTTTTCTACCTATGCCTTTAACCCTTTTGCTGCTGATGGCTAAGATTGTCAAAACAAAATTATGCAGAAACGGTTTGAAATAACTGAAACCCTGACACATTGGTACTCATCTGATAGTATGCAACAAGAGCTTTCCAATGAATACCAGGAAGACAGGGTTTAACAAGTTTTTAAACATTTTTGCTTTATTGTAGATTGTATAAAAGTAGCTTCAGCATTGATAGGGTTAAAATCATTGCACCTCGCATTCATGAGCATTTTATAGCAACAATCAGGGTAAGAGTCATAAAACAGTTAATAATATTTGCACAATTCTGTGTATCATAGAATTTCATCCTTGATTTTGTTTCAAAATTTAATAAAATATATTTCCTAAATGGAGAGAGTTTACTAAGCATAATCACCTAAATAATTGTAAACAGTTCGAGGAAATGACATGAAATATGCAAAATTATCCAATCGTTTGACCTTTCCACATTTTTTTTCACAAATTGACAAAAAGGGTTTGGAATAAAAAGTTTTAATGCCTGAAATATATGAAATATTTGTATATTCACACAGAGCAACAATGTGCATATAGTGTGACTAATACAACAAAAATAAGTTAAGTGTCTGATAATATCTTTTTTGCATAATTCGAAAACATTAACATTTGCAGTTCACAAAAGTTCCTGAATACAGGCCTTCTATATACTAGTGTTGGGATGATCATCGATTATAATCGAAAATCAATCGTTTACCTCTCTGATTCTGATTAATCGATTACGAAACTGGCTATCGATAATAATCGGAAAAGGTGACACCTAGTGGCAATTAAATTATAGAACTAAATGACAGACAAGTTGTCAGCTTTTTTGCTATGAAATTAAGCTCCAAAAACACTTCAAAACGAAGTTAAGGTAGGTGCTAATAGCAAGTAATTGTCATAGACTATGACTTATTATTAGGCTCTAGACCTCTAGTACCCAATTACTGCAAAAGTGCGATGAACTGAATATGATCGATAATCGATCGATCATGAAATTGCAACCGATTCCCAACCCTACTATATACAATGTATTTATAGACTTGTTTTTAAATACATGATAGATCTAACGATTGTTACGGGGAAATTCTAAGAACAAGTCTGTTAAATAGCAAAAACAATATACAAGAAAATGGAAAATTTAAACTTATGGGGGTACGTAACCTATATACTTGATTGAAAAGTCACTGAACATAAAATGAAAACAAAAACATATGCTATGAGTGTCTTACTTTAAGTTGACACTAAACTAGCTTTAATTAGTTGTGATAAAGATACAATATAAAATATTTCCCAAGGTGCAATACATATCGGACATTCTATTGTATATATCATAACAAAGTGATAAGGCCAAGAAAAAAACATTGCTTGTTTCCTGTAACAGTCTGAAAAAAATTATGGTGGGTAGGCCGGTAAAAAATCTTTTTTGCATTATTCTTTTGGTCAAAAATTTGTGTTTTGTGCATGTTTTACGTTGATTTGGAGTTAGGAGTGCAGAAAAAACTTAAGGGTAGGGATTTTTTTGAATAAAAACTTGTTAGGGTAGGGTTACAGGAAACAAACAACTTTGTTTTTAGGCCTAAGATAGAAATATTTTCTTAGTGGATAGATGTATAAATGGGTTAATCTAAAAAGGCATTCAGTGAGGAGCATATATTTGTTCTCTTTAGCTTCTACAGTACAAAAACCTAATTCCTGCACCAGTCACCCGGAAGTTTGCCAGTGCTTGGTTGTACAAACACCCATGGATAACATGCCAAAAATAAGCCAAGTACATTTATGACCAACATAGCTTGTAAATCAAAGCTACTTTCAGTTGTGATATCACCCTTGCATCCATGTCCAGGTAACTCAGGTTGGCCATCTGGCATGCGGTTGTGTATTATGCCCGGGCTGCCCACGCATTTAGTGCAGGAATTAAATGTCGGCACT
Organism: Maea johnstoni; assembly: GCA_963942565.1. Classification (NCBI taxonomy): domain Eukaryota; kingdom Metazoa; phylum Annelida; class Polychaeta; order Spionida; family Magelonidae; genus Maea; species Maea johnstoni. Next base: position 35,261,743 of record OZ012691.1, read on the forward strand.
GTACTGTGACCCCACACTTCACCTACGTGTCCTAAATACAAAGGTCAATCAGTCAAGGTTAAGGCATGAAGGGTGACAAGGGTGTTTTGAAGCCCCTTACGCTGCTGGTAGCTAATTTTTTCAATACAAGAATATGCAAAAAAGCTGAAAAATGACTGAAACCCTGGCAAATGGGTACTCATCTGAGAGCACTCAGCGAGAGCTTCCTAATGAGTACCAACATGACAGGGTTTGGATGGTTTACAAAAATCTTTGCATCTGTGTGCTTTGGACGAAAGTAGCCTCAGCATTGGAAGGGTTAACGTCAGGGTTTACCCCTTTTTGCTGTTCACTCATTTCTGCCATGTGTGCCTGTAGACTTCCCATGATGCATCACTCTCCACCAGGCCGGGTCTGCAAGAAACCAGCCGCATCATCGTCACAACATCTGAGCACAAAACCAACACTTATATCAACCTATCTATACACTTCAAGTTGTATTTGAACATAGTACCATTTACAATGATGAGAGAAAGCGAGCGGTTGGCATAAAGGCCTATTTTAGACTGCCCGGCTATTGGGGTGACCCATGTAGTGACTGCAAGAAACCAGCTGCATCTTCGTCACAACATCAGCACTGCACGAAACCAACACTACTAAATACTTATGCTCTTCATGTTGCTGGTGGCTAATTTGGCCAATACATGATGATGCAAAAAAACCTGAAAAATGATTGAAACCCTGGCAAATGGGTACTCATCTGAGAGTACTCAGCGTGAGCTATCCAATTAATACCAACATGACAGGGTTAAAATGGTTTTCAAAATATCTTTGGGTCCTTGTGCTTTGGACGAACGTACCTTTAGCATTAGAAGGGTTGAACATAGGACCATTTGCGATGAGAGACAGCGAGTTGTTAGTACAAAAGCCTTAGACTACTCAGCTATGGGGGCGGCCCCTGGGGTGTATTTGCTCGGAGTCAGCAGGAAGTCGTCTCATTTTCTACCACTATGGGGCTGAAATACCCATTGAAGAAAATTGATTCCCAATGGCCATGCCTTATGGGCATTTGGAATGATTCTATTACCATATTTGGTAAAGATTGCCATATATGGAACAATGCACTACGCTGTTGCTTAGCAATGTGACCTAGAAATGCCAGGCACGCTAATTATATTTGAAGCTTCCTCGATTATTTTCTCTTTATTTATCGATGGGACATGGCAGAAATAGGTTCTTGAACTTGTGTGCTAGAGGCTTGTTCCAAGATGAAAATTCTGTCCCCTCGTGTAAGAAACATCATTCTCTAGCACACACGTCCAAGAACCTCTATTTTCCTCTTTTTATGTCAAAGTTCATTTTGGAAAACCAGGATATTCAGAAAACCATTAGGAACATGTATCGATGGTTTAAGACAGAATCTAATGTTTTGTGATTTTGTTATTGGCATTTCATTTACTGGAACTTCTCCTGTAAAAGCTGAATGGGAACCAATTGTTAACTCATTAATACTTTGAATACTTTTGAATTGAGAAAGGTTTTTACAAAAAATTTGAAGGAGAGTTGTTGGTAATGTTATGATCAACATTTCTCCTTCAAATATTTTTGCCAATTATGCTTTAGGATGGAAGATTTCATCAAAATTGTCCAGCCGTTTTTGGCCTCTGTGAGCATTAATGGGTTAGTGATGCCAAAAACCAGAGTCATTGATTGGTTACACCAGTGACTGAATGCCTACGCAATGAAAATGTATAGACTTCAAGCTGTACCTGATCTAGGACCTTTGGCAACTATGAGAGACAGCGACCAGCCAATACAGAATAGACTGCTCAGCTATCGGGGAATGCCCCTCTAGTCTTAAAGGCTGTAACAGTGTACCCTATGACTCCAGACTAACAAACTCAAGTCTAAATTTCCTCAATTGTGCAGGATTAGGGAAACTAACAATTTAGGCATCACTCCCATTATGCCATTCCTTATCCA
>OZ012691.1:35266204-35308023 GCA_963942565.1 Maea johnstoni
AAAAATGAATGGGCCAGAAACAAATGTGAAATTATAAGCCAAAAAGTGCTTCAGGTTACAGCTAAAAGCTCAAGGACAAAACAAAATACAAAAATACAAATTGAGCAGCAAACTAGTATATATCATGTCATGTTCTATCAATATACCATGGTTGATGCAGTATTTTATAGATGAATTTCATAGATGCACTTCATTCCAAAGTAACTCTTTCAAATTAAAGATTTCTACTTTCCAAGCTGCCTTTTAGGGCAGACAGTATAGTGTTAACATAAAAACATATACTGGAAATACATCATGAGCTGTTATATATCACATTGCAAAAACAAAAACAAAAACAAAACACATTCAAATAAATAAATTGTTCTGGTTTCAAGATTATTGCAAAAATGTCAGGCCCTGCATCTTGCCATTAATTCTAAGCATTACTAGTATAGAAAAATAATAAATTACACTTGTACAGATCACTCTGCACAATAGTCAGTTGAGTGTACACAAGCAATATCTGTTCCAAGATCCATACATCAGCTAATCTAGCCTGGAATGCATCCAAGCCGGCCTATCAATCAATAACGGGCCTGGAAACCCACCAATCATATCGCAAGGTCCTGATCTCCATTCTCAATAGCGGGACTGACACGGCCCTGAACTGCCGAGAACACCTTCTCCATTGTAAACACCATACTGAACTGCCAAGAACACCTTCTCCATTGAAAACACCATACTGAACTGCCAAGAACACCTTCTCCATTGTAAACACCATACTGAACTGCCACTGAGAACACCTTCTCCATTGTAAACACCATACTGAACTGCCACTGAGAACACTTTCTCCATTGTAAACACCATACTGAACTGCCGAGAACACCTTCTTCATTGTAAACACCATATTGAACTGCCGAGAACACCTTCTCCATTGTAAACACCATACTGAACTGCCGAGAACACCTTCTCCGTTGTAAACACCATACTGAACTGCTAAGAACACCTTCTCCATTGTAAACACCATACTGAACTGCCAAGAACACCTTCTCCATTGTAAACACCATACCGAACTGCCAAGAACACCTCCATTGTAAACACTATACTGATTTGCTCAGAACACCTTCTACATTGTAAACACCATACTGAACTGCCAAGAACACCTTTTCTCCCACTCTGAGGTGTGTTTTACAGTTAAGGATAAGTTGTCCTCAATGGGCTGTCTTCAATGTGGTTAAAGGTCAAACTAGTGTAATTGTCCAATCAGATCCCTCAATTTCAATCATCGGGTCACTGCTGCTGGGTGAAAGGTAGACCTAACAATAGCGCTCGTGGATTTGAACAAGTGTCACGTTCGTGATCTGGTGCCAGTTTCTTGGGAAACAAACGGTGCACGTCACAACAAACGCGTATTACCATTGTTGAACTAGTGCGCAGGTGACCTTTGGCTGACCTAGTTTAGCTAGCTAACTTCACGGTAAAGCGTGTAAATTCCTCCTTTTTATCGTGGGAGAAACGGGTTCCATCACTCGTGGATGGAAAGAGGAGGTATCTTGCACTTGTGAGTGATTTTGTGTCTTCGGACTTGGCAAGCCTCGTCCCAAGACACAAAATAACTCACTCGTGCAAGATTCCTCCTCTTTCCATCAACTCGTGATGGAACCTCTATCTTCATTGTAAACACCATACTGAACTGCCAAGAACACCTTCCTCATTGTAAACACCATACTGAACTGCCAAGAACACCTTCTCCATTGTAAGCACCATACTGAACTGCCGAGAACACCTTCTCCATTGTAAACACCATACTCACTGCCGAGAACACCTTCTCCATTGTAAACACCATACTGAACTGCCGAGAACACCTTCTCCATTGTAAACACCATACTGAACTGCCAAGAACACCTTCTCCATTGTAAACACCATACTGAACTGCCAAGAACACCTTCTCCATTGTAAACACCATACTGAACTGCCAAGAACACCTTCTTCATTGTAAACACCATACTGAACTGCCAAGAACACCTTCTCCATAGTAAACACCATACTGAGATGTCGAGAACACCTTCTTCATTGTAAACACCATACTGAACTGCCAAGAACACCTTCTCAATTGTAAACACCATACTGAACTGCCAAGAACACCTTCTCCATTGTAAACACCATACTGAACTGCCAAGAACACCTTCCTCATCGTAAACACCATACTGAACTGCCGAGAACACCTTCTCCATTGTAAACACCATACTGAACTGCCGAGAACACCTTCCCGATTGTAAACACCATACTGAACTGCCGAGAACACCTTCTCCATTGTAAACACCATACTGAACTGCCAAGAACACCATCTCTATTGTAAACACCATACTGAACTGCCGAGAACACCTTCTCCATTGTAAACACTAAACTGAACTGCCGAGAACACCTTCTCCATTGTAAACACCATACTGAACTGCCGAGAACACCTTCCCCATTGAAAACACCATACTGAACTGCCGAGAACACCTTCCCCATTGTAAACACCATACCGAACTGCCGAGAACACCTTCTCCATTGTAAACACCATACTGAACTGCTGAGAACACCTTCCCCATTGTAAACACCATACTGAACTGCCGAGAACACCTTCTCCATTGTAAACACCATACTGAACTGCCGAGAACACCTTCCCGATTGTAAACACCATACTGAACTGCCAAGAACACCTTCTCCATTGTAAACACCATACTGAACTGCCGACAACACCTTCTTTATTGTAAACACCATACTGAACTGCCGAGAACACCTTCTCCATTGTAAACATCATACTGAACTGCCACTGAGAACACCTTCTACATTGTAAACATTATACTGAACTGCCGAGAACACCTTCTCCATTGTAAACACCATACTGAACTGCCAAGAACACCTTCTCCATTGTAAACACCATACTGAACTGCCAAGAACACCTTCTCCATTGTAAACACCATACTGAACTGCCAAGAACACGTTCTTCATTGTAAACACCATACTGAACTGCCAAGAACACCTTCTCCATAGTAAACACCATACTGAACTGTCGAGAATTCCTTCTTCATTGTAAACACCATACTGAACTGCCAAGAACACCTTCTCAATTGTAAACACCATACTGAACTGCCAAGAACACCTTCTCCATTGTAAACACCATACTGAACTGCCAAGAACACCTTCCCCATCGTAAACACCATACTGAACTGCCGAGAACACCTTCCCGATTGTAAACACCATACTGAACTGCCAAGAACACCTTCTCCATTGTAAACACCATACTGAACTGCCGAGAACACCTTCTTTATTGTAAACACCATACTGAACTGCCGAGAACACCTTCTCCATTGTAAACATCATACTGAACTGCCACTGAGAACACCTTCTACATTGTAAACATTATACTGAACTGCTGAGAACACCTCCATTGTGAACACCATACTGAATTGCCGAGAACACCTTCCCCATTGTAAACACCATACTGAACTGCCGAGAACACCTTCTCCATTGTAAACACCATACTGAACTGCCAAGAACACCTTCTCCATTGTAAACACCATACTGAACTGCCGAGAACACCTTTCACATTGTAAATACCATATTGAGTATATGTGCAAGACACTACCTATTGCCTTTGAATATTTCCCAAGAATTAGTATCTAACAATAATATTACAAAGATAGTCGAAAAATTCTAACAATATAACAATGATGATATTTCAATAATTACAATTTTGATATATCATGCCCTTCCCACCTACAAAATGTTCAAATGTGCATTGCAAAATTATCCAATGGGCAGCTGTAGTAGTGGTCCATATAGTCAAAGGAACTCCCGCTGGAATAGCAAAGCAATATGTTTTACCTTAACCCTGATGCTGCTGCTGGCTATTTTGGTCAATACTAAATGATGCAAAAATCCTGAGAAATGATTAAAAACCCTGGCACATGGGTACTCATCTTAGAGTACTCAACAAGAGCTTTCCAATGAATACCAACATGACAGGGTATAGATGATTTTCAAAATATTTGCGTCCTTGTGCTTTCGAAGAATGTAGACTCAGCATTACATATGGGTTAAGTTTTGCGCACTATCAGCAGCCTTGGTGCTGTAGTGGCTAAAACAGCCTAGCCATTTCCATGACATCATTAGGAAAAATTTACAAGAGGCATATATTTATCCAGACTCTATCTACATCTCTTTATCCAGATCTGCCTGCTAGTCCACAGAACATAGCAGACAGCGCAGCATGCTACAGAACTACATAAACTAGCAGAGGGGTTGCTAAAGTCAACTCCCTATGATTTGTTAGTTGCATGTTGTTACCAGGTATTGCATGTGTAGCCGGTATTAGGCAGCATGGTAGCCCCATCTACCGGGCCCTAATATCTACCTCAAGTACTATATATAGCATTTATAGCGAGCAGGTGTCATACACAGAGCCGGACCTCGCCGCACGCACGCGGGAATTACGCAAAAAAGATGGATTTATCATTTGCCTTCTAACCCTTGTGCTGCTGCTGGTGGCTAATTTTACCAAAAGAAATGATGCAAAGAAACTGAAAAATGACTGAAACCCTGGCAAATGGGTACTCATATTATAAGAGTATTCAATGAGAGCTATCCAATGAATACCAATATGACTGGGTTTAAATCTTTTCCAAAAATCTTTGCGTCCTTGAGCTTTGGACGAAAGTAGCCTTAACATTGTCAGGGTTAAAGGGAACCAAGTATATACTATGAGAATCAAGATGGTTTTAAAATATAATTGAATTAAACTAAATTGAACTACATTCAATTAAATTAAATCAGCCTTCAAATATTCCACTTCCATTTTACTCCATTTGTCTGACTATTATGTGAGAAATTATATTTTTTCAGTGACTTATATATGGAGAGATCAGTTCCTTCCTGACCATATTAATTAGGGGCTATGTGAAAAGATAGGCTACACACTATAATGAAATTCACACTTTACATGGGTACACAATTTAAATATGTGCACAATTTACATGATTACACACTATATAGGGATTCACATTTGACATGGTACACAATTTACATGAGTGCACTTTTTGCATAGGTTTGCACTTGTATTTTCACATGGTACACAATTTACATGAGTGCACTTTTTGCATAGGTTTGCACTTGACTTTTCACATGGTACACAATTTACATGAGTACACTTTTTACAAATGTTTGTACTTGTCATTTGGGCTCATTCTACATGGGATCACACCTTACACAGGTGCACACCTTACATGGGTATACACATTTCATTGATGCACATGAAAATTCAGTCAAATATTTTTTCTCAAAAATTAACTGTACACTTGTACACACTTAACATGAGTGTTCGCATTCCATTTTATATGGTTGCATGCTTTATATAAGTGTGCACTTTGTGTCGGAGCAGACTTTACACTGGTGCACACTTAACACGGCTGTACACTTTACTGGTGTTTGCATTCAATTGATACACATTTTATATGGTTGCATGCTATATATAAGTGTACACTTTGTTTTGGTGCACATTTTACAACGCATGTGCACATTCTATTGATGCACATTTTATGCAGATGTGTGCAATTCATAGAAGTATAAACCTTGTGCCTGCAGGAGCACATTTTACACTGGTGCACATTTTACATAGACCAACACTATGCATGAGTGTGGACATTCCATTGGTGTACACAATACATTGGTGCAGACTTCAGACTACAGGGTCCGAAATAAGTACTAGCCCACTTGCCCCGGCAAGTGAATTTTTGAAAAAATGGCTTTCGGGCAAGTACATTTTAGTTTCCACTTGCCCAAATAGGCAAGCTGATTTTCTGAGCAGTCCATATATCTTTGTACAGAAGATGTGTCTACAAATACCTAGACATATGTAAACAATGCAATAAAATCAGAAAGAAATAGTTTTCAAATCATTAAATCCATAATAAATAGTACATGCCATTCTAGAATTTAACTTATGTCGGGCAATCCACAAATTATGTCGGGCAAGTAGAAATCATCAACTACTTGCCCGGCAAGCAAAGTTAGTTCTGAAACTTATGTTGGTGCCTGGACTAGTGTACACTTAACCCATTAATGCTCACAACGGCCAAAAGCAGCCTGACAATTTTGATGAAATTTTGCAGGCAAACGCACACGTAGAAAGATATTTGAAGGAGAAATGTTCATCAGAACATTATCAACAACTCTCCTTCAAATATTTTGTAAAATCATTCTCAATTCTGAAGTTATTGTAAAAAGTATCCTAGATCCAGACGACACTTGCTGGAAGAACTCCTAAGCATTAATGGGTTAACATGTGCACACGCTTAACCTGGAGTGGATACGGCAAACCTTGCTGAGCCCTGTTCTAATGTGATCACTGTCTCACTCAGGCAAATAGCAGGCTTAGCAGCAAATATTTGCCCCTGGTTAATATAAGGAGGATTATCGCACTGGCCCGCAAATTGAATACTTGACAGGCATATTAAGCTTGCCGAGCGGCAAATTGCTGTAATGATTGGACTTAGAGGAATTACCGTATTCGCCCGATCAAGCGCACCGTGCAGGTGCAAGTTGGGAAATTTTTCTGTAGCAGGGGTTTTGTCAAACATTCGTATAACCGCATTCAAGCACTCAAACTACATGTTCATTACTATATAGATATTTATTTGAAGGATGTTATTTTGGCGCTATCACGTGGAGCGCAAAATTAGCAAAAATTAAATGCCTGTAAGAAATACCACTTACACAGTATACATTTGTTTCTTGAAAAATCAGACACTTAACACAAATAAATGTCTTTATGATACCAAAGCACCATAAGTTCTCAAATAGGTTGAAACTGTCCTAATATTTATTTCTCTCAATAGCCTTCATAGCGAACAATCCCACAATGCCTCAGCCCATCATCTCGAGTGCCCCCGTTTGTTTGCTGTTGCCATGGCGATAAAGAAGTGTAACGGTAGCAATTGATCATGCGGCTGATTTCCCGTCAGGAAATAGAGGGCTTGGCAGGTAAGTTGGTAAATCTCGCGTGAAGAGTGCGAGTTATGACGAGGAGGAGACTATAGTACAGTGGCAGCAGCAGTGGCGCCGGTGGGCCCATTGTGCCGTGTGCCATTTGGCATTTTCACTGCCACATACATAGCTGAAATACAGTAAAGTAACCCATAATCTAAAAACAATTGGTAAATTATTAAAAAGTTCATGTTTCCAGTATGAATAAAGAGTGCAAGTTAAGAGGACACTGTGGCAGCAGCAGCAGCAGCAGCAGAGCCCAGCCCATTGTGCCGTGTGCCATTTGGCATTTTCAATGCCACATACTAGCTAAAATACAGTTATACAATATAACCAATATAACCCTTAATCTGAAAACGATTCGCATATTATAAAAAAGTTCATGTTTCTAGTATGAATAAAGAGTGCGTGTTAGGAGGAGACTGTGTCCGCAGCAGCAGATTCCAGCCCATTGTGCTGACTGTGCCATTTGCCATTCTCACAGCCACATACTAGCTAAAATATAGTTACCGTATTACCCATAATCGGAAAGTGATTTGTCCATTATTAAAAAGTTCATGTTTCTAGTAGCAATAAACGAAGCTTTGCCAAAGTGTGCTTTGCTTAAGTCATTGATGTTGACCTGTTTGTCACTAATGTGCTATTGCCGGCCCATTGTAACGACGTGCCATTCGTCATTTTCACTGCCACATAGCTGCCACATTTATACAACCCATAATCTGAAAGTGGTTCGTCCATTACATTAAAAAGTTCACGTTTCTAGTATCAATAAACCCTAGATGAATAGACACATGTATTAGTCACAACAACAAATTGCCACCCATTATATTAAGCACAGGCTAGACCTAATCTCGCCAAATCTAGTGTCAGTGTGATGTCAGGTTAATTGCATGTCCAGTGATCGACATTCGTAGATAAACGAAGCTTTGCCAAGTTGTGCTTTGGCTTTTAAGTCATTGATGTTGACTGTTTTATCAATAATGTGTCATTGGTATGGCACCTATATATCTAAACTCTACAGCTTTTAGAATATTGTCACTGCTGTTTTTCAAAGATACAGGTTTTGAAAATGATACTCTACCTATATATAAAGTCATGCATGTATGATTGTAGGCAGTCCAGTATCAAAAAAGGAACAAAGCCTCTTGAACTAGTGGTAAGGCCTAAAAAAAGAAATTGTTTCCTGTAACGGTCCGAAAAAAAATAGGCTATATCATTAGGTAGGTATATAATTGCATAATTTTTTTGGTCAAAAATGTGTGTTTTATGCATGTTTTACGTTGATTGGGAGTTGGGAGGGCTGAAAAACTTTAGGGTAGGAATTTCTTTGAATAAAAACTTGTTAGGGTAGGGTTACAGGAAACAAACAACTTTTTTTTTAGGCCTAATACGCTGCACTATGATACAGTGACCGCACTTATAAATGTTCCACAGAAGTACGAACAAACAAAGTGACAATTTCGAATCCTAGTCAATTACAATAAAGTATCATTCCATTGGAAACAAAGCTTCAGTTTTCCATAATTGATATGTAATAAAGTAACATTTTGAAAGAAACTAAATAACAATTTTCTGCAATAATGGATTATCTCATTGGAAACACAGTTGCATTTCACACTGTTATGTCAACATATCTGAAACCTTGATGGAAATGTCTATCGCCCCACTACCCTCCCTTAATTTGCTAGTTGATCATATTCAAATCCAGACTATCTCTGAATTATGTGGACAAAGTAGCTCAGTTGGTCAGGTGTCGGACTAGTAACCAGTAGGTCGCTGGTTCAATTTGCGGCCGGGGCACTTTGGTCTGTCCTTAGGCAAGACAGTTTATTCCATATTGCCTCAGTCCACCCAGCTGATTAACGGGAACCTAGCATTAATAAGGCAGTGCTTAGAGCTTGTGCGCTATATGCTGCCAGCTGCTCTGGAATATCCCTCGGGGGATTCTGTGGTTTCCGTGTGTACAGTGCCTGCTAGGGAAGGAAGGTTGTGTGAATATTTCGATGGATACAAGACTATAAACCGAATACCTTTACCTTTTATCTCTAGTGACAAGTCAGCAGAAGTGTTTTATTGGATACCCTGTAAAAGCATCCCTGGTTTGAGTAACTCAGAAATGTACACCATGATGGTGCATTAGTGGATACTAGATATACTCTATGTACAGACGAGCTGTAGTGGATGGCTCATTCTTAGATCTAGCCGATTGTATATCGAGTTTAGGTTTACAGTATATAAACCATATCTGACTGCTCACTGGTAATGGATATCAAGATATACTTTAACCCTAAAGCTGCTGCTGGCTAATTTGACCAATAAAAAATGACAAAAAAAATTGAAATGACTGAAATCCTGGTACATGGGTACTCATCTGAGAGTACTCAGTAATAGCTACCTAATGAATACCAACATGACAGGGTTTAGATGGTTTCCACAAATTGTGGCGTCCTTGTGCTTTGGATGAAAGTAGCCTCAACATATTATGACTAAATACCAACCAATCTAGAATAGTTTATGCGATTACTTCTTAGCACACAGCTAGGCGGTTTGGACCAATCAGAAGCCAGCATTGCAGTGCTCTATTTTACATAAAATACTGCAAGAGTACTCTATGAGAATCCACAGAGACCTATTGTATTACTATGAGAATTCACAGTAATAAAATAGGGAAAAACAAACAGTTGGTCAGCCTAGACCAATCAGAAGCCAGCATTGTAGTGGACACTGAGTGCTAAATGTGTTCGAGTACTTCACTCATGTTTTATTTTCATCAAACCAACTCGCTAACGCTTGTGGTTTAATTTCTATAAAACACTCTTTCCGTCCTCTAACCTATACATAATGGCAGGTCAAAAGGTGAAAGAATTGAAAAATCCAATTTTGATAATTGATGTCTTTTTGACCCGAGCATTTTCCACAAAGAATATTTTGTAGGAGAAACTTGATACAAAACAGCAATCAACTCATCCAACATCATACCAGGGTTTTTTAAAGCTTTTTTGCATCATTTTGCATTGGCCAAATTAGCCACCAACAGCATCAGGGTCAAAGAGTATGTGAATTTGGAATTTTTTTTTTTCGTCACATTTATGGCAATTATGGCTAATTCGTGACTAGCCAGTTGTAAGTAGTGGAGGAAACTGGAGTACCCGGCGAAAACCACTGCCTAACCCCAAGTCACTGGCAACTTTTCCACATGCCCAGGCCGCGATTCGAACCCAGGCAGAGGTAAAAGACAGCGTGCAGTCAGTGGCGGCGCCTTAGACCACACGGCCGTCAGAGCAGGCCCAAAGAGTATGTGAATCAATTATTGCTTTTAAACTCAATTTCAGAAGTATCATAAGTACAGACAAAACCTGTCAATGTGATCTTTATAGGTGAGAGCATGGTCTTAGCCAGCAGGGCGTCTGGGTGTCTTTTTGGACACCTAAACCCATAAAAAGCACCCCTCAGGACACCCAAATTATTTTGTGAGCAATTTCTTAAAATGTCAGTCTCAACAGACTCAAGCATATAATTGAATCTTTTCTTCTCCATATAATTCCCATGGTATTGTAAAAGGATATCTTGCCTTATTTGGATAAATTGATACTTGTTTATACTTAAAATCTGAGTATAATGTGGTCCCCCTTAATAATTTGGACGCCCCAAAAATTTCCAATTGCCAATTTTGGGCACCCAGTTTCTAAATCCTGGCTAAGACATTGGGTGAGAGTATCAGCCACAGGCAGCTTACACTAAGAGACACTGGTTTACACTGTACTCAATGTGATTGCTACATGAAGTCAATCTGAAGCGGTAATCTGATATCCGTGCATGTCGTTCCCATCTTCCGGGTGTACTTGATACTAATGCAGAATGGAAAATGATAAGATGAAACAATTCCTCCTGTCTTTTGTATCAACCTAGTTTCCATGGCAACCGAGGAAGGATTTAGATAATTGACTGAGTGTTTAATTGGAAACTAAGATCTCATGTTCTCTGTGCATCTATACAGCACCTGTGATTCAGCAGGCCTTCAAAGCATAGGCATTTTAATTTGCATGTTTTAGCACATTTGTGCCAATATAGTAAATGTAGAGTTGTTTTGTTGTTTTTCAAAAGGGGTCGCTACCCCTTTCTTGAAAGGGTGGCTTTCTTGTATATGCAGACAACACACATAGCATGAATGAGGATAGGAAATGAATATAAAACTCTTCAAAGTATTTTTATCTCTCCCTATTATTGGGCAACACAATAAAGAGTAAGAAATGAAAGTTTCGGTCAGGTTGCCCCAGTTTATAGAGGAATCAGTCCCGGCCTGGGATTGAACTCTGGACCCCACTCCTCCAAGCACCCAGCCTGGCAATCTTGCCACTGCAACATAGAGCCTGATCTGAATGTAAATGTAGAGTTGACATCTGCATGCAACACAGCTGTACAATTTCAGGTTATTTTAGGATATAGCTATCAGGTTATATTCCAACTGTACTATTGTATTAAATTAGATTTTTGTTAGATGCAGACCATTTGATATTTTGGGGAGGGGGGGGGGGGTATACCTTTTTGACCTGGTCAGAAAACTTCCTTCCTCCTCTGATAAATAGGATTTTTTTCCAGATTTTTTTTCTTGATTTTCAGGGCCAGAATTTCTTTTCCTAAAAAAAGAATAGCTACGCTCCCAAATTATAATACATGGTGCGCCCCTTAAGGATATACATGTTTGCATACAGAGGTCCTTAGGCTTTCATTTTTAATAGCATACAAACATATTTTCGTTAAATATATCCCAATCAAGAATAATTTGTGTGATTACTTCATAATGGCCTTAAACTTGACAGGTCAAATGGTGCTAAAATCAAGACACATACTATTCTTATGACTGAGAGCTTTTTGACCAAAGCATTTTCCACAAATCAGTTTGAAGTAGAATACAAATCCCAGCAACCAATCATCAAAACATCATTTGAATTTATAGGTAATCTTAGAATTATTCTCAAAAGTATCATAAATCCAGAAGCGCCTGCATGTCAAAGAGATCTCCAAGGCACAGATGAGTTAAAACATGATTTTAAGTGGATTAACCATTACCTTGTTAATATTTGGGAATACTTGCAGGGACGTCAATAGGGTTACTATCATGCAGTCCTGGGTGTGCCAAGTATCGAAGAGAGCAACAGTATTCAACTAGACTAATTATGAAGTTGAAAGACTAATAATTGCAAAGGGAGTGCCCACGTAATGAAATAATGTGAGCTTGACTTTATCGGTGACCAATTAGTACACAATGAAATATCATTATTAAGGCACACCTCGATTCAGGTAAAAATGCTTTTCCAATCAATGCCTTCACCCTTATGCTGCTGGCTGGTGGCTAATTTGGCCAATAAAAAATGATACAAAAAACCTGCAAACTGACTGAAACCCTGGCATATGGTACTCATCTGAGAGTATGCAGCGAGAGCTATCCAATGAATACAGCATGAGAGGGTTTAAGGCTGTGATGCTGGTGACACACTCAAAATAAGACAACTCCTAGTTTAGCACTCCTGTACCCTTTCTAACAATAGTTATCCAATCCCTGAGGTCTTGGTGTTTCAAATATAAGTTTTCTTTAACTTACCTGCTTGAGCTGACCTCAATAAAAGTAGTTTCAATTTTACAGTGTTTTACCTCAAATGAGGTTTTCTTGATCAATAAAGATTCATTTGATTTATAAATACCATATATGTCTGCTAAATATACTAAGCTAGGGCAACTGAAAGGCAAATTTGGAGTTCCGGCAAGAGAATACCTTACAGCATGCGATTTTGGTGGAAACTTTTACTTGAGAAAGTAGGTCACTATGGTCAGACATGTTGACACAATGGTCAGACATATTGACCTACTTTCGTAAGTAAAATTTCCACCAAAATCGCATGCTGTAAGGTATTCTCTTGCAGGAACTCCAAATTTGCCTATCAGTTGCCCTAGCTTAGTATATTTAGCAGACATATATGGTATTTATAAATCAAATGAATCTGTATTGATCAAGAAAACCTCATTTGAGGTAAAACACTGTAAAATTGAAACTGTACTTTTATTGAGGTCAGCTCAAGCAGGTAAGTTAAAGAAAACTTATATTTTAAACACCAAGACCTCAGGGATTGGATAACTATTGTTAGAAAGGGTACAGGAGTGCTAAACTAGGAGTTGTCTTATTTTGAGTGTGTCACCAGCATCACAGCCTTAAATGGTTATAAATCTTTGCGCCCTTGTGTTGTGAAAGTACCATCAGCATCGTAAGGGTGTGTGGAGTGTACTTAATGAAAGAGTTGTATCTTATGGTAAGTTTGTGATACATCATAAAGGCTAAGGTTTGAATGTTCCATAATGATGCCCAGACACCTGGTTGGCAAAAGCCCTGTCAGGACATCTGGCTATAAATTGAATATATTGGGGGGTGGGGGGTTGAAGCTGTATAATAGTTAACCATTAAACCATTTTTTTGTAGCTGGCTGTGCAGAACTGTCGCTACCTGCACTGTTCTGTCTGTCAGTGTATACTGTATGAAGGGAGTTGCAGCATTTGTTTGTCATTATTTTAAGCCATGGACAAGAAGAAGAATACAGCACACCGGATGTGGCCAGCAATATATTTAAGAATGTTTACTATTGCAGTGATCTAGAATTAGCAATAAAAATCATAAACATGAATCTAGTCAATTTTGAAATGCATTGCAATTTGATTAAGTAATTTCTTAAATTTCAAATTTCAGCATTTTTAAAAAGGATTTGCTGTACATGCATCAGAACAGTAATTTTAAGCCATAATATTTGGGTTTCATGATGGGAGTTTCACAAAATTTGGGTATTTTTTCTGACGCCCAGAGCCCCGATCAGTGTCTTAGCTAGGATTTAGTGACTGGGTCCCTTAAATTGGCATTTGTAAAATTTTGGGCGTCCAAATTTTTAAGGGGGATCACAATGTACTCATGCCTTAACCATAAACATGTACAAATTCATCAAAATAAGGCATGATATAAATCAAACAATGTCATGGGAATTACGAGGAGATGAAAAAATACAATTATAAGCTTGAGATTGAAAGTTGTAAAATCTTTGGGCGTCCAAATTTTTAAGGGGGATCACAATATACTCATATATCTCAACCATAAACATGTATAAATTCATCAAAATAAGGCATGATATAAATTAAACAATGTCATGGGAATTATAAGGAGATGAAAAGATACAATTATAAGCTTGAGATTGAAATCTTGAGAAATTTCACACAAAATAAATTGGGTGTCCTGAGGGCTTCTTTTTAAGGGTTTGGGTGTCCAAAAAGGCACCCAGACGCCCTGCGGGCTAAGACCATGGCCCTGATAGCTCAGGGCGATGCATTGCATTTAGTGACTCTCCCTTCTTAAGCCTACAGCGTGAAAACACTGACTTCCTCCTAGGTCTTGGGGTCATCTGAGATGAATGTTCATCTGCCAGCCTCATCTTATCCCCCCTAACAACAGTCGCCACCTGTTACCCCGGCAACAACAACCGCCGCATCACCTTGTTACCATGGTGACCATGATGAGACTCACTAAAGAATAGGGTTTGGGAGGATTAAACTTTTTTGGTGGTGACAACTCACTTCCAATTCCCATCAAACTTTGTTAACCCCTCTCACAACAAGATCTGATATGAATGGAAATACCTTGAATCTTTGACTGAACATTGTCAGTTCCACTAGGTAGATCTTACTTTTTAAAATAAATTACAAATATTACCCTTTGGGCTATTGCAATGTTATATAATTTGTACTGAGGG
This sequence comes from Maea johnstoni, assembly GCA_963942565.1. Taxonomy (NCBI): domain Eukaryota; kingdom Metazoa; phylum Annelida; class Polychaeta; order Spionida; family Magelonidae; genus Maea; species Maea johnstoni. The sequence goes on from OZ012691.1 coordinate 35,280,997, forward strand.
GCTTTAAAACGTTAAATGTTATATGAATCTCAATGCTATACTTTGGGAATGTTATAAACACTGTAAGTTGTTTAACCAAATAGCCTTGATTTAACCCATTTACACTCATAGCGGCCAAAAGAGGCCTGACGATTTTGGAAATATTTTCCTTCCAAAAGCATTTTTTAAAAACATTTGAAGGAGAAATGTTGATCAGAAGATAAACAACAACTCTCCTTGAAATATTTCGCAAACTTTTGCTTTATTCCCAAGTTATTTCCAAAAGAAAGAAAGTAGCAGACGAGTGTGAATGTGTTAAGCGGCCATTCCTGTGTTATTGTAATTAATAGTCCTGTCCCCTTCTTGTATACTAGAAAAAGGAGAAGGCATTTATTGGTAGCTCATCATGTAACATCATGAATATGGATAACACTTTCCAAAAACCCACTCCTATTATTATTGAATGGGCTTACCCTCTAATGCTTAGAATTATAACCTTCCAAAACTCTAGAAAACATCTGAAAAAACGTTAAATACATAAAATTGCTTTCCAAGAAGCCACTCCCAACCGTGCTTAGAATAATACAATTCATAATGTCTAGAAAACAACAGAATTTTTTTTGAAGGAAAGACCTCAGTTAGATTCTCATTAAAACATATTTCCAAACATCGCATTTTGAGAGATATCACCAAATTATTCCGGTCTCTTATAGGAGTTACAGAAATGCCAGTGTTAACCCTTTCAATGCTGTGACTACTTTTGTCTAAGACACAAGAACTCTAAAATCTCTAAAATCTTGGAAAATCATCTAAACCCTATCATCTTGGTATTCATTGGAAAGCTCTCATCGAGTTCTCTCAGATGAGTACCCATTTACTAGGGTTTCAGTCACTTTTCAGCTTTTTTCACATTATTTTGTATTGATCAAATAAGCCGGCCACCAGCAGCATAAGGGTTAATCAAGATTCGAGTGGCTTTCTGTTTTACCTCCTCTAAGGATTCTTCTCCACTCTTCTTGCTGCGGAGAACTCTTTCTTTGAAACACGGCCACATATTAAGTGTTACAGCAAGAAGTCTTAGATGCGCACACGTTCCTTGAAATTCTTCCCCAGAGAGAAATCCTTCAAGTGCAGCCTTCTACAGATAGCTGTATATTAACCCATTTATGCTCATCAGTTCCTATTGTAATTGTATCCTTAACCCTTCCGATGCTGAGGCTACTTTAGCCCAATGCACAAGAATGCAAAGATCTTTGAAAACCATCTAAACCCTGTCATATTGGTACTCATTGGATAGCCCTCACCGAGTACTCTCAAATGAGTACCCATATGCCAGGGTTTCATTGATTTTTCAGTATTTTTGCATTATTATGTACTGGCCAACTTGGCCACCAGCAGCATAAGGGTTAAGCTGTGATAATGTTGAAAATAGCTAGTGAATGTTGAAACACTTTCTGGCAAAATATTGAAAGGACACAGGACTTGACATTTAGGCTAGCCCAGTAGCCCCGGGCTAGTTAATGAAAGTCAGGGCTAGTAAATTCTACCTGTGAGTATAGCCCTGATCTTATTTCATGTGGGATTGTAGCGGCAAACGTCTAAGCAAGCTGAACAGCGAGAGCAAAAAAGGTGCAATAATGGTCAATTCACTACAATCTGCAATCATTGGGATGTGCGGTAAAACGGAAGTTGCCAACACCCCTTCTACATGACAGAAAATTTTCCCAACCTCTACCCGCACTGTGCGGTTAATCAAGAGAATACGGTATGTACCTTTACAAGCTAGGCTTGTGATGGCTTATTATCTGAGGATTTAAGAAAATAGGTAACTTATAGTTGTATATCATCAGTGTTATCTCTTTGCTGGAACTCAAAAAGTCATTCATTTCTCCTTAAGGAGTAGAATATCTAGGTAAAGGTATATATAGACTATACTGACTGATCTTATTGCTTGGCAGAATAGATTTAGTGAAATGACATGAGAAATTACAGGGCTAATCCTCATGCTGGTGGTGGCTGATTTGACCGGTACGAAATGGTGCAAAGAAACACTTTAAAATGACTGAAACCCTGGGTGCTCATCTGTGAGTACTGAGCAAGAGTTATCTAATGAATACCAACAAAACAGGGTTTTGATGGTTTTCCAAAATCTTTGCATCCTTGTGCTTTGGATGAAAGTAGCCTTGGTATTGGAAGGATTAATAATGTCTTCTGAAAAAACCTAAGAAGTCAGGTTACAGGAATTGTAAAACACTAAGATTAAAAGTAGCTGTTGGCTGAGAGCCCTGCACGGTTGTTGTTAGAATGCGTGTGTTTTTCTCCCGGTCCGTCAGAGAGATGCATGCGTTATGCCAGCAGGTAATGAAAGCGCGCTGCGCAGAGGGCTGCGTTCACGAGAAGCGGTCGTCAGGGGAGCTGTCCCGGTAAAAGCCTCTAACGATGATCCATAGTCGCCGCGGCTGAGCCAGGTGAAAGCACACCTGGCTCATCAGGTGAGGCACAATAACAAGTTTAAACCTAAGGCCACTCCAATTTATTTACTTGTCTTACATGCTCAGGAGGTAGGAAATGAGCCATTTTGGAATAAAAAAAAAAGTTGAAAAATGCAACTTTTTTCTTTTTTTTTTTTTAGAGTCTGCCGACTAGGACTGGTAGCGATGTGTTTCTACCAGCCTATTCTCAACTAAATAAAATCAATCAATCAATTAATCCCTGTAACCTAAAGGGTGGGAGGTATACCTCCTCATGTCTGAGGCTCTACTACAGCAATGATAGCTTCCTGTAGTTGATTGAATCACCCTTACAAAGAATATTCTTAAAACTTGCACTTTTTTTTTTTTTGGAGTCTGACAGAAAATTTCGAAACCACTTTCGTCCGTAAGACACCAAAGGTGACATTTTTTCTTTTTTCTTGGAGTCTGACAGGATTTTTTTTCCAAAAAAAGCTCGTAAGACAAGTAATTAAATTGGAATGGCCTAATGCAACATTAACTTCTTAATTCTTCCAATGCTGAGACAACTTTCATCCAAAGCACAAGGAGGCAAATCTTTTTGAAAACCATCCAAACCCTGTCATGTTGGTACTCATTGGATAGCTCTCGCTGAGGACTGTCAGATGAGTACCCATTTGCCAGGGTTTCAGTCATTTTTCAGGTTTTTGCATCTTTTTGTATTGGCCAAATAAGCCACCAGCAGCAAAAGGGTTAACCATCTACGATTTCTCCAGGCTCCAGGCGTGAAGAGGTTAAAGTGAAGCAGCATTTGTAGGGAGATGGACAATGGCAGGAGGCTTTTAGAGTTGATCTAATTGCATTTCAGTGACGGCATTGCCCTGCTGCCATTTCATGTAGGCACTGCATGACGCCTGGACCTCGCCGAGGCTACTTTCGTCCAAAGCACAAGGATGCAAATATCTTTGATAACCATCCAGACCCTGTCATGTTGGTATTCATTAGAAAGCTCTCACTGGCTACTCTCAGATGAGTACCCATGTGACAGGGTTTCAATCATTTTTCAGCTTTTTTCTCATTATTTTCTATTGACCAAATTAGCCACCACCAGCGCAAGGGTTAACCCTGCTTATGCTACTGGTGGCTAATTTGGCCAATACAAAATGATGCAAAAAAACCTAAAGAATGTTTGAAACCCTGGCAAATGAGTACTCATCTGAAAGTGCTCAGCGAGAGCTATCCAATGAATACCAACAAGACAGGGTTTAGAGGGTTTTCAAAAATCGTTATGTCCTTGCACTTTGGAAGAAAGCAACGTACCTTAGCATTGGAAGGGTTAACAACAACAAGATATATAATACTCTCTGTCTCTCATCACGGCCCAGGCTCCAATCCTGGGCAGGGTGCGAGAGCAAGTTACCAGTGACCTGAGGTTAGGGGGTGGTTTTCACTCTAGTTCCACCCCTATTTACAACTGCCTACTCATGCTATTGCCTAAATATTAGGGCTGTCATCGATACCGCCCGTATCGGTTAACCGGCAAGAAATCCTTGCCGATTATCGATATCTTGGACATCCCAAGATATCGATTCATATGAAAATACCAAATTGGTAGTGACACTGCACTTAAATAAACACAGAAACGCAGTAAAAAGTGGTTAATCACCCAGGGCGATCGCTAACATCACGCTGCTCTCAAAACGGGACGTGAGCGGAAGTCACACAGATGCAGATTACGCATGCGTGGGAGGTCAAGAGGTCATAAATTACCCCAGGTGCGAACTGCTGTCATGCCAAAGCAGCCCATTACTGGTTACGATGCAGATATCAGCTGATGAAGGTAACATAAACTTGAATCGGATTGAAGTACCATATCGGTAATATTTTTAATTGATACTCGAATCGGTAAAAAAGTCCTATCAATGACAGGCCTACTAAATATATCAGAAAAAGTGACAATAATGAAAATTCCTAATTCCTAGAGCAAAATATGAATCTGCCAAGTTAGGTGGTAAGACACACATTATATCCCAACCTTTTGATCATTTATCACAATAGCAGCCTACTAGTTGACCATGTGCCACATACAATATGTGAATCATCCCTACTGGTACATGAGCCAGTAAAAATTGTAATTTGTCATGTACATCATCCACCTACACCCTAAAATCTTGTGTCACCAATGCTGAAACGTACATCATAGGAAAAACAACAACATCTTAAAAATCTATTCTAATTACACCTTGACCCTTCCAATGCTGAGGCTATATACCTTCGTCCAATGCACAAAAATGCAAAGATTTATGAAAAGCATCGAAACCCTCCCGTCATGTTGGTACTCATTGGATAGCTCTCGCTGAGGACTCTCAGATGAGTACCCATTTGCCAGGGTTTCAGTCATTTTTCAGGTTTTTGCATCTTTTTGTATTAGCCAAATAAGCCACCAGCAGCAAAAGGGTTAACCATCTACGATTTCTCCAGGCTCCAGGCGTGAAGAGGTTAAAGTGAAGCCGCATTTATTGGAGATGGACAATGGCAGGAGGCTTTTAGAGTTGCTCTAATTGCATTTCAGTGACGGCATTGCCCTGCTGCCATTTCATGTAGGCACTGCATGACGCCTGGACCTCGCTGAGGCTACTTTCGTCCAAAGCACAAGGATGCAAATATTTTTGATAACCATCCAGACCCTGTCATGTTGGTATTCATTAGAAAGCTCTCACTGGCTACTCTTATATGAGTACCTATGTGCCAGGGTTTCAGTCATTTTTCAGCTTTTTTTGAATCATTTCGTATTGGCAAAATTAGCCACCAGCAGCATAAGGGTTAAACGGAGAATAATATCCACAATTTGTGGGCAGGCTTCCACGAGCCTTGGCCAACCACCTACCTAACGCCCAGGTAGGTCATTAATTGATAACCTCTTCCTAATACCTATATATTCCACATCATAATGAAAATATTGGAGGAAGGAGATGGGACTGGTGTGGTGTGTTTGAATTCCTCACTGCTACTGATCGAAATCCATCTGTCAACAAACATTAGCATCCAGCAGTCCAACAATATATACGCTGCATTGTTTACCTGAATCAAGACAACGTTGTCATTAGGGTTCGAATGCAAAGAGATTTTTGGTATTGATTGATCAAAAAATATTTCGAACAATTAAGCGATTTGGTTCGAGTTTTACGGCCACATTGCCGTAATTCTAAGGCAAACGATTTTGAACATTATTGTGCCGCGGCATGCGCCGGCACATGCCAGACACACATGCGGTGTACCGCGGCACTTGATAAATCGGTGCACCAAATATGGCACACTAGATTTGTTTACACTTGAGCGTTGACACGGAGCTGTTCTGTGTCACTTAAACGAAAGTTCTATTGCTTTTGTTTGTTTTGGCCACGCAATTCCACAAAATTCATTCAGAAATTTCACATTTGAAGTAATCGATTATTTCAAATGCCGTTCGAACGGGTCGAGTCGGCCTCACCTCAACCAAATGCTCGAGTTTTCGCTTAAGCGTCCGACCACTAGTTGTCATGGTAAATAACAACAAGGTGAGCTATGAACATATTACACATCACATCACACTAGAGATGTGGATCATTAATTATAAGATCCCAACCCTTCCAATGCCGAGGTTACTTTCGTCCAAAGCACAAGGACACAAAGATTTTTGAAAAGCATCTGAACCCTGTCATGTTGGTATTCATTGGATAGCTCTCGCTGAGTACTCTCAGATGAGTACCCATATGCCAGGGTTTCTATCATTTTTCAGGTAATTCTGCATCATTTTGTATTGGCCAAAGTAACCACCACCAGCAGCGGAAGGGTTAAACATCACCTCATACTAAGGACGTGGATCATTAATTAAATCTAAAAACGACCTGATCCGATATTGATATCTCAAAAATGATACACTATCTTAATGATATCTTAACTACTGCTAACACTGGCTCTTACTGGCCTGCAGGAAGTAATTAATCAAGTGGTGTTTTGCTCTCTGTTTTTGTGTAGCTCAATTACAAGTACGGTCTTGTATTCGATATTGTAAATGATTAACGTTAAGCATACAGGTGATCTTGGATATGACAGACTCAATGGGACCAGGAAAATTGGTCCGTCATATGCAAAATCCGTCGTATACATATGATGAACCACTGGATACGACGGACCACTGTACGACGGATTTTTGCATATGACGGACGATATGCTTGGTCCCAGTCCGATGCATATCAAGTATTCGTCATATGTATACGACAGATTTTGCATATGACGGACCAATTTTCCTGGTCCGATCGAGTCCGTCATATCCAAGTTCACCTGTATAAGTCTATTTGGTAAGTTATGTCCAGATGTGTCACACCATGTGTGCACTACCGATGCAAATGTGCTACCTTTGAACTTTTAAAAGGATGTACTCACTGTTGGAATAATTTGGAAATTAAACCCTGCACAATTTTTGAATGAATAATCTTTGTTGCTGGCCTTTACTTAAAGCAATATTCGGCCAGGTAGTCCAAAATATGTTATCATTTTAAAACATTTTGGTTGTCTATTTTTTCAAGGGAGACCATACTATTATTTAATAGATCTCATTCATAAATATTTGTTGAATGAGAAGTATGTATCTGACCTTTAACCCTTATGCTGCTGGGGGCTAATTTTGACAATACAAAATACTACACAAAACTTGAAAAATGACCGAAACCCTGGCAAATGGGTACTCATCTGAGAGAACTCAGAGAGAGCTATCCATTGAGTACCAACATGACTGGGTTTAGATGGTTTCCAAAGATTTTTACATTCTTGTACTTTGGACGAAAGTAGCATTAGCATTGGAAGGGTTAAGTAATGTCGTAGCATTTATATTCAATTAAACATTTTCAATTATGTCCTGGACATGGGCAATTCAAGAAAAACCTGACCAAAATATGTTGGATGTGTCGTACTTGTCAAACTTGTACAAGGAAACGTACACTTCATATCAAAGATGACAATGGGCAGACCAAATAAAACAATGGAAAAATCTATTGTCTTTACTGACATCTGCATTAACCCCACCTGGCAAGCACACCTGAAGGATGGCATTTGGATGATCAAATATTTAACAATGGAATAATCTATTATCTAAATGCACACCTGTACTAGCTAGCCTTGGCTGCCTGCTGCCTTCTAGCTCACCTGGCTAAAGGAGAACAAAGGCGGCATGCAGGGCTCAACATTACCCGACACCTTAGATGAACAAACACAAGTGGATTCGAAACCAGCCGGTCAACGTAAACAATCTAGCCTCAACCAGTGTCAACTAATAGTCGCTAATAGGCCAAAATGGGTGCTCTGGTCACCCCCAGCTGGTGGTGGAGATAAGGCTTCTCAGTAATGTAATCGGTGTGAGAGCCCTGATTGCATGGTCCTTGTTCCCACGTGACCTCATGCTGATGCCTTATCTGGTACTCCTGCCATGAGTCCAGCACTTAACTGTAGGGCATATAGTAATTGGTCTCTCGCTACATATCCATTCTTTTCTTCATCCAAGCCGACACACAGTCAGGTAGTCAGGTGGGGCAAGTCGGACCCAAGATCAGATAGACCCGCCAGATATTTAGGTTGCCCAGCCAATTTGATAGCAATTACCCTGCTTAACCTTGACATTAAGACAATAGCAATTTTAGATGTTATTTCTGTATATTTTTCTCGCCCATTTTATTTCCGCCTTTATACGCTGTATGACTTTTCAAGGTTACTGTTGACTGTATTGTTATTTAAACGATCCTGCTATGATTTCTATGTATGTACCCCTTAATTTCCATACTGATATTATATAGTCAATCAAGACAAGTTGAGGGCTTGTTCAGCTTGCCGGACATGCCTATTTTCCATGATTAGAAAGTCATGACTACGGGTCAGTTATGTCGAGCCCTGGGGAGATTAAAACAAAGCAATGCTAAACAATACACTTTCTACAGGGCGTCCCAAAAAAAATGCAATCCTCCCCTTTTCCCAATATTTTTTCAAAACAGCTTCATAGTTACATTGAAGGATATCTTAGAGATAACCGTTGTAGTTTCAAGCAAATCCAATCATCCATGTCAAAGCATTTAGGCAAAGGTTGAACGCTCTTTCATTTCACTCCAACACAGGGTAAATTTCCAATGCAAAACCTGCATACTGACCCAGCTATTTTTAGCATTCTGCTCTGGCTCGTGGCGAGGAGACATGAAAAACCAGTCTTCACCATAGGTTTTACATTGCGTTGGAGTGAAATGATAAGGGGGTCAAACTCTACAACACAACTTTGACTTGGAAGAACGGATTTGCTTGAAACTTCAACAGGATATCCCTAAGATATCCTTTTATCTAACCATGAGCCATTTTTTATGTTACTTAATCTGTTTTGAAAATATACTGAGAAAAGGGGAGGATTGCATTTTTTTGGGGGGACGCCCTGTATACAGACATCTGTGGATGGGATAATTAGTGCACTCTAGGCAAACAAAGCACTAATCACATAATAACAATAGATATGCATATTTCCTTAAGTGATATCTATTTAAGGTGGGTTATTCACATCTGAAGGAAAACATGCAATGCCCTAATATGGTAGTAAAAAGGTACACATATTTGATATATTACCTGTGTCAAAATGTCAATATTGACATGTGTATCTAACTTTATAAGTTAAATATCTTTCATGGAAGTATTTCTGCCACTTTTTGGCTAACTTATTTTGATTATATTTGGAGGAAAATGGAGTACCTGAGAAAAACCACCACTCAACCCTTATGCTGCTGGTGGCTAATCTAATCAATATAAAATAATGTGAAAAAAGCTGAAAAATGACCGAAACCCTGGCAAATGGGTACTCATCTGAGAGTACTCGATGAGAGCTTTCCAATGAATACCGAGATGATAGGGTTTAGATGACTTTTAAAGATTTTTGAGTTCTTGTGCCTTAGACATAAGTAGTCTCAGCATTGAAAGGGTTAACCATTGAAGGTCAGTGGCAACTTTCTCACATGCTGCAATCAAGATTCTGACCTAGGCAGGGGTGGGAGACAGGCATCAGTCAGTGGCAACATCTTAGACCACTGGGTGATAAGGATAGGCCAATTTGAACCTGTATGGAAGCACAAAACTACTGAGATAAAATGTGAGGACATGGTAAGAATGTCATAAATATCTTAAAATCTTCTGTTAACCTATCTGCTAGTCACCTGTTAAGAAACTTGTTAACCCTTATGCTGCTGGTGGCTAATATGGTCAACATGAAAAGGTGAAAAAAACTGAGAAATGACCGGAACCATGGTAAATGGGTACTCATCTGAGAGTACTCAGTGAGAGCTTTCCAATGAATACCAACATGACAGGGTTAAGATGATTTTCGTAATTTTTTGCTTTTTTGTGCATTAGATGAAAGTAACCTCAGCATCAGAAGGGTTAAGAAACTGATGAGATGATAAGGAATCATGTATTGATCTATTTAACTGTATTATTATCATTGCAGCCTCAGAGAGAGTAACAAAAATGATCATAACAAATAAAGTACTATTGTCTACATTTACACTCTTTTTCTGCCTATCTGTATCGTACCTCCAGACAGTATTAAATCAACATGGTTGATAACAATCAAAGTACCTATTTACTATTTTCTTTTTGACATCCCTATTCAGCCAACACACTATGGTTGTAACTTCAATGATGAAAGTGATGTTTCTTTTCATATACTGACATCCATGGGCATGGTCTTAGCCAGCAGGGCGTCTGGGTGCATTTTTGGACACCCACACCCTTGGAAAGAACCCCTCAGGACACCCCAAAACCCAAAAATATTGTGTGGAATTTCTCAAAATCTCAATCTCAAGCTTATAATTGAATTTTTTCATCTCCTTATAATTCCCATGACATTGTTTAATGATATCATGCCGTATTTTGATGAATTTATACATGTTAATGGTTGAAATATGAGTATATTGTGATCCCCCTTGAAAATTTGGACGCTCACAAATTTTACAACTGCCAATTTTAGGCACCCAGTTTCTGAATCCTGGCTAAGACACTGCTGACGTCCTTATTCAACCACATAAGCTTCCTGATGAGACAGGTAGTAAAATAGTACGATGATACACGTGCCTATTTATTGCGGCACATGAGATGCTATCTACTATGAAGATAACAAAGCAGTATCTATTTACTACATTGACATCCTCATTCACCTAACAAAGGTAGCGGTAATGATAACAAGTGCCTACTTCCCTACACACATGCTGCCCTTACTCTACATGAAGAGCTCACCTTGAGAAAACAATAGCTGATGAGATAATAACAGTAGGAGTACGTACCATGGTGGAGCACACCTGAATGTTGCCCTCAGATAGCTGATGAGATAATAACAATAGGAGTACGTACCATGGTGGAGCACACCTGAATGTTGCCCTCAGATAGCTGATGATAACAATATAGGAGAACATAACATGGTGGAGCACACCTGAATGTTGCCCTCCGATAACTGATAATAACAATATAGGAGAACATACCATGGTGGAGCACACCTGAATGTTGCCTTCAGATAGCTGATGATATAATAACAATAGGAGTATGTACCATGGTGGAGCACACCTGAATGTTGCTCTCAGATGATAACAATAGGAGTATGTACCATGGTGGAGCACACCTGAATGTTGCCTTCAGATAGCTGATGAGATAATAACAATAGGAGTACGTACCATGGTGGAGCACACCTGAATGTTGCCCTCAGATAATAACAATAGGAGTACGTACCATGGTGGAGCACACCTGAATGTTGCCCTCAGATAATAACAATAGGAGTATGTACCATGGTGGAGCACACCTGAATGTTGCCCTCAGATAATAACAATAGGACTACGTACCATGGTGGAGCACACCTGAATGTTGCCCTCAGATAGCTGATGAGATAATAACAATAGGAGTACGTACCATGGTGGAGCACACCTGAATGTTGCCCTCAGATGATAACAATAGGACTACGTACCATGGTGGAGCACACCTGAATGTTGCCCTCAGATGATAACAATAGGAGTACGTACCATGGTGGAGCACACCTGAATGTTGCTCTCAGATAATAACAATAGGAGTACGTACCATGGTGGAGCACTATACAAATATGCCATGCCAGTGTGGGTAACATGACGGAATGTTTCCCCGAGGGAGGATGGTTTTCCCGAGGGCGGAGCCCGAGTGAAAACCATCCTCCCGAGGGGTAACATTCCAACATGTTACCCACACTGGCATGGCATATTTGATTTATTATATCGAACAAACCCCGTTTGTAATTGTAAACAAAGCAAGGTAACAGATGACTGGTGATTCACACATTCCCCGCTAGGTGTCGCTAGTGGCAACGGGCAACATGAAGCCCTCACTGATGGCATCAGGCAACATGATGATTGTTCACTGTTAAGTCAGCCAATCACGGCTTACGATCTTAAAGTGAGGTATGATAAACCTGAATGTTGCCCTCAGAGGATAACAATAGGAGTACGTACCATGGTGGAGCACACCTGAATGTTGCCCTCAGATGATAACAATAGGAGTCCGTACCATGGTGGAGCACACCTGAATGTTGCCCTCAGATGATAACAATTGGAGTACGTACCATGGTGGAGCACACCTGAATGTTGCCCTCAGATAGCTGATGAGATAATAACAATAGGAGTATGTACCATAGTGGAGCACACCTGAATGTTGCCCTCAGATAATAACAATAGGAGTACGTACCATGGTGGAGCACACCTGAATGTTGCCCTCAGATAATAACAATAGGAGTACGTACCATGGTGGAGCACACCTGAATGTTGCCCTCAGATAATAACAATAGGAGTACGTACCATGGTGGAGCACACCTGAATGTTGCCCTCAGATAATAACAATAGGAGTACGTACCATGGTGGAGCACACCTGAATGTTGCCCTCAGATGATAACAATAGGAGTACGTACCATGGTGGAGCACACCTGAATGTTGCCCTCAGATAATAACAATAGGAGTCCTTACCATGGTTGAGCACACCTGAATGTTGCCCTCAGATAATAACAATAGGAGTACGTACCATGGTTGAGCACACCTGAATGTTGCCCTCAGATAGCTGATGAGATAATAACAATAGGAGTACGTACCATGGTGGAGCACACCTGAATGTTGCCCTCAGATAATAACAATAGGAGTCCGTACCATGGTGGAGCACACCTGAATGTTGCCCTCAGATAATAACAATAGGAGTATGTACCATAGTGGAGCACACCTGAATGTTGCTCTCAGATAATAACAATAGGAGTCCTTACCATGGTTGAGCACACCTGAATGTTGCCCTCAGATAATAACAATAGGAGTACGTACCATGGTGGAGCACACCTGAATGTTGCCCTCAGATAATAACAATAGGAGTATGTACCATAGTGGAGCACACCTGAATGTTGCTCTCAGATAATAACAATAGGAGTACGTACCATGGTGGAGCACACCTGAATGTTGCCCTCAGATAGCTGATGAGATAATAACAATAGGAGTACGTACCATGGTGGAGCACACCTGAATGTTGCCCTCAGATAATAACAATAGGAGTCCGTACCATGGTGGAGCACACCTGAATGTTGCCCTCAGATAGCTGATGAGATAATAACAATAGGAGTATGTACCATGGTGGAGCACACCTGAATGTTGCCCTCAGATAATAACAATAGGAGTACGTACCATGGTGGAGCACACCTGAATGTTGCCCTCAGATAATAACAATAGGAGTCCGTACCATGGTGGAGCACACCTGAATGTTGCCCTCAGATAGCTGATGAGATAATAACAATAGGAGTATGTACCATGGTGGAGCACACCTGAATGTTGCCCTCAGATGATAACAATAGGAGTCCGTACCATGGTGGAGCACACCTGAATGTTGCCCTCAGATAGCTGATGAGATAATAACAATAGGAGTACGTACCATGGTGGAGCACACCTGAATGTTGCTCTCAGATGATAACAATAGGAGTCCGTACCATGGTGGAGCACACCTGAATGTTGCCCTCAGATAGCTGATGAGATAATAACAATAGGAGTATGTACCATAGTGGAGCACACCTGAATGTTGCCCTCAGATAATAACAATAGGAGTATGTACCATGGTGGAGCACACCTGAATGTTGCCCTCAGATAATAACAATAGGAGTATGTACCATAGTGGAGCACACCTGAATGTTACCCTCAGATGATAACAATAGGAGTCCGTACCATGGTGGAGCACACCTGAATGTTGCCCTCAGATAGCTGATGAGATAATAACAATAGGAGTATGTACCATGGTGGAGCACACCTGAATGTTGCCCTCAGATAATAACAATAGGAGTATGTACCATGGTGGAGCACACCTGAATGTTGCCCTCAGATAGCTGATGAGATAATAACAATAGGAGTATGTACCATGGTGGAGCACACCTGAATGTTGCCCTCAGATAATAACAATAGGAGTATGTACCATAGTGGAGCACACCTGAATGTTGCCCTCAGATAATAACAATAGGAGTATGTACCATAGTGGAGCACACCTGAATGTTGCCCTCAGATGATAACAATAGGAGTCCGTACCATGGTGGAGCACACCTGAATGTTGCCCTCAGATAGCTGATGAGATAATAACAATAGGAGTATGTACCATGGTGGAGCACACCTGAATGTTGCCCTCAGATAATAACAATAGGCGTATGTACCATGGTGGAGCACACCTGAATGTTGCCCTCAGATAATAACAATAGGAGTATGTACCATGGTGGAGCACACCTGAATGTTGCCCTCAGATAATAACAATAGGAGTATGTACCATGGTGGAGCACACCTGAATGTTGCCCTCAGATAATAACAATAGGAGTATGTACCATGGTGGAGCACACCTGAATGTTGCCCTCAGATAGCTGATGAGATAATAACAATAGGAGGACGTACCATGGTGGAGCACACCTGAATGTTGCCCTCAGATGATAACAATAGGACTACGTACCATGGTGGAGCACACCTGAATGTTGCCCTCAGATAATAACAATAGGAGTACGTACCATGGTGGAGCACACCTGAATGTTGCCCTCAGATGATAACAATAGGAGTACGTACCATGGTGGAGCACACCTGAATGTTGCCCTCAGATAATAACAATAGGAGTCCGTACCATGGTGGAGCACACCTGAATGTTGCCCTCAGATAGCTGATGAGATAATAACAATAGGAGGACGTACCATGGTAGAGCACACCTGAATGTTGCCCTCAGATGATAACAATAGGAGTATGTACCATGGTGGAGCACACCTGAATGTTGCCCTCAGATAATAACAATAGGAGTCCGTACCATGGTGGAGCACACCTGAATGTTGCCCTCAGATAGCTTATAAGATAATAATAATAAGAGTACGTACCATAGTGGAGCTCACCTGAATGTGGCCCTCAGATAGCTGATGAGATAATAAAAATAGGAGTACGTACCATGGTGGAGCACACCTGAATGTTGCCCTCAGATAATAACAATAGGAGGACATACCATGGTGGGGATTTTTATTAGATTTATTATTTTTTTATTTCTATTCTTTAACGCACACGATTCCCTGGTGTTGGATGGCTTCAATAAAAGTTTGCCTTGTTGTAATTGTCTATATATGCAGTAATTGTACTTCTGTTCATCCAGAAATTAATAATTTAATGGTTGGATAATTGATATTTAGGACGGCGAGGCTATTTGTGGGTGGGAACAATTCATTTTTCAGTAGGATTGGCAAAATTTAGGGTAGGGGACAAAAACTAGGTAGGGTATAAGGGTAGGGTAATAGGAACCAAACATCTATTTTTTAAGGCCTAAATAACTATTGAAAGAACTATTGAAAATATCCTTCATACACATTTTCCCAGTGGGTTTTAGATATCCATATAGACTGCTGAAAAGCCATTGAAGGAACTATTGAAAATATCTTTTATACACATCATCCCAGTACAGTTTGATACTGTAGATAATTTGATCAGCTCTCTGATATAGTATCTATAACCTCATCATGCTCTGAATAGGAAGGAGGCCTATAATTACTAAATATCCACGGGCTAAATTATTCAGAAAGTTTCTAAGTGTTTCCTAGAAAAAGAAGTGTAAATCAGTGAAATATTCATATCGATTAAAACTAATTTTGAACTGAAATATGGTTAATTGGAATTATAAAATTTTCTTGAAAGATGAATACTGCTTGGCTTCCCTAACAATACTAACAATAGGAGTATGTACCATGGTGGAGCACACCTGAATGTTGCCCTCAGATAATAACAATAGGAGTATGTACCATGGTGGAGCACACCTGAATGTTGCCCTCAGATAGCTGATGAGATAATAACAATAGGAGGACGTACCATGGTGGAGCACACCTGAATGTTGCCCTCAGATGATAACAATAGGACTACGTACCATGGTGGAGCACACCTGAATGTTGCCCTCAGATAATAACAATAGGAGTACGTACCATGGTGGAGCACACCTGAATGTTGCCCTCAGATGATAACAATAGGAGTACGTACCATGGTGGAGCACACCTGAATGTTGCCCTCAGATAATAACAATAGGAGTCCGTACCATGGTGGAGCACACCTGAATGTTGCCCTCAGATAGCTGATGAGATAATAACAATAGGAGGACGTACCATGGTAGAGCACACCTGAATGTTGCCCTCAGATGATAACAATAGGAGTATGTACCATGGTGGAGCACACCTGAATGTTGCCCTCAGATAATAACAATAGGAGTCCGTACCATGGTGGAGCACACCTGAATGTTGCCCTCAGATAGCTTATAAGATAATAATAATAAGAGTACGTACCATAGTGGAGCTCACCTGAATGTGGCCCTCAGATAGCTGATGAGATAATAAAAATAGGAGTACGTACCATGGTGGAGCACACCTGAATGTTGCCCTCAGATAATAACAATAGGAGGACATACCATGGTGGAGCACACCTGAATGTTGCCCTCAGATAATAAAAATAGGAGTACGTACCATGGTGGAGCACACCTGAATGTTGCCCTCAGATAATAACAATAGGAGGACGTACCATGGTGGAGCACACCTGAATGTTGCCCTCAGATAATAACAATAGGAGTACGTACCATGGTGGAGCACACCTGAATGTTGCCCTCAGATAATAACAATAGGAGTACGTACCATGGTGGAGCACACCTGAATGTTGCCCTCAGATAATAAAAATAGGAGTACGTACCATGGTGGAGCACACCTGAATGTTGCCCTCAGATAATAACAATAGGAGTACGTACCATGGTGGAGCACACCTGAATGTTGCCCTCAGATAATAACAATAGGAGTACGTACCATGGTGGAGCACACCTGAATGTTGCCCTCAGATAATAACAATAGGAGTATGTACCATGGTGGAGCACACCTGAATGTTGCCCTCAGATAATAACAATAGGAGGACGTACCATGGTGGAGCACACCTGAATGTTGCCCTCAGATAATAACAATAGGAGTACGTACCATGGTGGAGCACACCTGAATGTTGCCCTCAGATAATAACAATAGGAGTACGTACCATGGTGGAGCACACCTGAATGTTGCCCTCAGATAATAAAAATAGGAGTACGTACCATGGTGGAGCACACCTGAATGTTGCCCTCAGATAATAACAATAGGAGTACGTACCATGGTGGAGCACACCTGAATGTTGCCCTCAGATAATAACAATAGGAGTACGTACCATGGTGGAGCACACCTGAATGTTGCCCTCAGATAATAACAATAGGAGTATGTACCATGGTGGAGCACACCTGAATGTTGCCCTCAGATAATAACAATAGGAGTACGTACCATGGTGGAGCACACCTGAATGTTGCCCTCAGATAATAACAATAGGACTACGTACCATGGTGGAGCACACCTGAATGTTGCCCTCAGATAATAACAATAGGAGTACGTACCATGGTGGAGCACACCTGAATGTTGCCCTCAGATGATAACAATAGGAGTACGTACCATAGTGGAGCACACCTGAATGTTGCCCTCAGATGATAACAATAGGACTACGTACCATGGTGGAGCACACCTGAATGTTGCTCTCAGATAATAACAATAGGAGTACGTACCATGGTGGAACACACCAGAATGTTGCCCTCAGATGATAACAATAGGACTACGTACCATGGTGGAGCACACCTGAATGTTGCCCTCAGATGATAACAATAGGACTACGTACCATGGTGGAGCACACCTGAATGTTGCCCTCAGATGATAACAATAGGACTACGTACCATGGTGGAGCACACCTGAATGTTGCCCTCAGATGATAACAATAGGACTACGTACCATGGTGGAGCACACCTGAATGTTGCCCTCAGATGATAACAATAGGACTACGTACCATGGTGGAGCACACCTGAATGTTGCTCTCAGATAATAACAATAGGAGTACGTACCATGGTGGAACACACCAGAATGTTGCCCTCAGATGATAACAATAGGACTACGTACCATGGTGGAGCACACCTGAATGTTGCCCTCAGATGATAACAATAGGACTACGTACCATGGTGGAGCACACCTGAATGTTGCTCTCAGATAATAACAATAGGAGTACGTACCATGGTGGAACACACCAGAATGTTGCCCTCAGATGATAACAATAGGACTACGTACCATGGTGGAGCACACCTGAATGTTGCCCTCAGATGATAACAATAGGACTACGTACCATGGTGGAGCACACCTGAATGTTGCCCTCAGATGATAACAATAGGAGTACGTACCATGGTGGAGCACACCTGAATGTTGCCCTCAGCCTGCGGAGGAGGAGGAGGAGGAGGAGGAGGGGGAGGAGAGGAGATGCCGTCTCCTCGTCATTGAGATAATAGCCTTTCCCTGCCCGGCACTGAGCCCCTCCTCACAGTAGACGCTAGTAGTCCTAGTATGGTACAGTATGGCAGCTCCCACTGGATGTAAGACAGTCTGTATAAGCAGCAGCAGCACGGTGAGTGGGAGCGAAACTACTAGAGCGATTGTGCTGCGTGTTTGTGCCGCTTCTTAATCTGAGATGACGAGGGAGATGGGATCACACATCTGCAGCGGCAGCAGCAGCAGTACTAGCCGCAGCAGTAGTGGTAGTAGTAGTAGTTGCAGCGCCGACCACCAATAGGCGCCAGATTTCAACTGTAGACTTCCCGTGTGATGCAAGCAGGAAGGCACTCCACTCTCTGTAGCAGCAGCAGCAGCAAGAGGACAAGGAGTATCGCAGGCTCCCTATAACAACCACTGCATTCGCCCCCGACAACACACCATGGCGACAACGAGTACGCCCGACAATGCCCGCTGCCGCAGCCAACCAGCAGCAGCAGCAGGAGCCTGAATCACTGCTGTGGCATTACTAGTGCAAGAACTCAAGTTACAGAAGAAGATATCACATCATCTTAACCCTTACAATGCTGAGGGTACATTCGCCCAAATCACTAAAACGCAAAAATCTTCGAAAAACCTCTAAACCATGTCATGTTGGTACTCATTGGAAAGCTCTCGCTGAGTACTCTCGGATGAGTACCCATTTGCCAGGGTTTCTGTGATTTTTCAGGTTTTTTGCATTATTTTGTTTTGGTAGAATTAGCCACCAGAAGCATAAGGGTTAATTCTTACCTCTTATCTACAGAGCTCTATAGCCAATGTCAGGCAATGCCAAAACAATAACTGTTTTTTGCTATTTTTATACATATTTCAGGGGGATAGGTCTACTGATCTTCTCTGTAAGGTGCCTACTTAATTTTATTGCCTTTATTGACTAAATCATCCACACTATTCTTATCAGAAATTCCTCCGGAAGGCAAAACAATTGGTAAGACAACGGAAACTATTTGCCTGGGTTTATTTCCAAAATAATGTAAGATCCAGTAGGACTGTCATTGATATGACAAGTATCGATCGATCGAAATAATTCTTCCAATTAATCGAAAAAATATTATATCAATTGTTATGTCAATTAATAGAAACACATTTTTTCAGCGTTTTACGCCAATTTTAGCCAACGCTAATAAGAATTTTGAAGAGAAACTCAAGTTTTCAATCAAAAAGTGTTGAGAAAACCTTCATTGTCTTTGCATTGTGAGAATCTTAGGATCCTAACCAGACATAACTTCTCAAGGGGATCTTTAGGCATCATGATTAAAAGGTCTGAAAGTGACAGCCACTCAGATTGAGGCAGCCCACTCAGTTTCAATTACTATGCAGGTATTTCATGGCTAGCTGCCACCGCTGCAATCCAGCACTCACTTGTTAATTACGATAATCACCGCCAATCACTCAATATGGATGCTGACATAGAAAATCAATTTGGTGCCGTTTGACGCGATTTGTGTAAAACTGTGAGATTGAACCCTATCTTAATACCCTTGATGGGATTATTCCTAGTAAGACTATAACTACGGGATATATGAACCAAACTCACAGCCCTTAGGGTGTCCACTCAACACTAGATAAACAGCCCTTATACCCTGAGGGATGTTAACATGTTTAACCCTTCAAATGCTGAGGCTACTTTTGTCCGAAGCAACAGGACACAAAGATTTTTGAAAACCATCTAAACCCTGTCATGTTGGTATTAATTAGATAGATCTTGCCGAGTACTCTCAGAAGAGTACCCATGTGCCAGGATTTCAGTAATTTTTGAGCTTTTTTTTCATCATTTTGTATTGGGCAAATTAGCCACCAGCAACATAAGGGTCAAACCTGTCCCCCCAAATAGCGACACCCTGATGATTTTCTTTGTAATAACTCTTTGATAAAACCATATCTTGGAAGTATTCTAGGGAGAAATGTTCTTTAGCACTCAAACTACTACTTCAAATAATTGTAAATTGATTTTTCACATTCTAATGATTTTCAAAATGGTCATAGAACTTGGAGATGGTATTCCTAAAAGGATGCTGACACGCCTTAGAATGTAATAAATGGTTGAACTGAAAAAGTCAGTACCATACTTTAAACTATGAAATGAGTAGTATGACCAAAAATACAAATAAAACTATGAAAATACAAAGATAAAATGAAAAATAACACAATTTGGCAAATATGAACTATTCAATGGATATAACATAAATACTGCTATAATAAATTGAACATATTTTCACTCTTTTCAGAATAATCAATTATTCACTTCATAAGTAACTGATAATAGTGGAGATATTAGAAACTCCTGAACTGATTTCATTAATCCCAGGTGCTAGTGAAACCTATCAGTCTCCCCACCACGCAGAGTCTGGCTAGAAGGCTGACAATTATTACTAAGTCTGCCAGGCACGCTAATTCGATTCGTGTCTTGGCCATATGCCTAAGTAAAGTAGACCATTCTTTCCAATTTCTCTTACAAACGCCATAAAAAATACTTCATATTAAGTCATAGTTTCACTTTGTGTTAGTTTAACAGGAAAATGTCCGGTAAAAGTATATTTTTTGTCAATCATCATACAGCATTATTGGGGAACAGAATATCGATTATTTTGATTCGATACCCAACCTTTCGATTCGATGTAATTGACAAAATGAAAATGTAGATTTATCGACTTGTCGACTATCTATGACATCCCTAGTATCAACAACAGATCTTGTCACATCAATTTCTCCACTATTAGGCATATTACGTCGAAATAACCAGTTAGCACTGGGTTGTCTGCGGGGAATCGAAGAGTGTTAGAACGACTACTTTCTCAATTACTCAAATCCCCCTACGGCACTTTGGCCACCTTCGAAGGAAGTGCAATTTGCTAGGAGAAGAATCGTATTATCGCCGATGGGGACAGCGGCTATAGGCACGGAGGTCAGGTGATGGCAGCGTTTATTCCAGGCTTTATTTCACCGTACGCCTACTCACCTGCGACCCACACATTATAGCACGTTACCATGGAGATTTGAGTAAAACAAGATAAATCGTTTAGATTATTCTGGTCATTTTCATTGTTGTGTTTTGGATATCCATATGGACTGCTGAATTGATATTAAAACAGCTATCGAAAATATATCCTTCATACACATTTCCCAGTACAATGTGGGTATTGAATATTTTTATATAGACTGCTGAATAACTATTGAAGGAAATATTGAAAATATCCTTCATATACATTTTCCCAGTACAATTTGGGATTTGAATATCCATATAAACTGCTAAGGCCAAAAAAAATATGTTTGGTTCCTATTACGTCTTTAAAAAATATAGGTAGGGTAGGTAGGGATTTTTATTCAATTTATTTTTTTAAATTTCTATTCTGTAACTCACACGATTCCCTGGCATTAGATGGCTTTAATAAAAGTTTGCCTTGTTGTAATTGTCCATATATGCAGTAATTGTACTTCTGTTCATCCAGAAATTAATAATTTAATGGTTGGATAATTGATATTTAGGACGGCGAGGCTATTTATGGGTGGGGACAGTTCATTTTTCAGTAGGATTGGCAAAACAACTTAGGGTAGGGGACAAAAACTAGGTAGGGTAGGGTAATAGGAACCAAACTTTTTTTTTTGGCCTATTAAATAACTATTGAAACAACTATTGAAAATATCCTTCATACACATTTTCCCAGTACAATATGGGTTTGGATATCCATATAGACTGCTGAATAGCCATTGAAGGAACTATTGAAAATATCTTTTATACAGATCATTTGATACTGTAGATAATTTGGTTAGCTCTCTAATTTAACCCTTCCAATGCTGAGGCTACTTTCGTCCAAACCACAAAAACCCAAAGATTCTTTAAAACCATCTAAACCCTGCCATGTTGGTATTCATTGCATAGCTCTCACTGAGTGCTCTCAGATGAGTACCCATTTGCCAGGGTTTCAGTCATTTTCCAGGTTCTTTGAATTGTTTGTATTGGTCAAGTTAGCCATCAGCAGCATAAGGGATAAACGCTATAACCTTATCATGCTCTGAATAGGAAGGAGGCCTATAATGACTCAATATCCATGGTCTAAATTATTCAGAAAGTTTGAAAGTCTTTCCTAGAAAAAGAACTGTGTAAATCAGTGAAATATTCATATCGATTAAAACTAATTTTGAACTGAAATATGGTTAATTGGAATTATAAAATTTTCTTTAAAGATGAATACTGCTTGGCTTCCCTAACAATACTGACAGTAATACACCAATTATAAACTGCCTGATCTACCATCAAATTGTAAGGCAAAATGCGTCCCTGATTTCATTCATTATTATGAATATTCTGTTAAACCCTTATTACCCATTAATGCTCACAGCGGCCAAAAACAGCCTGACAATTTTGATGCAATCTTGTAGGCAAAAGCAAAAGTGAGAAGGTATTTGAAGGAGAAATGTTGTTCAGAACTTCACCAACAACTATCCTTCAAATATTTTGTAAAATCTTTTTTAATTCCAAAGTTATTATCAAAACTACCGTAGATCCAGACAACAATTTTTATATGACCTTTTAAGTGTGAATGGGTTAAAGTCAGATATTTCACAATTAAAATCCAAGAATTAACGGGAAAAACTTTGAACACACAAGCCAGGAGTCCATAGAAAATCCAGCAGAGTAAGTCTATCCATGCAGCTCTCATTCTGAGCG
This sequence comes from Maea johnstoni, assembly GCA_963942565.1. Classification (NCBI taxonomy): domain Eukaryota; kingdom Metazoa; phylum Annelida; class Polychaeta; order Spionida; family Magelonidae; genus Maea; species Maea johnstoni. The sequence continues at coordinate 35,304,047 of OZ012691.1, forward strand.
TATATTAGCTTACAAGTGTAAGATGTGGAACATATCGCGGGCGTCACTTTCAATCCCCTCCAACTCGAGATGAGATATGAGCATATAGACAAAACATGACCCGAAAAACATAACATCTCTGACTGCAGAGTAAGCTTTACACAGCTAGGAGCAGGAGGAGAATGGGAAGGATAATGAAGAGGAAGAAGAGTAGTAAAACGATGAAGAGGAGAAGGATGGGGAGGAGGAAGAGGAGGAGGAGGAAGACAAGAAGGAAGAGGAGGAAGACAAGAAGGAAGAGGAGGAGGAAAAGGAGGAGGAGGAAGACAAGGAGGAGGAAGACAAGAAGAAAGAGGAGGATGGGGAATAGGAAGGGGAGGAAGACAAGAAGGAAGAGGAGGAGGAGGAAGACAAGAAGGAAGAGGAGGAGGATGGGGAGGAGAAAGAGGAAGACTAGAAGGAAGAGGAGGAGGATGGGGAGGAGGAAGAGGAGAAGGAAGACAAGAAGGAAGAGGAGGAGGATGGGGAGGAGAAAGAGGAAGACTAGAAGGAAGAGGAGGAGGAAGACAAGAAGCAAGAGGAGGATTGGGAGGAGGAAGAGGCGGAGGAAGACAAGAAGGATGAGGAGGAAGACAAGAAGGAAGAGGAGGAGGATGGGGAGGAGGAAGAGGAGAAGGAAGACAAGAAGGAAAAGGAGGAAGGGGAGGAGGAAGAGGAGGAGGATGGGGAGGAGAAAGACAAGAAGGAAGAGGAGGAAGAGGAGGAAGAGAAGGATGAAGAGGAGGATGGGGAGGAGGAAGAGGAGAAGCAATAGGAGGATGGGGAGGAAGAAGAAGAGGTGGAGGTGGAGGAGGAGGAAGAGAAGGAAGAGGAGCAGGAGGAAGACACGAAGGAAGAGGAGGAGGATGGGGAGGAGAGGAGGAGGAGGAGAAGGAGGATGGGTAGTAGGACGAGGAGGAAGAGGGGGATGGGAAGGAAGAGGATGAGGAGGGGTAAAAGCTGACGAAAAGGAGAGAGCAAGAGGAGGAAGAGTAGGATAAGCGAAGGAGGAGGAGTAAAAGATGAGGAAGAGGTGAGGCCAGTTTCAGGAACTTTTTGCATGAATAGGTTAAGTAATTTTGGCGATTAGTATGAGCCTTGTTAAGGCTGGCTGTCACATGGTGTAATGTGTGTGTACAGGGGGGCTCAGTGTGCTGACACCTAATAGCCATTCCTCCACATCCCTCGACCCCCCCCCCCCCATTCATTACCCTTCATTAGCCCCAATCACTCAACCCACTTACTGCCATCAAGCTAATATCACACGGGGCAACCAAACACACTCATCTCAGTAACCATGGCAACATTTTCACGGAAATTAGACAGTTTCTTGCTCTTGTTAAGGCAAAGATTGCCAGTTGCAGCCAGAGGCCAAATTGGTTTCCACCGGATGAAAAGAGTAATGTTCAACCTCTGTTCCCCTATTCACAGGGTATTTACATATTTGATATATAACATTCTATGAGATATACCTTATTTGTGGTATTATAAAAGAGAATACATCTCAGCCACTTTTATCAGTACCCCTTCCAAGGTCTATAAAAATGTTTGTTTCCGCTTATGGTCCGGAAAAAATAAGGTAAGTATGTAGCTTTTTTTTCAGATTTTATTCTCAAACAATGCATGTTTCATGGCAGCTGTAGTTGTAATGCAATTGTCTAATCCTTTATTCATGTTGATTGGAAGTTGGAAGGGCGGAAAAAAAATTAGGATAGGGATTCTTTTTAGTAAAATCTTGTTAGAGTCAGTTACAGGAAACAAACAACTTTTGTAGGCCTAATAAGATATTTACATATTCTATACAAGATTCTACTAGAAATACTGTAATGTACGTATGTGGTATGAAATTCACATGTTGGCAGATTGTTCATCCCCTGTACATTTTCCTAAATACAGGATATTTATTCATTTATTAGAATTCAACACGATATGCTATATTATCATTCTATATCTGATACAATCTTGAGAAGTATATATTTAAAAAGTACACGCTATTTATATTTACAGGGTGTTTTTCTATTTACTGTACACAATTACAACACATAAACCTATTATCTCCTTATTTATATTTTACCAATTTAAAAGTTTTCCCACTCATTGCTTCAATTAAGGTTTTAACCTAACCATTTTTCTAGAGACCTTGTCTATTTATAGCAATGTGTGACAAATGTTATTGTTTAAAGAAAAAGGAACATTGTTCATCACTCACAGGAGTTGATTGAGGGACACACAGTTGGAAATAGACCCAGGCACCAACATAAGTTTCAGAACTAACTTACCATGCCGGACAAGTAGTTCATGATTTTAACTTGCCCGACATAATTTCTAGCTTGCCCAATTTAAAAATAACACATGCCAGAATGTCATGTAATATTTTTCATGGATTTTATGACTCTAAAACCATTTTCTTTTCAATTTTGTTGCATTGATAGTAAATTTCTGGGTATTTGTGCCATTTTCTTTCATTACCAAATATGTAGTGCTCAGAAAATCAGCTTGCCCATTCGGTAAGGTGAAAACTGAAATGTTCTTGCCCGAAAGCCCTTTTTTTTAAATTCACTTGCCGGGGCAAGCGGGCTAGTACTTATGTTGAACCCTGAGACCTCAGTCACTGATGTTTAGATTCTGATTATCCTTTCCATGTGTCAACGCTAACTCAAATTTTACTGGCCGCGCAGGACCAGAAACATCCCAGATGTATTGGTCCAGCAAAAGTTTTTCTGGTCCTACAACTTTCTCTTTAACATAACAAAAAAAAACATTGCACAAAATTCACAGAAATTTATTTTATCTGCATTTCTTTCTAAAACATTTGGGGATATTCTTGAGGGGAAACTTGTTAACAAGAATGTCACTAAACAATGACTGGTCCTGTAGGATCAGCTGATTTTTTTTTCTGGCCTGAAGCCGTTTTTGAGAATATTTACTGGCCTGGGCCAGCAGTTTACTGTTAGGGTTGAGCCCTGCTTCCAAATATATTTTCCAAAGTGCTCCTGAAGGTCAAAAATACATCACCGTATAACTAAAATAATTTTTCAGTAATGGGCACGAATTGGTTAAAATCCTTTTCCATATTTCAGGTCTGGATTTGTAACTGCACATCAACATGATCCAACATCTAAGCTTGGATGAAGAAAATAATGGATATGTAGCGAGAGACCATGCAATTACTATATACCCTATAGTTACATGCTGGACTCATGCCAGGAGTACCAGATAAGCCATCAGCGCGAGGCCACGTGGGAACAAGGACCAATCAGGGCTCTCGCATCGATTACATAACAGAGAAACCTTGTGTCCACCACCAGCTTGGGGTGCCCAGAGCACCAATTTTGGCCCTATTAGCAGCTATATTAGTTGACACTGGTTTAGGCTAGCATGTTCAGGTTGACCGGCTGGTTTCAAATCCACTTGTGTTTGGTCATCTAAGATCTAAGGCAGCGGCGGCTGCCATAACTAATAACACATCGCCTGCTATCAATAGCGCTGCTCACTATGTCTGAACACAATCATCACTTACAATGGCTTCAAATGAAAGAGATTTCTCAAATGTTCGGGCCCGTACCCAAAACGTTATTATTAATTTTCCGGCGCGTGCACACATTGGTGCAGTGATTTGATGGAAGTAGCGTTGGATGCAGTGCCAGTATCGGAGGATCAATAGAAGGTAGCACAGGTAAATAATAAATGGCCTCCTCCTCCTCATCCTCCTCACTGGCAATCACCTGACCTCAATAGGAGGCGATCTCAAGAATCTCACTACAACGTACACCAGCAGCTGAGCAGCGCTACGATAGACAGTCACAGACACCTTCATATCCAGTCTAAAGCTGTCATCATAGATGCAGGTGGCCCATAAGTTGCAATTGGTAACCACCAAAAAAGCCTAACGTCTTTGGTGATATGTTAAAAAGAATCATCTTATATGGAAAAGAATAGAAGAGGAAGTGTTACTATTA
>OZ012691.1:35308223-35338348 GCA_963942565.1 Maea johnstoni
ACCCTCCTACCTCTACCCTACCTGTCATGTTGAATTTAACCCTTACCCTCCCACCTCTACCCTACCTGTCATGCTGAATTTAACCCTTATCCTCCCACCTCTACCGTACCTGTCATACTGAATTTAACCCTTACCCTACCAACCCTATCCTACCTGTCATACTGAATTTAACCCTTAACCACCCACCCCTACCCTACCTGTCATACTGAATTTACCCTTACCCTTCCACCTCCACCCTACCTGTCATGCTGAATTTAACCCTAACCCTCCTACCTCTACCCTACCTGTCATGTTGAATTTAACCTTTACCCTCCCACCTCTATCCTACCTGTCATGTTGAATTTAAACCGTACCCTCCCACCTCTACCCTACCTGTCATGCTGAATTTAACCCTTACCCTCCCACCTCTTCCCTACCTGTCATGCTGAATTTAACCCTTACCCTCCCACCTCTACCCTACCTGTCATGCAGAATTTAACCCTTACCCTCCCACCTCCACCCTACCTGTCATGCTGAATTTAACCCTAACCCTCCCACCTCTACCCTACCTGTCATGCTGAATTTAACCCTTACCCTCCCACCTCCACCCTACCTGTCATGCTGAATTTAACCCTTGCCCTCCCACCTCCACCCTACCTGTCATGCTGAATTTAACCCTTGCCCTCCCACCTCTACCCTACTTGTCATGCTGAATTTAACCCTTGCCCTCCCACCTCCACCCTACCTGTCATGCTGAATTTAACCCTTGCCCTCCCACCTCCACCCTACCTGTCATGCTGAATTTAACCCTTGCCCTCCCACCTCCACCCTACCTGTCATGCTGAATTTAACCCTTGCCCTCCCACCTCCACCCTACCTGTCATGCTGAATTTAACCCTAACCCTCCCACCTCCACCCTACCTGTCATGCTGAATTTAACCCTTGCCCTCCCACCTCCACCCTACCTGTCATGCTGAATTTAACCCTTGCCCTCCCACCTCCACCCTACCTGTCATGCTGAATTTAACCCTTACCCTCCCACCTCTACCCTACTTGTCATGCTGAATTTAACCCTTGCCCTCCCACCTCCACCCTACCTGTCATGCTGAATTTAACCCTTGCCCTCCCACCTCCACCCTACCTGTCATGCTGAATTTAACCCTTGCCCTCCCACCTCCACCCTACCTGTCATGCTGAATTTAACCCTTGCCCTCCCACCTCCACCCTACCTGTCATGCTGAATTTAACCCTAACCCTCCCACCTCTACCCTACCTGTCATGCTGAATTTAACCCTTGCCCTCCCACCTCCACCCTACCTGTCATGCTGAATTTAACCCTAACCCTCCCACCTCTACCCTACCTGTCATGCTGAATTTAACCCTTGCCCTCCCACCTCCACCCTACCTGTCATGCTGAATTTAACCCTTGCCCTCCCACCTCCACCCTACCTGTCATGCTGAATTTAACCCTAGCCCTCCCACCTCCACCCTACCTGTCATGCTGAATTTAACCCTAACCCTCCCACCTCTACCCTACCTGTCATGCTGAATTTAACCCTTACCCTCCCACCTCCACCCTACCTGTCATGCTGAATTTAACCCTTGCCCTCCCACCTCCACCCTACCTGTCATGCTGAATTTAACCCTAACCCTCCCACCTCTACCCTACCTGTCATGCTGAATTTAACCCTTGCCCTCCCACCTCCACCCTACCTGTCATGCTGAATTTAACCCTTACCCTCCCACCTCCACCCTACCTGTCATGCTGAATTTAACCCTTACCCTCCCACCTCCATCCTACCTGTCATGCTGAATTTAACCCTTGCCCTCCCACCTCCACCCTACCTGTCATGCTGAATTTAACCCTAACCCTCCCACCTCTACCCTACCTGTCATGCTGAATTTAACCCTTACCCTCCCACCTCCACCCTACCTGTCATGCTGAATTTAACCCTTACCCTCCCACCTCCATCCTACCTGTCATGCTGAATTTAACCCTTGCCCTCCCACCTCCACCCTACCTGTCATGCTGAATTTAACCCTAACCCTCCCACCTCTACCCTACCTGTCATGCTGAATTTAACCCTTACCCTCCCACCTCCACCCTACCTGTCATGCTGAATTTAACCCTTGCCCTCCCACCTCCACCCTACCTGTCATGCTGAATTTAACCCTAACCCTCCCACCTCTACCCTACCTGTCATGCTGAATTTAACCCTTGCCCTCCCACCTCCACCCTACCTGTCATGCTGAATTTAACCCTTACCCTCCCACCTCCACCCTACCTGTCATGCTGAATTTAACCCTTACCCTCCCACCTCCATCCTACCTGTCATGCTGAATTTAACCCTTACCCTCCCACCTCCACCCTACCTGTCATGCTGAATTTAACCCTAACCCTCCCACCTCTACCCTACCTGTCATGCTGAATTTAACCCTAACCCTCCCACCTCTACCCTACCTGTCATGCTGAATTTAACCCTAACCCTCCCACCTCTACCCTACCTGTCATGCTGAATTTAACCCTAACCCTCCCACCTCTACCCTACCTGTCATGCTGAATTTAACCCTAACCCTCCCACCTCTACCCTACCTGTCATGTTGAATCTAACCCTTACCCTCCCCTCACCATGCCTTAGTGGTAAAAGTGGTCAGTAAGCCTGCCCACTGCATAAAAAAGCTGTGAAATGGGGTATTTAAGTGGTACCACTGTCAGAGTCAGCCCCACTGTCTAACATAGTGGTAAACCACTGTTTCCTGCAGTGGAGCCACTGTTTCTCACAGTTGGGCCACTGTATCTTACAGTGGGGCCACTGTTTCTTACAGTGGGACCACTACATAAACCCATATGTGACTTGAAAATAATCCACATATATCAGAAACCACTATAATGGGGCTTCCAAAACTAAGTTTATCTTAGGACCACTTTTTCTTGCAGTGGGGCCACTGCTGATTACAGTGGGGCCACTAAATAAACCCTATGTGGCTGATATGGATATGAGCACAGAAGATGCAGGCTTTTCCTTATCTGTAGGAAGGTAATATAATATATAACAATAGGGTCAACTAGTACAGAACTTGACCTTGTTATTCAAAATAGTGACAGTTGACGGAATGACAGTGTAAGAGAAGGAGGTGAGTAGACATCATTGACAGAAATGTCTTCTGTAAATGGTATGAGGTGAATTTTGAAAAACTAACTAAGACAAATTGTGTGTAAGAGGATAAGGATAAAGTCAAGGCTATTTCAGTCAAAAGGGCAGGTGAATATCTCTGCTGTTGAATACAGAAAATGCAAAGTGAGATGAAATACTCAGGTTAGACAGGAAAGGCATGCTGACATATGATTTAGAAGTGACTAGGATGTTGAAATAAGGTGGGTATGATATAGAGTTTCTCTTTATTTACATCAGCTGTACATCAGCTGTGTCAGAGTGTTAGGGTATTCCATGATTCAGGAGAAGGGAACCTTGCAAACTATGATATGTGACTAATGTTAGGTCTACAGTCCATCAAGATTTACATAGACTGGAGAGACAATTAGCAGACAGGAGACAGGAACATCTTAGAATAATTGTCCAGAATATGTTGCCATGCATTATAATCCTATGTAAATGTTCTTAACAGGTTAAACCTCTTTCTAACAAAAATTTTAGAAAATTATTTTAACTATTGAGTGTCTATCTATTAACGTATCTATTTATTCATTCATTCATTCATCTATCCTGAATGATGTGCTAAATTGATGCATTTTACAGTGGGGTACATGACCACCACTGTCAGAGAAAGTGGGTCAACCACTTCCTTTGACAGTGGTAAAACCACAGCATCTTGCAGTAAAGTATGACTTTACCACTGTCTGAAACAGTGGGACCACTACATTGAACAGTGGTAAATCTACTGCAACTAGCATTATAGGATGATCATACCACCGTCAGGTATAGTGGGACCACTCTCTTGATCAGTGGTATGACCACTGCATCTGTTAGTGCTGATGCAATGGCACTGCAGGCCCACCTACCACTGTCCAAAACAGTGGGACCACTATGAAGCTACCACTTTTTGCAAAAGTGGCCATGAAGCCCCAATAAAGTGTCTCCGCTTTTGCAAAAGCGGGACACTTCAGACAGGCTTAAAGGGCACTTTTTTTTTCAGTGGTACAAAAAAGTGGTAATAAACCCACTACAACAAGGCTCTTGGGCCACATTCCAGGAAAGTGGGGGATGGTGCTACAGCTCTTGAGAGACCCATGTACTATCCACTATATTTTTCAGTGGTACCACTGTATTTCGCAGTGGCACCACTGTAGGCAACCACTCATAACCCACTGAAACACCCCATGTAAACCACTGCACTATGGTAAGGGAAGTAACACATTATAAGGAAGATATAAACTGATACGTACAAAGCCTGGTACTATTCTGATGTGTCATGCCTTTTTTCAGCACTTTTATTAGCGTTTATAAGTGTAGTTATAAGTAACATTTTAGGAAGCTGTAAACTAGTACCTGCCAAGCTAGCGCTTCACAGAGCTGCACTCACGGAGGGAGATCAACTCATGAGCTCACCACCCGTTTGACTCGTGAGCTCATGAGCTCACGGACGTTCTGATTTTCCAAAAAGATATTTATTTTCCAGCCCAGCTATTAAGAATTATATATTTATTGGCGGACATTTATTAACACTGCCAAGTTTATTTAATTTCAAAACGTGCTGACGAGGTACAAAGGTCAGTTTAACACTCAACACCGCTTGAATGTATACATTGGGGATTGTAAAGAAGACATGGCAGCGAAACGCAGTTATGTATGTTGATAATGTGTGTTATGTGCCCTGTGTTACGTTTGTGTCCCCAACATCGACGAGCTCACGATTTGAACATTTCAGCTCGAGCTCGGCGAGTTTGCTCCAGTGCTCGAGCCACTCGAGTTCGTGAGTGGTGAGTGCAGCTCTAGCGCTTCATACCGATTAATATTTGGAAACATAAACCGTATTTGTCCAATTAAGCGCACAGTCCCGAATAAGAGCACCTCCCCCTATTTTCACGGTTAGAGGGGGAATGGTTAGCGCAATTGTCATAAAAAACTCGTAAAACTTCCCCCCAAAAGAAGTAAGAAAAGCAAGATCACATACCTTTCCTCTTGCCGTGTCTGCAAACCAGCACTGAATTCAGCCATTTCAGCAATTCCTCCGCGCTCTCACTGTTCATATTCGCTGCATGATTGTACTATTGACCAATTAACAATCTTTTCGCATGCGAATCAGTGAGAGAAAACTGAGCAGCTAAGACGCAAAGGTGCAATAATGGCTAATACGCTACGATCGGCAATCATTGAGGTGTGCGGTAAAACGGATGATTGCCAACATCCCTTCTACAGAAAATTTTCCAAACATCTACCCGCACCGTGCGCTTAATCGGGCGAATACGGTATGTAAGTATCTTAACCATCTCTGGAATGTGCATATGGTCCTGCAAAAATGTACTGGAAACGTTTGGATAACAAATCAACATTTTGAGAAATATTTGACTCTAAGTCAATTTCATATTCGTTTAAGAGGAACCTAAAACCACATCTCTTTAACGCTGCCTTTGCGAGCACATCCATTGGTACTATAAACACTTTGCTCATCAAGTTTCCTGGAAACACTAAGGATTTCCCAGAATTTCGCAGGTATTTGTTCCTACTCATTTGATGCAGGTAAACAGACGTAGATGAATGCAAGCTTAACCCATTAATGCTCACAGCGGCCAAAACCAGCCTGACAATTTTGATAAAATTTACAGGCTTTAGCATAATTGGCAAAATATTTGAAGGAGAAATGTTGATCAGAACATTACCAACAACTCTCCTACAAATATTTTGTAAAATCATTCTCAATTCAAAAGTTATTGTCCAAAGTATCATAGATCCAGACGACAATTCCTGGATGAGCTCTTAAGTATTAATGGGTTAATTGGAGGAAATACGCCTAGAAGCTGCCTGACAAAGGTCAACCTTAATGAACATTACAGCTAAATCAATAGCTAGATAGGCCCCTGAAAGATTATAGTTAGCACTTTGTAAGATGATTGTAGACTAAATATTTATAGATAATCTCTTAAGTATGGCACTGCGGACTGATTTAAGTATGTGCAAAATGTTTTATTATAAAAAAACATAGAACTTTCATTTAAAAAAATAAGGTTTTAATTGACACAACTTATTGTTGAATTAATTTCAATTTTGCCTGTAAAGTGAAAGAAGGACTGTTGTTGACTTAAATGGATAATGCTCTTCTGGTTTTTGATTGTTAAAATTTACTTATCACTGCCTTCAAAGGTTACTGCAGACAAGTGAGTGTCTTGCCATTCATTATTCCCGGGTAGCTATTAAGTCTGGCCCACGGTAGCGGGGTAGGTGATATATGGGCTGATACAGACCCGCCCATGATATCCATGTGTAAATCTATGGCTAATTAGCGCCAGGGTTGGTAAACAGTGTGTGGCAGCATGCTGACATTGAGTACACAGCTTAATCCATTAACACTCAGAGCAGGCGAAAGAGGCCTGACGATTTTGGAAATATTTTTCTTACAAAAGCATTTTTTGGAAAGACAATTGAAGGAGAAATGTTAATCAGATTCCGAACAATAACTCTCCTCCAAATATTTTGTTAACTTTCACTTCATTCCAAAGTTATTGTCAAAAGTATGAGAGTAGCAGACGGTACTTTGTGAATGGGTTAAGGAAGAGACTGAGTGAGAGGGAATCTTTTTCCTCAAAAACACGCTGCATGCCATGACAGCAATATACCTAGAATTGGAATTTTGTCTATTGTCACATTTTCTGCCATATTTAGGCTAAATGGTGCCTGAGCAGTTGTTGTTAACCCATTCACACTCAGAGTTTCTCTAGAAAGTATCGTCTGCTACTCTCATACTTTTGAAAATAACTTGGGAATAAAGCTAAGATTCACAAAATATTTGAAGAAGAGTTGTTGTATGGCATCTGCTCAACATTTCTACTTCAACTATTTTCCAGAAAATACCTTTCTTAGCAAAATATTTCCAAAATTACGAGGCCTGTTTTGGCCGCTTTGGGTGTAAATGGGTTAATATTGTAAGGTACCTGCTGGCACCTTCAGGAGTTCACTATTTCACAGTCACATGGAGGGGTATTAACTCTTCCAATGCTGAAGCTACTTTCGCCCAAAGCTCAAGGATGCAAAAATTGTTAAAAACCATCTAAACCCTGTCATGTTGGTATTCATTGAAAAGCTCTTGCTGAGTACTCTCAAATGAGTACCCATTTGCCAGGGTTTCGGTAAATTTTCAAGTCTTTTGCATCATTTTGTGTTGGCCAAATTTTCCACCAGCAGCATAAGGGTTAAAAAAACTAACTAAGTCTGGCTTAACTTTCTCACATTCCTTGTACCAGATTAAAACCCAGGTGCCTGAGGTTTGGATAGGGTACAGAAAGTGATTGAAGTGCAGTGTCTAGACCACTCTGCTATCGAGGAAGCCCCAATTGGAATATCAGATTGAAAGAACTTGAAAACACAAGAAAATTTGAAGAGAACTTGAAAACACAATCAAATCAAGGCCAATTTTTACTTACTAAATGATAATATGACTTTTCTGATATTCCAAGTAACATTTACTTCATTTGATTGGTTAGGCCACTCCAATTTATTTACTTGTCTTACGTGCTCAGGAGGTAGGAAATGAGCCATTTTGGAATAAAAAAAAAAGTTGAAAAATGCGACTTTTTTAATTTTTTTTATTTTTTTTATTTTTTTTAGAGTCTGACGACTAGGACTGGTAGCGATATGTTTCTACCAACCTATTCTCAACTAAATAAAATCAATCAATCTATTAATCCCTGTAACCTGAAGGGTGGGAGGTATACCTCCTCAAGTCTGGGGCTCTACTACAGCAATGATAGCTACCTGTAGTTGATTGAATCACACTTACAAAGAATATTCTTCAAACATGCCCTTTTTTTTTTTTTTTTTTTTGGAGTCTGACAGAAAATTTCAAAACCACTTTCGTATGTAAGACACCAAAGATGACTTTTTTTTCTTTTTTTTTGGAGTCTGACAGGATTTTTTTTCCAAAAAAAGCTCGTAAGACAAGTAATTAAATTGGAGTGGCCTTAATATCTTACTATACATAATTTGTACTATTATGTTATGCTGGTAGAGACTTACGTAGGGTAGTGCTATTAGCTAATTACCGGCTAGCCATCCTTTGTGGTGACTGTCAGACCCTGGGTTTTGTTGCTCTTTAACCCTTCCAATACTGAGGCTACTTCCGTCCAAAGCACAAGGATGCGCTGATTTTTGAAAACCATCTAAACCCTGTCATGTTGGCATTCATTAGATAGCCTTTGCTGAATACTCTAAGATGAATACCCATGTACCAGGGTTTCAGCTGATTTTCATGTTTTGGGCATCTTTTTGTATCAAATTGGCCAAATTAGCCACCTGCAGCATATAAGGGTTAACAGAGTCCCTAGAACTATTACTTGATGTTGTTACGGTATTAATCTCTGTCTAATGCCCATTGTTATGAGGCACTTCCTTCCTTAGTAGGAATTCTCATTTCCAAGAAGATAGAAAATTAATTTCCGGGCATTAGAACATCCCTCAGCTCTGTCTGAATCTTGCTGGGTTTTCATGTTTTCTTCTTTAGGAGTTCTCCAAAAAAATAATGAAATTACCAGCATCCCAAACTCATCTTCTGGTGCTTCTCTATAGGAACAGTTTGGGTACTTAGGCCTAAAAAAGAAATTGTTTGTTTCCTGTAACGGTCCGAAAAAAATAGGGTAGGTAGGTCGGTAAAAATATTTTTTTTGCATTATTTTTTTGGTCAAAAATGTGTGTTTTATGCATGTTTTACGTTGATTAGGAGTTGGTAGGGGGTAAAAAACTCTAGGGTAGGGATTTTTTTGGATAAAAACTTGTTAGGGTAGGGTTACAGGAAACAAACAACTTTTTTTTAGGCCTTATATTCTTTGTCAAAATATTTTTTTTTATGAAAAAGGTATTATAGTCAGCTTTTTCATTAAGTCCTGGGGTATGAATTGATTAGCACATCCTGTTTTTGGAGAAATATTTTGTCTGCAAGCAGTAATTTATGAAAATAACAAAGAAATGAATCATATATTGGATGCTATTGTGGTGGAAAGATATCATTAGAATAGGCTGCCAAAGAGGCTGTAAGCATGAATGGGTTAATTAATTTCCTGGCGATCTCAGGATAATCTGATAATTAATTAGCGTCTCATCTTTAATAGAGACAGCATGCAACAATACTGTCTCCGGTTTACTGGGGAAAAGTGTGTACTAGATATTCTAGAACCAATATGTTTACTTCAATCTCCCAAGAGAGAAACAATAAGTGTTTTGATATTTATAAGAATATTTTGGAATAAAGCAAGGGTTTGAAACTTTTTGAAGGGAATTGTGTGTGTTTTGACGAATATTAATATTTAAGTTTTTAGACTTGTCATTTCCCCCTCATTATGAGGCCATAATGCTATAATATATGATGTTATTAATGCATTCAATCCACCCGTCCACACAGTAATCTCAAAAAAGGTCCCGAATAGTTTGGGGTTCCTCTGGTGAAAGCATCATTTTGAAAAAAAAGTTTGTTGGCCCTCTCCCATTCACATTTCTCTTACCCTTCCAAAACTGAGGCTACTTTCGTCCAAAGATTTTTGAAAAACATCTTAAACCTGTCATGTTGGTATTCATTGGATAGCTCTCACTGAGTACCCTCAGATGAGTATCCATGTGCCAGGGTTTCAGTCATTTTTCAGATTTTTCGCATCATTCGGTATTGGCTAAATTTAGTGTGGACATATTAAAACAACATATTTTAGAGGAATATTTTACTACATTCAGTTGCTGTTGTTGTGCCAAATCAATTACTCTCTATTTTGTTTGCCAAATATTACTAGATGCAGATGGCTTAATCATGGACTGTAGATTATATAGTTCTGACTTGAAGCCCAAGGATGGTCTTATCATCTTTTAACTGGGCTCCGAAGTATAAAGCTATGCATAGTACTTGCGATGTGCCTGTGGTTAGAAAGTACATTGTCCTCCCTTAGAATTCCTAACCACAAGGTACCTCGCATGCACTACACAAAGTTTTATACTTATATTAACCCATTAATGCTTAAGAGTTACTTTTGAAATTGTCGTCTGGGTCTTTGACATTTTTGACAATAACTCAGAAATTAAGAATGCTTTTAGAAAACATTTGAAGGAGAGTTGTTGGTAATATTCTGATGAACATTTCCCCTTCAAATATTTCCTGAAATATGCTTTTGGCTAAAAGATTTCATCAAAATCATCAGGCTGTTTTGGCCGCTGTGAGCATTAATGGGTTAAGGCCCCGTATCTCCAAGAGTTCCTCAGCAATATCAGAATTCATGGGTGACCAGAGAAAGTTTCTTCATGCCAAAATAAACATTTTTTATCAGGTCTTGAACTATAATATTTTGAAAATAACTTAGTAAAAAGGTTTGAATTTTATAGATCATTTGAAGGCAGGTTGCTTGTTGAAATCTTGTCAACATTTCTCTTTATTTATTTACTTCATAAAGTATGCTTTTGCTCAGAGAACTATCGCCAAAAATAGTAAACCTTCTTGGCATTACAGCCGCATATGGGTTTATCGATGTATGCTCATAGCACCAACTATGGTCTGGTACTATAAGGCCTTAGGCCTAAAAAAAGATGTTTGTTTCCTGTAACCCTACCCTAACAAGTTTTTATTCAAAAAGATCCCTACCCTAAAGTTTTTTTCGCCCTCCCAACTCCCAATCAACGAAAAACATGCATAAAACACACATTTTTGACCAAAAAAATAATGCAAAAAATTTTTTTTACCGACCTACCTACCACATTTTTTTTTTCGGACCGTTACAGGAAACAAACAATTTCTTTTTTTAGGCCTCATAGCAACCACTATGGTCTGGTACTATTAGGCCTTAGCCAGCAGGGCGTTTAGATAACAAACAATGCATTGTAAACCACATGTATGGGCACCCAAATATTTGCCGTGTCTGCAAACCAGCACTGAATTCCGCCATTTCAGCAGTTCTTTCGCGCTCTCACTGTTCATATTCGCTGCATGAGCGTACTTGATTGACCAACTAACAATCCTTCGCAAGCCGCAAACGTCTGAGCAAATTGAACAGCGAGAGCGCAAAGGTGCAATAACGTCTAATACACTCCTATTGGCAATCATTGAGGGGTGCGGTAAAACGGAAGATTGCCAATTCAAAATGAAGCAAATCATGTGGAAAATGACTGAAACCCTGGCACATGGGTACTCATTGGAGAGTACTCAGCGTGAGCCACCCAATTAATACCAACATGACAGGGTTAAGATCTTTAAAAATCTTTGTATCCTTGTGCTTTGGACGAAAGTAGCCTCAGCCTTTGAAGAGTTAACCCGGCCATATCTGCAATGCCCAAATATTATTTCAATCTTAGTGATATATATATATATATATACATATATATATATATATATATATATATATATATATATATATATATATATATATATATATATATATATATATATATATATATATATATATATATATATGTGTATATAGATATATATGTATATATATATATATATATATATATATATATATATATATATATATATATATATATGTGTGTATATTAATATATATTATATATATATATATATATATATATATATATATATATATATATATATATGTTTACAATATTTTTCGTAAAATATACTTTGAGAAGTGATGATCAGATAAAACCAACCATTCTCCGTTAAATTTTTCTCAATTTTAATGCATTAACCCATTAATGCTTAAGACTTCCTAGTCAGAAAGTGTCCTCTGTAACTTAATAGATACTTTAGACAATAACTTTTGGATTTAGATTTTTTTACAAAAGTTTTTTATGTTTTTATCTTAACTTTTCTTTTGCCTGCAAGATTTCATCAAATCGTCAGGCTGTTTTTGCCCTCTGTAAGTATTAATGTGTCAATTCTCTTTAAAGTTACTGTCAAATTAACTGTTTTTAATCCAAATGACATTTGTTTATGAGACCTTCAGTCATGAAAAGATTAAATGTGCCAAAAGCTGTGACCTTGATGAGTTTGCCATTGCTCAACAGTGGATGACATTTAGATGATATAAATAATCAATGCCATATGCAATATTGACATGTGTTTGTCATATCTAAATTCACCTGGATGTTATTGATATAAATGGATGCCATGTTCGTTCGTTCGTTGAAGAAGTCTCCCGCCCCTTTCCTTAGGGCCTCACAAAGTTCATATGATGTTTACAACGTTTTTAGGATGTTAACCTCCTACAATGCAATGAGTCTTTGAGTAAGTATCTCAATATCATGCAAATTGACCCCAAGAGTGCTTAACCCATTCACACTCAGAGTTCCCCAGGAAAGGATCGTCTGCTTCTCTCATACTTTTGAAAATAACTCAGGAATAAAGCAAAAATTCACAAAATATTTGAAGGAGAGTTCTTGTCTGGCTTGTTATCAACATTTCTCCTTCAAATGTTTTCAAGAAAATGTGTTTGTAAGTTAAATATTTCCAAAATCGTCAGGCCTCTTTTGGCGGCTCTGAGTGTTAATGGGTTAAGGAGGATGCGTGTGAGCAGCTAAATGGATCAAGGATAAGATGTAGGAGATCTTCGTCTATAGCTGCATCAGTATTGTTATAGCACACTCATTTTCATCTGTATTGTCAGTGCATTATTAGCTCATGCATTCTCAGGTGAAGACCTCAAGAATTTTTTTTTCTCAGTCAAATAAAGTAACTATTTAAAAGTAAATAATCTGTAACTATGGATTGAAGTATGCAAGTGTATGTTGATTATTACAGTACTTATATAAGGTTATATAAGGTGTGTACACCTTTGCCTGTATATCTGTATTATTGACATTACACAAAATGAATAAAAAGGTTTTGAAAAATAAAAAATGGTGTGTACACCTTTGGTGTAATGTGAGGCTATTAAACTGAGGGTTTAATTAAATGACTGATATGGTAGCAATGTATGGGTACTTATATCCATTGATTCTTCATAAAAAAACTTGGTGTCAATCATGAAGTTTTCATATCCAGGAAATGGCGGTGGACTAAACCATGAAACATGTTTTCTTTAAAAACTTTGAAAATTGCAACTTTATTTAAAAGGTTTTTTTCTCAAAAGATTCATAGCTCCAGAATAGTTTTCAAGATGAAAAGTAGAAGTTTTTACTGTCTTAGTATCAAGCGAGTGGTGAAAGGGAACCATATTGGTGCTTTGTCTCAGTGAGGAGTTATTTGTCAAAATGATGCTGAAAAAGCATTTATTATGTACTCTCTTGGAGAACCCTAGTCTGTGGTGAGACATCTATCCTCATCCCTTCCCCCTCCATGTGGGGGTTACCCAGGTGCTCTGACGACAGAGGGGAGATATCTATCCTCATCCCTTCCCGCCAACACATGGGTAACAGCCAGGTGCTCTGACGACAGGTGGGAGACAGATCAGGGTACGGCAATATTTCAAAAATCAAACTTAAGTCGCATCTTTGGGAAAATCTTAAGAAAAGAAAAAAGAGTCTCAACTTTAAGGAAATACATCAGCTTTAGACTTATTATTTAAAAAATCAAAAACTTTAATTTTTGTAAGACAAAGGTGTTTACAGAAGCAGCAAAGGGTTAATCAGTTTCTGTAAAGGAAGGGTGTTTACCGGAGCAGCAAGAATTAATCAATTTCTGTATAGGAAGGGTGTTTACAGTAGCAGCAAAGGGTTAAACAATTTCTGTACTACAGGAAGGGTGTTTCCAGCAGCAGTAAAGGGTTAATCAATTTCTGTATAGGAAGGGTGTTTACAGTAGCAGTAAAGGGTTAATCAATTTCTATATAGGAAGGGTGTTTACAGTAGCAGCAAAGGGTTAATCAATTTCTGTATAGGAAGGGTGTTTACCGGTGCAGCAAAGGGTTAATCAATTTCTGTATAGGAAGGGTGTTTACCGGTGCAGCAAAGGGTTAATCAATTTCTGTATAGGAAGGGTGTTTACAGGAGCAGCAAAGGGTTAATCAATTTCTGTATAGGAAGGGTGTTTACAGTAGCAGCAAAGGGTTAATCAATTTCTGTGTAGGAAGGGTGTTTACAGTAGCAGCAAAGGGTTAATCAATTTCTGTATAGGAAGGGTGTTTACAGAAGCAGCAAAGCGTTAATCAATTTCTGTATAGGAAGGGTGTTTGCAGGAGCAGCCAAGGGTTAATCAATTTCTATATAGGAAGGGTGTTTACAGTAGCAGCAAAGGGTTAATCAATTTCTGTACAGGAAGGGTGTTTACAGAAGCAGCAAAGCGTTAATCAATTTCTGTATAGGAAGGGTGTTTGCAGGAGCAGCCAAGGGTTAATCAATTTCTGTATAGGAAGGGTGTTTACAGTAGCAGCAAAGGGTTAATCAATTTCTATATAGGAAGGGTGTTTACAGTAGCAGAAAAGGGTTAATCAATTTCTATATAGGAAGGGTGTTTACAGTAGCAGCAAAGGGTTAATCAATTTCTATATAGGAAGGGAGTTTACAGGCGCAGCAAACAAGCTTATCAAATCAGGCGGCTTTGTGTGTGTAATGTACGTTGTTAGCAGCTAAGTAGAAATCCAATAGATGTTTGATAGGCCCCGTATTCTGCCAACATCTAAGCCTAACTCACCTATGATGTAAAGTAATACAATTGTGTTGGTAAGCAATCCTATTTCCTCTCAGATAATAGGAGTTGCATGCTTTAGCAGGCCTGCTGCTTGTTATACAAGAGGTCGGAGCGGCGGAGGCAGGATTTTAGAGTTGTAGGTTATGAATTGTTTATGAGGAGGGCAGATCATTTATAAACACACCAGCTGAGGTATGTTACATTCTGACTACAGAATAGTAAGTCCACAAGTGTGAAGGGCTTTGTTACTATTGTAAATGGCTTTGTTACTAGGGTTGGGAATCGGTTGCAATTTCATGATCGATAATCAGTTACAGCCAACCGATCGATTATCGATCATAATCAGTTCATCGCACTTTTGCAGTTATTGGGTACTAGAGGTCTATAACCTAATAATAAGTGATAGTCTATGACAATTACTTGCTATTAGCACCTAGTCCTTAACTTCGTTTTGAAGTGTTTTGGGGGCTTATTTTCATAGCAAGAAAGCTGACAACATGTCTGTCATTTAGTTCTATATTTTGCCACTAGGTGTCACCTGTTCCGATTATTATCGATTGCCAGTTTTGTAATCGATTAATCAGAATCAGAGAGGTAAACGATTGATTATCGATTATAATTGATTGATTACTATTGTAAATGGCTTTGCTACACATGTAAAGGGTCTTTAATTTGTTACAAATATAAAGGGCTTTGTTACAATTGTAAAGGCCTTTGACGCAATTGTAAAGGGCTTAAATTTGTTTCAATTGTAAAGGGCTTTGTTACAATTATGAAGGGCTTTTTTACAATTGAGAAGGGCTTTGTCTTTATTGTAAAGGGCTTAATGTCACAATTGTAAAGGGCTTAAATTTGTTTCAATTGTACAGGGCCTTTGTAACAAATATAGAGGTTTTGTTACAACTGTAAAGAGCTTTGTTATAAATGTAAAGGGCTTTGTTACAAATGTAAAGGGCTTTGTAACACGCCTAAAGGGCTTTGTTACAATTGTGAAGGGCTTTTTTGCAATTGAGAAGGGCTTTGTTTCTATTGTAAAGGGCTTTGTCACAATTGTAAAGGGCTTAAATTTGTTTCAATTGTACAGGGCCTTTGTTACAAATATAGAGGGTTTTGTTACAACTGTAAAGGGCTTTGTTTCAATTGTAAAGGGCTTTGTTACAATTGTGAAGGGCTCTTTTGCAATTGTAAAGGGCTTTGTCACAATTGTAAAGGGCTTAAATTTGTTTCAATTGTACAGGACCTTTGTTACAAATATAGAGGGTTTTGTTACAACTGTAAAGGGCTTTGTTATAAATGTAAAGGGCTTTGTTACAAATGTAAAGGGCTTTGTTACAATTGTAAAGAGCTTTGTTGCAGATGTAAAGGGCTTTGTTACAGTTTTTAAGGTTTTTGTTACAATTGTAAAAGGATTTCTTACAATTGTATAGGATTTTGTCACAATTGTAAAGGGTTTTGTTACAATTATAATGGGCTCTGTTACAAATGTAAAGGGCTTTGTTACAATGGTAAAAACATGAAAATGGTGTTTGGAAAAATACTTTTATTAAAATGTGACCACGTTGGACAGATGGTGGTATTTCTTTATAGGTTCACTTGTACAGGTATTTTCTTTACCAATTTTATTATCTGTATAATATATAATTTACATAAATGCCTTGTCTTAAAATACAACATTGCTGTACATGCATGCAGAACATAGGTCTAGATTTTTTTTTGGTAGATTTGCCTGTATGTATTAGGCCTAAAAAAATTTATTTGTTACCTGTAACCCCACCCTAAGTTTTTATTCAAAAAAATCCCTACCCTAAAGTTTTTATCGCCCTCCCAACTCCCAATCAACGTAAAACATGCATAAAACACACATTTTTGACCAAAAAAATAATGCAAAAAAAAATCCTTTTACCGACCTACCTACCCTATTTTTTTCCGCCCGTTGCAGGAAACAAACAAATTTTTTTTAGGCCTCATAAAAAATCCAATTATCTGTTCAAACAATTTCTCTGCATTGAAAGTATCTTGTTTTTTTTCCTCGGCTTAGCTATAAGTGTGTTGTGTGTACACATGGGGAGGGACCATGCTGACTAGTAGTAGCTGTGCAGCGGCAGTGCGATGTTTTATTCATGTCCGCCCACAGTGCAGTGCATACCAGATGCGGTACGTCTCCGAGGGTATTAGCTACCTTTTACCGATACCATCCCATAGATACGCAATCAATGCTGCGACCTACATGCAGCATACCCGATTGACATTCAACTACATGTTCCACCACCACCACCACTTGCACAACAAACAACGCATCCAACGCTTGCTCTCACGATAGTTCATTGCTTTCTTTTTTCCATTGTGGCAGGGTTGGGAAGTCTGTGTGTCCGCAGTCACAAGGCCGTACGTCCAGTCTCGGCCTCGTCCGTGGCCTCGTCGGGCTCTTCCCGCAGAGCACCCAAGATAGGCGACATTCCAAGGTAGGACATTTCTCTTTTTTAATCATCACAGCAGGGTGTGACACTAGTTGACTAGTCCTAGGGTTAGTGATGCATGAAATGTACTAGCCTACTCAAATTTCTACTACTCTGACATCGTACTATCAAATAGTACATTTTGACACTATCCGTAATTGGTTTGTAATGGTTATCATTCAAATATTTTGATAAATACCTTCTTAATACTTAAGCTTTCTGTTTCTGCTAATTTTGTAGAACTAGAAAGGTTGACCTGTTGATAGCTTTCATAACAAATTTAGGTTAGAATTCCTTAGAAATACTAGGATTTTTCTTGTATAATCCTTGGAGTTCCTTTGTATTTTGAGTATCATGACCTAATCCTACTCTGGGCTAGTGCTATTGTCGGACCCTGTGGTTCTACAAAGTTGGAATGTTTTAAACTTGCTCTTCATTACTTCATCTTTAAAGCTTATTCTGGCCTTTTTGGTCATTGGGCTATTGCTATTGTCAGACACTGTCAGTCTATGAGGATGTATTGTTTTGAACCTGCTCTTCATTATAATCTCAGCCAGGACTATATCTGGGACCCCAACCAGCAGTTGGGCTAATGCTCTTGTTGAACCCTGTCATACCACTAGGTTGGACAATTGCTACAGTACCTGTGACCAGGCTCTGCATTGCAATGCAAACCGAGTGTGGACAGTTCCACTGACTGTACCAGGAATTGTTTGCTGTTGTAATTGTTTTCAGATATTGGAGATATGTGAAGCTGCATCATTTTCAGATTGGAGTCACTGGAATTTTCACATGAAACTTATGCAAAATCCTTGCACTTTGAGAAGATATTTTTAAGAAATAATGATTTTTAAGGGATAGAGATAAGATTCAACGTTATGTTTCGTCAAATATTCAAACCTATTAGCTTTTTAGTTTTTATGTAATGCTCATCATGACTGATGATTAGGTCTAGTCTGTTCCTAAACATATGTAAGTAACCTGTAATCTATATGGTAAATCCTAAAATAACCACTTTCAACCTTAGTCTAGTTTTCTTGATATTTTGTATTTATTTGAGAAAATATGAAGTAGATGGGTAGGTACAGTTTTATAAATGAGGGGGGGGGGGGGGAGGTTATATAATGTAGGGAGTGGTTTGCGGATTATTTCATATTCAACAAAATGTGCCATTTCAATTATACTATAGAAATACTATTAAGCTGTTATGATATGAAAGTCTCAATTGGTACCACTTGAGAGTACCTTTCTGAAGTGGTATCTGGATTCATGGCACCTTAAAAAATAGCTTGTCAGTAAAGCATTCAGGGCTCAACATTAAGAAAAAACTTCATAAGCCCAGCAGGGCTAGTTACCGAATTTTGTACTAGCCCTGAAATATTTTTGCTAGCCCTGATATTAATGACAACTCTTTTCAAATAGTTACCTCTGTTGATATCATAGCCTCTGTTGATAACATGAAAAGAATACAGTGTATTGTGGTAAATTGAGTTAAATTATCATCCAGGTATGCAGAGCCAAAGGTGGCCTTCATCATTTTTTAAGCGCTGATATTCTAATTCTATCTAGCCCCTCAGGGCTACTCACAGGTAGAATTTACTAGCCCTGACTTTCAATAACTAGCCCGGGGATGGGGCTAGCCTAAACATTGAGCCCTGGCATTAATTTACAGGATATCAAAGATAAGTTGTTGGCTGGATTCGGATTATCAGATATCCTTGAACTACATAACCCATTTATTTAAATGAGTCGTATTTTCATAAGCGTGCTAATTACTGAACCCTTATGAAAATCAGACTCATTTGAATAAATTGTTTATGTGGGATTGCCGCAGGGCTGAATTATATAGAGTTAATCCTAAATTGTTCTGAGGCTATGTGAGTGCTCAAGTGCTGATCACACGTGTGGGGAGATAAATGGCCATCTTTATGCATTAAGCATGTTGCGACAAATCCTGCTGGGAGAGTCGCAGGTTAACAGCTAGTCACATGACGTTACCAGGAGAAATTAGGCCCGCCTACCTGCGGACCCACATGTGCGACAAGACCTACTAAGATAAGATAAGATATCTTATTAGGGTCTCATCCATAGTTGAATGATACATACATGACATGATAGAACAATGGACGGTCAATTGTGACCTACGAGAGACAATACAATATGAACAAAGAGGAATAAACATTATTAGAATGAAACTGTCGTATAAAATCAGTTCGGGACACATCTGTTCGGATGTTTAGCATTTTAGAACAGGTTTTGGCACTAACGAAGGTAACATCACAGTTGGAGGGTAGGAACATCAATTAATCAGTGTCATTTAGATAATTAAAAGATGGAAAGACTATGCAGGCCATAAGCAGAAGGTTTTCTGGTCGCAGGTTAGCAGGTCACATGACCCCACGAGGAGAAATTAGGCCCGCCCACCTGTGGAACCACATGTGCGACAAGTCCTGCAGGGAGGATAGCAGGTCACATGACCGTACCAGGAGAAATTAGGGCCGCCCACCTGTGGAACAACCACATGTGCGACAAGTCCTGCGGGGAGGGTAGCAGGTCACATGACCCCACAAGGAGAGATTAGGCCCGCCCACCTGTGGAACCACATGTGCGACAAGTCCTGCGGGGAGGATAGCAGGTCACATGACCGTACCAGGAGAAATTAGGCCCGCCCACCTGTGAAACCACATGTGCGCCAAGTCCTGCGGGGAGGATAGCAGGTCACATGACCGTACCAGGAGAAATTAGGCCCGCCCACCAGCGTTATACCTGGCCTGTATTAGATATGCGCGGCGTCCTCCGGAGCTGATCAGGGAAATTGGTGTGGAATAGAATGCTGATGGATCCCGTAGATAAGAGTTAGATAGTTATGAATAATTCATGTCGGCTTACGGCAAAACAATGAGCTACTCAACATCTTACTACCAGGTACAACATTCCTCTAATCAAAGCAGTATTTCATAAGGGTTCTGATGAAACCAAATTAATCCATC
The DNA here is from genome assembly GCA_963942565.1 of Maea johnstoni. Lineage (NCBI taxonomy): Eukaryota > Metazoa > Annelida > Polychaeta > Spionida > Magelonidae > Maea > Maea johnstoni. Next base: position 35,328,376 of record OZ012691.1, read on the forward strand.
TACATTATGTCTCTCGAATGAGTGCATTTTCTTAAACCTAACTTACTGGCAATGGAAGCCTATCCTTAACGGCTTTTGCAATATCTGCATCTTAACCCTGAGTATGCTGCTTGTGGCTAAATTTGCCAATACAAAATGATGCAAAAAACCTAAAAAAATGTTATTGAAACCCTGGCACGTGGTACTCATCTGAGAGTACTCAGCGAGAGCTATTCAATGAATACAAACATGACAGGGTTTAGATGGTTTTCAATAAATCCTTGGGTCCTTGGGATTTGGACGAAAGTCGCCTATTGGAACCAAATTAAGTCATCTACAATCTCTCTCAAATTAATATATTTTCTTAAATCTATTTTAATGGAAACATTCATTTAACGACTTTAGCAATATCTTCATCTTCCATGAAAATAATTTAACATTTTTGATAGAACCAAATTATTTCAACAACTTTGTCAAAGTTTCTCAAATGAAAGCAATATTTCAATGCTCTTCTAAATTGGAATCAATTTGATTCTTTCAAATGTTTTATAGAAGTGTTTGATGTCAAACGCAAATATGTAAACTGTTAAACAAAAAATTGTAAATATTTGTACACTATGTTAATTTTAACCCTTTTAAGTTTGGCCTGTGGATTCATTTGAATGGAAATATTTTTTCTGTGATCAAAAATGAGAACTCTCAGTAAATTTTGTTGTTAAGGAATTCATGTGCTAAGCTATGGTAGAATTATATTGAAAATAGATAGAATTGCAATGCGTTTGAATGAATATATTCATTTTATATTGATTATATATGTTGATCACGCAAGTCATATTTGTATTTGCTCTAAATAGAATTGTTTTCATTGACAAGGAATTCATGTGCAAAGCTATGGTAGAATTACATTGAAAGTAGATAGAATTGCATCTCGTTTGAATGAATATATTTATCTTACATTGATCAAATTATATTTGTATCTGTCTCAATCATCTATACCTTATAAGGTCATGCAGACCAGGTATATTTACCACTGGGGATTTAACGTCGTCACAGAATCTTATAGATGACATGTCTCCTTATAAGGTCATTCTTATGGCAACAAGTCACTTAAGGGCCTCTTACGGGAGGAAGTAGTTGTCATGGTTATAGAAAAGTGGCCTCTCGTTTGCCGGGATGATTTGATTAAAGGAAGTAAGGGGGGCAGCCGCGTAGCATATTAAGTTATCCCTCATGGCAGCTATCACCTCGCAATCCCAGACAGTGGCATCCTGTTTGTGTCAGACGTCAGCTGGGTTTTCTTCCGATATATATCCTGGACGTCGGCATTCTAATTTCAAAGACAAAAGTTCTTTTTTTTTTCAAATTATACCTTTCATGTCTGTTATATTCAAAAATCACTTCTTTGCTTTGGTGTTTTTTAACAAAAGCATTTATTTGTGAAATATTTGAAGGCGAAGAGAACTTTCAATTAAAAGTCAAAATGTGGTGCTTTCTTGAGATATATCCTTGACTTTAACATTTTAATTTAAAAGGTATAAAGTTTGTATTTTTTTTAATCAAATTATCCTTTTTGTGCCTATAACATCCAACAATTGCTTCTCTGGTTTGTGATAGCTTTTTTAACAATTTTAAGTATTCTTTGGGAAATTTATGAAGGAGAACTTAAGTCAAAAGTCAACATGCAGTTCATCTTCAAATAAATCATATTTTTTTGCTTAATTCCCAAGCAACATCCTAGGAGACCCTTGGGTTCCCAGCCTCATTTGGTAGGGGTAATGTGTGAAGGAAGGAAGGAAGGAATTGGGTTTTACGTCGCTTTCAACAGCTTAGGTCATATCGCAACGAGATAGAAACCCGGAACCGTGAAGAACTTCCCTACTCTTCACGAATAGTTCCAAGGGGTCTTTCAGTTGCAGAAGGACCATAGACAGTCCTCCACAACGCCGCACATTTATAGAGTGACCAGGCCAACCTGCTTAGGGATCCAGCGGAGACTCGAACCTACGAACTCACGCTTGGGAGCCAGGCATCGTAACCACTAGGCCACGGCGGATCCTCGGGTAATGTGTGTCACTGTGATAGGTCTCTGTATCATGTGCCTATACTGAAACACCAGTATTTTTTAGAATATTGCTTTACATCCACAGATCTCGCTATCTCTCAGACCAGGTGTATGCTTTAACCCTTCCAATGCTCAGACTATAACTTTCATCCAATGCACAAAAAATGCAAAGATTTTTGAAAACCATCTAAACCCTGTCATGTTGGTACTCATTGGAAAGCTCTCGCCGAGTACTTTCAGATGAGTACCCGTTTGCCAGGGTTTCAGTGATTTTTCATGATTTTTGCATTATTTTGTATTGGCCAAATTAGCCAGCAGCAGCATAAGGGTTAAGAGTGAATGTGTTAGATGAAACTCTTCGTTGAAGCAGTGACTTATATAACTCAATAGATTCTCCCCGGTTGAAGGTGATGAAAATTTAGCCCATGAAAAGAACAGCTCCATGAGTTTTGTGTGTATTTGTGTGACCAAAATGCACAAATTTGTGATTTTTGCGCGTGTTTGTGCAGAGATTCTCTCGATGGTTCTACGGTATTATACGTGAGATTGAGTAGGTGGACTGCGGAGTGCCCGAGTTTCCTGGATGATCAACTCCAGCGAGTCCAACGCTTTTCTCATTTCCTTTCCTCTCGGGCTGATCTGTCTCCTCTGCGTTCGCCCTACCTGCTATAGACAACGCAGGTCCGCTCCGGGCCGCTCTCGCCCGGCCTCCAGCGGCCCATCCAGGCAGCTGTTTATCTCTCAATGACGCAGCTCAAAGCTAGCTTAACCCTTTAAATGCTGAGGCTAACTTTCTTCCGAAGCAGAAGAATGCAAAGATCTTTGAAAACCATCTAAACCCTGTCTTGTTGGTATTCATTGGATAACTCTCGCAGAGTACTCTCAGATGAGTACCTATTTGCCAGGGTTTTTGGTGATTTTTTCAGGGGTTTTCGCATGATTTTTGTATTAGCAAAAATTAGCCACCAGCAGCATAATGGGTCAACCCTTATGGTGCTGGGGGCTAATTTTTTGCCAAAAACATAATGATGCAAAAAGGCTGAAAAAATGACTGAAAACACTGGCACATGGGTACTCATCTTAGATTACTCAGTGAGGGCTATCCAATGAATACCAACAAGACAGGGTTTTAGACGGTTTTTCAAAAATCTTTTCTTTCTTGAGCTTTGGACAAAAAGTAGCCTTAGCATTGAAAGGGTTAACCCTTCTTAATGCTCAGGGCTATTCTTTCGCCCAAAAAGACAAGGATGCAAAAATGTTTTGTAAACAATCTAAACCCCTGTCATGTTGGTATTCCACTGTATAGCTCTCGCTGAGTACTCTCAGATGAGTACCCATGTGTTTAAGGTTTCAGTCATTTTTGAGGTTTTTTCGCATCATTTTTGTATTGGCATAATTAGCCACCAGTAGCATTAATTAGGTTAACCCATTAATGCTCACAGAGGCCAAAAGCAGCCTAACAATTTTTGATGATATTTTTACAGGCAAGTGCCAAGTTTAGGGAAAATATTTGATTGAGAAATGTCAATCAGAACATTACCTACAACTCTCCTTCAATTTTTTTTGTAAAAATTATTCTCAATTTTTAAAGCAATAGTCAAAAGTATCAAAGATCCAGACAACAATTTTCAGAGGAAACCTCTTAAGCATTAATGGGTTTAAACCCACCCTGCCCCAGCTTCAAGGGCTTGCATGATGAATGGGGCCAGCATACCATAATACCCTTGTGACTGGCTTTTTCCTTCTCTCTGAAATTATTAGTAGTGTAAGGTTTCTATTGTAAACCTTTTTTAGTGAATTGACAGATGGAGGCAGAATATTATAAAACCCGTGAGACCGCCATTTCCATCATTCTGAATTAAGTACTGTGTGGGTTTGCAATGTAGTTAATTATTTTAACCCATTAACACTCAGAGCAGCCAATTTTGACGATTTTGGAAATATTTAACTTACAAACACATTTTCTTGAAAAACATTTGAAGGAGAAATGTTGATTACCAGTCAAACAATAACTCTCCTTCAAATATTTTTGTGAATTATTGCTTTATTCAAAAGATATTTTCAAAAGTATGAGAGTAGCAGACGACACTATCTAGAGAAAACTCGCAGTGTGAATGGATTAAGGATGAATTGATGGATGAAAGGAGAATGCTTTTATAACCCTCACGACTACCTTTTTTCCACACTCTCAATTGTTAATATACTGCAAGGTTTTTGTTGCAGGTAATTCAATTTGATGAATGGAGGGAGAATATCCCAAAACCCTTGCAGCCACCTTTTTTCCTTTTCTCTTATTTGCTCATCCTGCATGGTTTTGTATTGAAGGTTTTCCGCTGTATGACGTGTGTAAAGGACCTTGTCTATTAGCCCTTATGCTGCTGATGGCTATATAATTTGGCCAATACAAAATGATGCAAAAACCCCCAAAAATGACTAAAACCTGGGGCAAATGGGTACTCATCTGAGAGTACTCGGCGAGAGCTATCCAATAAATACCAACATGACAGGGTTTAGGTGTTTTTTTCAGAAATCTTCGTCCTCCTCGTGCTTTGGACGAAAGTAAACGTACCCCAGCATTGGAAGGGTTAGTGTGCATGCAGTGACAGGTTCTGACCTTGCTATATGAGTGATGTGGTACGCAGGTGGTCTTAGTGTACGCCACAGAGAATGATGGCACCGCTGGGAACACGCCAACAATATTTTTCTGAGAGTAAACAGTTGTTTCAGTATGGTTGGACTGCTGGCCCTGTTCTTGACGTCAGAGTACTATAGAAGAAAAAAAGCTATGTCTGGGTCTATGAAACTTCGGGAAATAACTTGGGAATAAAGTATGGTTTTCACAAACTATTTGAATGGATGGTCCTGAGAGAGAGAGAGAGAGAGAGAGAGAGAGGAGAGAGAGAGAGGAGGAGAGAGAGGAGACGAGAGAGAGAGAGAGAGAGAGAGAGAGAGAGAGAGAGAGAGAGAGAGGGGAGGGAGTGAGAGAGAGAGGGGGGGTGGATACTAGATAGAGAAAGACGAGAGAGAGAGAGAGAGAGAGAGAGAGAGAGAGAGAGAGGAGAGAGAGAGAGAGAGAGAGAGAGAGAAGAGAGGAGAGAGAGAGAGAGAGGCAGGCAGATTGACAGACAGCCAGACAGAGAGAGAGAGAGAGAGAGAGAGAGAGAGAGAGGAGAGAGAGAAGGAGAGAGAGAGAGAGAGAGAGAGAGAGAGAGAGGGAGCAGAGAGAGAGAGAGAGAGAGAGAGAGAGAGAGAGAGAGAGAGGGTGGGAGCGAGAGAAATTGCAAGAGCTACTGATCTTCAGGCATTCATGTATGCTTCCATACTGTAAGGCTGAGATATTGCATTGGGGTGGAAAAAATGGCATTGTGAATGATGAAACATTACCACATGGGTGAAGTGTTAATGCCACTGATTATAGGGGCTTATCACTAGGGGAATTTAAATGATGATATGGCAAAATAAATGTCAAAGTATGCGCATCATTTTTATTTATGAGGCCTATGATAACAGGGGCTGCTAAAGTGTTTTATATGAATATATTTGAATAGGTATTAACCCTTATGCTGCTGGTGTGACTAAGTTGGCTAATTCAAAATAATGCAAAAAATCATGAAAAAAAAACGAAACCCTGGCATATGGGTACTTATATGAAAGTACTCAGTGAGAGCTTTCAAATGAGTACCAACATGACAGGGTTTGGTTGGTTTTCAGAAATATTGGCATCATTGTACTTGGGACAAAAAGTAGCCCTCAGCATTGGAAGGGTTAAGGTGGATATGCAGGAATTAGGTGCAGGTAATATAGTATATAGCTTCTGATGATGCCCCTCTTCAGAACCAAGTACAAACACCAGAGGCTGAAAACTTTCCCTCCCTAAACTGTGGTTTTTATACCAATAAACTAGAAAAACCGCCAGTCCCTACGTTTCAGTAAACTATGGTAACAAGGAAATTTGATTTCATGCCGAAAATATCAGAGCACAATAACGATGATGAAGTTCTATGATATTAAAGCAGTTTATGCAAGAAATATGATGATATTAATATTTTTAAAGTGCTATTGATTTGACAGGAGAGGTTCCATATGCAGTGTCTTCTGATAGGGTAGTCTTGCATGCATGGTAAACATCAAACCCGGAGCAGTCTGAAAAAAGAAGAAGTAATTAAACTATAAGCCCCCCCTTATATTTTTATTCCCCTGACATATAGATATAAAATTGCCACCTAAGAAGAGGCAACTTGGACAAATGTCAGAATTAAGTCCTGTAAACTGAATTGAATTACCGTATTCGCCCGATTAAGCGCACAGTGCGGGTGCAAGTTAGGAATTTTTTCCTTGTAGCAGGGGTTTTGTCAAACATTCATATAACCGCATCCCCCAATGAGTGCCGATCGCGGTGTTACGTACCGCAACAAGAAATGGCCGATAGATGGCAGTAACAGTCGCCATCTATATACCTTTCTCGTTCTACTAAAACAGTAGAAATTTAACATGAGGGAGACGATCTTTGGGCGCTTGCTGGTCCCCCCAAAAATCGGCAAATAATTGGGGATGTGGCGCTTATTTAAGGACAGTGCGCTTAATCGGGCCGGAATACGGTATATTATTATATAATAGTGATTGGTAAGAATTATGGTTGGAAATGATATTATCTTATGCACATAAAAAGAACAATTTTTGTAGAAAGGTGCTATTCAGAAGGATGGCATATTGCATCTAATAATTTTATAGTAGTAACTTCTGATCTATTACCTGGAAGAATATTGTCTGCCAGGCTCTATACTATAATGTGAAATTTCCTACTGGATGTGATTTGATCATTGCAGGGTCATGTGACCAGTTCAGGTCATGTGACCAGTACAGGTCATGTGACCAGTGGATGTCATGTGACCAGTACAGTCATGTGGGCTGGGTAATGTTAGCTACACAGAAGAGTGTCACTCAGTATCCATTTTTCCTGATATAAGGAATTTGATTACCTTTTTTCCAGTGGCGTAAATTTCACCACATTTCCTGGTCTGAATAGCAATGAGAGAGATCACGTTTGCCCCGCGAGGGTCCTTTAACTCATTCATGCCTGTAGCACGCTAAAAAGGCCCAACTTTTTCTGAGATAATTTAATGTCAAATGCATCTATGTGAAAACCTTTCAAGCAGAAATAATGATCAGAAGCCAACAAAACAACTCTTCATCTAATCTTTTTTGTGGATTTCCTGTTGCGTGCCTTAAACCCTTTATGCTGCTGGTGGCTAATTTGATCAATACAGAATAATGTGAAAAAAGCTGAAAAATGACCGAAACCCCTGGCAAACTGGTACTCATCTGAGAGAACTCGATGAGAGCTTTCCAATGAATACCAATATGATAGGGTTTAGACCATTTTTCAACGATTTTTTGAGTGCTTGTGCCTTAGACAAAAGTAGTCTCAGCATTGAAAGGGTTAAGTTACTTTCAACTTTGTCCTAGTTTCAGGTGCAAATGTGTTGTGTATAACACTTTAGCTTTAGCAACTAAAAAGGACAGGACTACTAAAAGGTTATATCACTCTAACAAAGGCATCTTTTAAAGATAGTCAAAAGAGAAATATTACAAAGAACTAAGCGTACAACTCTTTTACAATTATATCTTGTGAATTCATGTTTTAATCCTTAGCTATTTTCAAAAGTATCAAAGCACCTAAGAACAATTTTCAATTAGGATTCTTTAACCCTTATGCTGCTGGTGGCTAATTTGGCCATATAAGAATTATGCAAAAAAAAACTGAAAATGACTGAAACCCTGGCAAATGCCGGGTACTCATCTGAGAGTACTCCAGCGAGAGTTTTCCGATGAATACCAACATGACAGGGTTGTGATGATTTTCAAAAATCTTTGCATCCTTGTCCTTTGGGTAAAAAGTAGGCCTCAGCATTGGAACGGTTAAGCACAATGCTATCATTTTTGAAATTGTGGATCAGGATCTGAGAAAATATTTGCTTAGGACCAAATGATAATCTCTTTAGTTACCCATGAATTTAGATTGAGAACCTGAATTAATGGAATTGATTTGACCCCTCAGCAATTGCAAGACCAAAATGATAATCCTGTGAATATAGAAATTCAGCCACATATGATGGATAATCTGACCCTTAACCCTTGTGCTGCTGGTGGCAAATTTTTGCCAATACAAAATGATGCAAAAAATCCTGAAAAAATGACCGAAACCCCTGGCATGTGGTACTCATCTGAGAGCACTCGGCGACAGCTTTTCCAATGAATACCAACATGACAGGGTTTAGATGGTTTTCCAAAAAATCTTTGCATCATTATGCTTTCGATGAAAGTAGCCTCAGCTTTGGAAGGGTTAATGTGAGTTGGCAATATTCAGCCGATGGCCAATTTCCCCTGTCAGAGTGTCTGTGAGCAATAAGTTGACCAATTAAGCCTTAGTGGGCAGGTCAAGTGAGGGGTGGATTAACCTCTCACACAGAAAATCAATAATCCTAATCCTCTGGCCTGTACCCATACTGTACAAAATCTCATATGATTAGCTATACCCTTCCAATGCTAAGGGTACTTTCATCCAAAACACAAGAAAGCAAAAATCTTTGAAAAACCATCTAAACCCTGTCATGTTGGTACTCATTTGATAGCCCTCACTGAGAAACTCTCAGATGAGTACCCATATGCCAGGGTTTCCGGGGATTCCTTAGGATTTTTTGCATTATTTTGTATAGGCTAATTTGGCCAGCAGCAGCGTATTAATCCTCATGCTGCTGGGTGGCTAATTTAGCCGATACAAAATAATGCAAAAGACCCTTAGTTCAAAATGGCTGAAACCCTGGCATATGGGGTACTCATCTGAGAGTACTCAGCGAGAGCTATCCGATGAATACCAACATGACAGGGTTAGGATGGTTTTTCAGAAATATTGGCGTCTTTGTGCTTTGGACGAAAGTAGCCTCAGCATTGGAAGGGTTAAGGGCCTGCACCTGACAGCTAATGGTAATAGATAATAGAATAGGTAATGGTATAACAAGCCGCTGCCAGAGAGAGGAGATGAGATGGATTTCCTGTATGTGGCTTACCCTGAAGGGGAAGGTATCAGTGATGGACAGAGGGCCTGCAGTACGAGTAAGGTGCTAATATTCAGTGGGCCTCAGGTGGGATCTGGGAGAGCGCGTTAAGGATCGACCATGTAGGGCTTTGTTTTCGGACGCTCATTTCTCCTGATCTCATTAAGCACGGGATTGAAAGGCTTTGCTGGTTCTCATTTATAGGGTAAGGCCTAAAAAAAAATTGTTTGTTTCCTGTAATGGTCCAAAAAAATAATAGGGGTAGGTATGTGTCGGTAAAAAAAAATTTTTTGCATTATTTTTTTTGGTCAGAAATGTGTGTTTTTATGCATGTTTTACGTTGATTTGGGGGGTTGAATGGGCGATAAAAACTTTAGGGGTAGGGATTTTTTTTGAATAAAAACTTGTTAGGGTAGGGTTACAGGAAACAAACAACTTCTTTTAGGCCCATATAAATCAACAGAACTGTGTGCTAGTTAGGGACGTTTGGAATGCCCAAGGAATTTGGTAGGATTATTCCGAGGAAAATCTTAAGTTTTACTACAAATTCTGAGCTACGTTTTTTCAAGGGTTATATAGGCATTATTGAGTGCATCCCAAATCCCTGATAATCAAACATTATGACACAGATCATGTCAAACCTTACGCTCTAGTCAGGAGTTCATAGTTTATAATATACCGTATTCGCCCGATTAAGCGCAAGGTGGGGTCCCGAGGTGGGAAAATTAAGCTGTGCAGCCGCCCCCTATTGGTTTTTCCACATGTTAGAGAGGGAAGTGGCTTAGCGCAATTGGTCATGAAAAACTCGTAATAACGTTCCTGCCCAGAAGAAGTAATGAAAAGAGCAAAATCAACATACCTTTCCTCTTTCCGTGTC
>OZ012691.1:35338548-35368789 GCA_963942565.1 Maea johnstoni
GGGGCAGGCAAAGAGAGACAGAGAGAGAGAGAGAGAGAGAGAGAGAGAGAGAGAGAGAGAGAGAGAGGAGATGAGAGAGAGAGACGAGAGAGAGAGAGAGGAGAGGGGGGGGCAGGCAGAGAGAGAGAGAGAGAGAGAAAGTGGGGGGGCAGGCAAGAGAGACAGAGAGAGAGAGAGAGGAGAGAGGAGACAGAGAGCAGAGAGAGAGAGAGAGACGAGAGAGAGAGAGAGAGAGAGAGGAGAGAGAGAGAGAGAGGAGAGAGAGGAGAGAGAGAGAGAGAGCGAGAGAGAGAGAGGGGGGGGGCAGACAGAGAGAGAGTCAGGAGAGAGAGAGAGAGAGAGAGAGATGAGAGAGAGAGAGAGGAGGGGGGGCAGGCAGAGAGAGAGAGAGAGAGAGAGAAAGTGGGGGGGCAGCAAAGAGAGACAAGAGAGAGACAGAGAGAGAGAGAGAGAGAGAGAGAGAGAGAGAGAGAGAGAGAGAGAGAGAGAGAGAGAGAGAGACGAGAGAGGAGTGGGGCAGGCAGAGAGAGAGAGAGAGAGAGAAAGTGGGGGGTGGCAGGCAAGAGAGACAGAGAGAAGAGAGAGAGAGAGAAGAGAGAGAGAGAGAGAGAGAGAGATAGAGAGAGAGAGAGAGAGAGAGAGAGAGAGAGAGAGAGAGCGAGAGTGAGCGAGAGAGCGTGAGAGAGACGAGAGGGGATGGGAGCGAGAGAAATTGCAAGGGCTAGATGATCTTCAGGCGTTCATGTATGCTTTCATACTGTAAGGCTGAGATATTGCAATTGGTTGGAAAAATGGCATTGTGAATGATGAAACATTACCACATGGGTGAAGTGTTAATCCACTGATTATAGAGGCTTATCACTAGGGGAATTTAAATGATGATATGGCAAAATAAATGTAGAAAATATGCGCATCATTTTATTTATGGGGCTATGATAACAGGGGCTGCTAAAGTGTTTTATAGGAATATATTTGAATAGGTATTAAGGTGGATATGTGGGAATTAGGTGCAGGTAATATATTAGACATAGTATATAGCTTCTGATGATGCCCCTCTTCAGACCAAGTACTAACACCAGAGTGGCTGAAACTGGTTTCATACCAATAACTAGGAAACTGCCAGTCCCTATATAGTAACTATGCTAACCAGGAAGTTACTTCATGCCAAATATATCAGAGCCCAATTATAATGACAAAGTTTTATGATACACAGTTTATGCAAGAAATGCGAAAATATTTAGTGCTGTTGATCCCTGATATTATAGATATAAATTTTACACCTAAAACGAGGAACTTGATAATTAAAACACCAAAAAGTCCTATAATTGAATTGAACTATGTTATTCTATTATAATGTTGGGTAATAGTGTGGTTGGAAATGTATATCATATGCACATCAGAAGTACAATTTTTGTTTGGAAGGAATTTGCACATGCATTATTCTTATATCTAATATTCTAGAAGTGCGACTTCTTGTCTATTAACCCCTTAATGCTCACAGCGGCCAAAACCAGCTTGACAATTTTGAAGAAATCTTTCAGGTTTTAGCACAATTGGCAAAATATTTGAAGGAAAAATCATGATCAGAACATTACCAACAACTCTCCCTCAAATATTTTGTAAAATAATTCCCCAGTTATTGTCAAAAGTATCATCGCTACAGACGACAATTTCCATATGAAGCCTTAAGCATTAATGGGTTAACTGGAAGAATATTGTCTGCCAGGATCTATACTTTAAGCCAGTGTAATCCTACTGGATGTCATGTGACCAGTGCAGGTCATGTGACCAGTACAGGTCATGTGACAACTGGATGTCATGTGACCATTACAGGTGTGGGCTGGGTAATGTTAGCTTCACAGAAGAGTGTCACTCAGTATCCATTTTCCTGATGTAAGGAATTTGATTACGTTTTTTTTTCCAGTGGCGTAAATTTCACCACATTTCCTGGTCTAAATAGCAATGAGTTGAGAGAGATCACCTTTGCCCACCGAGGGTCTGTAACTCATACATGCCTGTAGCACAGCTAAAAAGGCCCAACTTTTTCTGAGATAATTTAATGTCAAATGCATCTATGTGAAAACCTTTCAGGCCACTCCAATTAATTACTTGTCTTACAATCTTTTTGTGGACAAAAAATACTGTCAGTCTCCAAAAAAAATAAAAATAAAAGTCGACTCTGGTGTCTTACGGACGAAAGTGGTTTGGAGATTTTCTGTCAGACTCCAAAAAAAAAGAAAAAAAAAGTGCATATTTTAAGAATATTCATTGTAAGGGTGATTCAATCAACTACAGGGATTTATCAATGCTGTAGCAGAGCCTCATATTTGAGGATGTATATCTCCCAGCCTTCAGGTTACAGGATTGATTGATTTTATTTAGTTGAGAATAGGATGTTAGAAACATCTCGCTACCAGTCCTCGTCGGCAGACTCTAAAAAAAAAAAAATTATAAAAAAAAACACATTTTTTTAACTTTTTTTTTTATTCAAAATGGCTCATTTCCAGACTCTGGAGCTTGTAAGACAAGTAATTAAATTGGAGTGGCCTCAACAGAAATAATGATCAGAAGCCAACAAACAACTCTTCATTTTATTTTTTGTGAATTCCTGTTGCATGCCTTCAAGTTGCTTTCAACTTTATCCTAGTTTAAGGTGCAATGTTTTGTGTATAACACTTTAGCTTTAATTAGCAACTAAAAAAGACAGGACTACTAAAAGGTTATATCACTTTTAAAGATAGTCAAAAGAGAAATATTACAAAGAACTAAGCGTACAACTCTTTTACAATGCTATCTTGTGAATTCATGTTTTAATCCTTAGCTATTTTCAAAAGTTTCACAGCTCCTAAGAACAATTTTCAATTAGGATACTTTAACCCTTTCAATGCTGAGGCTACTTTCGTCCAAAGCACAAGGACGCAAAGATTTTCGAAAACCATCTAAACCCTGTCATGTTGGTATTTATTGGATAGCTTTCGCTGAGTACTTTCAGATGAGTACCCATTTGCCAGGGTTTCAGTTATTTTTTAGGTTTTTGCCTTAGTTTGTATGAGCAAAATCAGCCACCAGCAGCATAAGGGTTATAAGCACTTTGCTATCATTTTTGAAATTGTGGATCAGGATCTGAAAAATATTTGCTGAGACCAAATGATAATCTCTTTAGTTACCCATGAATTTAGATTGAGACCCTGAATTGATGGAATTGATTTGACCCTTTGCAAGACCAAATGATAATCCTGTGAATATAGAAATTCAGCCACATATGATGGATAATCTGACCCTTAACCCTTGTGCTGCTGGTGGCAAATTTTGTCAATGCAAAATGATGCAAAAACCTGAAAAATGACCGAAACCCTGGCATGTGGGTACTCATCTGAGAGCACTCGGCGAGAGCTTTCTAATGAGTACCAACATGACAGGATTTAGATGGTTTTCAAAAATCTTTGCGCTCTTGTGCTTTCGATGAAAGTAGCCTCAGCTTTGGAAGGGTTAATGTGAGTTGTCAATATTCAGCCGATGGCCAATTACCCTGTCAGAGTGTCTGTGAGCAATAAGTTGACCAATTAATCCCTCGTAAGCAGGTCAAGTGAGGATGGATTTACCTCTCACACAGGAAATCAATAATCCTAATCCTCTGCCTGTACCCATACTGTACAGTTCTCATATGATAAGCTTAACCCTTCCAATGCTAAGGGTACTTTCATCCAAAACACAAGAAAGCAAAAATCTTTGAAAACCATCTAAACCCTGTCATGTTGGTACTCATTTGATAGCCCTCACTGAGTACTCTCAGATGAGTACCCATATGTCAGGGTTTCGGGGATTCCTGAGGATTTTTTGCATTATTTTGTATAGGCTAATTTGGCCAGCAGCAGCATAAGGGTTAACCCTCATGCTGCTGGTTAAGCTTAAATAGCATTAGAAGGGTTAACGTGAGTCAACAATATCATTCTATGGTCAATTTCCCTGTCAGAGTGTCTGTGAGCAATACGTTGACCATAATTAAACCCTTAGTGGGCAGATCAAGTGAGGGTGGATTTATCTCTCACCCAGAAAATCATTAATGCTTATCCTCTGCCTGTACCCATACTGTACAAATCTCATACTAATCTCATATCATAATCCTCATGCTGCTGGTGGCTAATTTAGCCAATACAAAATAATGCAAAGACCTGAGTTCAAAAATGGCTGAAACCCTGGCATATGGGTACTCATCTGAGAGTACTCAGCGAGAGCTATCCAATGAATACCAACATGACAGGGTTCAGATGGTTTTCTCTGCGCCCTTGTGCTTTAGATGAAAGTAGCATCAGCATTGGAAGGGTTAATGTAATAAGTGGACCTTTGCTTTCAAAGCTTCGATGGAAGCTGGTATGACATAGGAAGTAGTCGGTGCTTGTACAGTTATCCGGACTTCAAATGTTTTTCCTATATTGAAGAAGGGAAGAAAGTGGTGAATTAATTTCCTTTTAAAGTTTATCAATCAACTTGGTTAGTCACTTTTAGTTGCGATATATATGCATAGCTAATTATCACTTTGTTACCTGTTTGTGTATGCATCTTCCTTGCTTTAACCCTTATGCTGCTGGTGGCTAATTTGGCCAATACAATATAATGCCAAAAACCCTGAAAAATCACCGAAACCCTGGCAAATGGGTACTCATTTGAAAGTACTCAGCGAGAGCTTTCCAATGAATACCAACAAGACAGGGTTTAGATGATTTTCAAAAATCTTTGCTTCCTTGTGCTTTGGACGAAAGTAGCCTTAGCATTAATTGGAAGAGTTAAGGGCCTGCACCTGACAGCTAATGGTATAGATAATAGAATAGGTAATGGTATAACCAGCCGCTGCCAGAGAGAGGAGATGAGATGGATTTCCTGTATGTGGCTTACCTGAAGGGGAAGGTATCAGTGATAGACAACGGGCCTGCAGTGTAAGGTGCTAATTCAGTGGGCCTCAGGTAGGATCTGGGCGATCGCGTGTTGAGGATCGACCATGTAGGGCTTTGTTTCGGACGCTCATTTCTACTGATCTCATTAAGCACGGGATTGAAAGGCTTTGCTGGTTCTCATTTATAGGGTAAGGCCTAAAAAAATAAATTGTTTGTTTCCTGTAATGGTCTGAAAAATAATAGGGTAGGTAGGTCGGTTAAAAAAATTTTTTTGCATTATTTTTTTGGTCAGAAATGTGTGTTTTATGCATGTTTTACGTTGATTGGGGGTTGGATGGGCGATAAAAACTTTAGGGGTAGGGATTTTTTTGAATAAAAACTTGTTAGGGTAGGGTTACAGGAAACAAACAACTTCTTTTAGGCCTTATAAATCAACAGAACTGTGTGCTAGTTAGGGACGTTTGGAATGCCAAGGAATTTGTAGGATTATCCGAGGAAAATCTTAAGTTTTACTACGAATTCTGAGCTACGTTTTGAAAGGGTATATAGACATTATTGAGTGCATCTAAACCCTTGATAATTCAAACATTATGACACAGTGTCAACCTTATGCTCTAGTCAGGAGTTCATGGTTTATAATATACCGTATTCGCCTGATTAAGCGCACGGTGCAGGAAGAGGTTGGGAAAACTTTCTGTAGAAGGGATGTTGGCAATCATCCGTTTTACCGCACCCCTCAATGATTGCTGGTCGGAGCGTATTAGATGTTATTGCACATTTGCGCTCTCGCTGTTCAGTTTGCTTAGACGTTCGCCGCATGTGAAAAGATCGTTAATTGGTCAATAGTACGATCATGCAGCGAATATGAACACTGAGAGCGCAAAGGAACTGCTGAAATGGCGGAATTCAGTGCTGGTTTGCAGACACGGCTAGAGGAAAGGTATGTGATTTTGCTTTTCTTACTTCTTCTGGGGGAAAGTTTTACGAGTTTTTCATGACAATTGCGCTAGCCATTCCCCCTCTAACTGTGAAAAATAGGGGTGGGTGCGCTTATTCGGGACCTTGCGCCTAATCGGGTGAATAGGGTATGTCATAGCACTAGAATCTTACTAGAGAGACATAATCTAGAAACAATATGCCTTTTCACTTAAAACCTTCAAGCTGCTGATGGCTAATTTGGCCAATACAAAGTGATTGGCGTCAGCTATTCAATGAATACGAACATGGCAGGGTTTAGATAATTTTCTAAAATGTTTGCGTCCTTGTCCTTTGGACGAAAGTAGCCTCAGCATTCAAAGGGTTAAGTTATAAAATGTTGATGGGGCTTTATATGAATAAATTAGGTCAAGTCTCTTGATAAGGTGTCCTCACAGAATTTGTGTTATTGCCTTTTTCTGACACAGGTTTTAAAATTCAGATATTGAATATATTCTTATTAAGGTGCGTCAAAGTTTTGATTGATATTTTCTCCAGTGGCACTGCTTGAAAGCACTTAGGTGTCTATGTGTATTCAGGTTGTCACATAGCTTTCATCTACTTCAACGATTTGCTAAATTCATAAAGGCTATTAAGATTGCCACTTAACTTTTTCATGAACTCTACTGATCTATTTTTAGCATAAAGTCAGTTATTCATATGTGAAAATGCTCATTCATGTTTTATAGATAGATAGATAATCATTATTTCAAGTCGGTAATAATTTTACATAGTAAGCACGAGCTGCCAGGGCTTTTGGCCGACTATGTTGTGTGTGTATAATGCCGTGAGACTGAATAAGGTCCCTTATATATAGTGTAGAAAATTCGCTGCCTTCAGTAATAGTGAAAGATATCTCAGGAGAAAACAGTTAGCCTATCAACTGCAAGGTCTAGGGCTGGGCGCGTTAACCCTTATGCTGCTGGCGGCTAATTTTGCCCATGCAAAATGACGCAAAATCCTGTAAAATGACTGAAACCCTGGCAAATGGGTACTCATCTGAGAGTACTCAACGAGAGCTTTCTAATGAATACCAACATGACAGGGTTTAGATGGTTTTCAAAAATCTTTGCGGCATCGTGCTTTGGATGAAAGTAGCCTGACAGCATTGTAAGGGTTAATACAATCTCACAGATTACTCCTAACTCCTACAGATCGCTCAAGCTGGTAAACTTATGAATCAAACATTACTAGTTAAACAAACACTCCCCAGGGCTATTAGAGAATCTTGCCCATAGACCCTTCATCAGTATAAGAGGTTTTGTCAACACTGGGAGTCTCCCTGCAGCCTTGCTTCATGCTGTGTGTTAGTCAAGCACTTTATTTGCTGGCATAGTTAGATAGATTGGTTTAGTGCTACTGATGTATGATGGCTGAGTGCTCAGGTATAGGCAGGCGGTCTGGGGATTCCCTGGGAGTTAACCTGGAATAACTCAGGGGTGTCCAAATATTTTAGTCCCGGAGCACAGTCAATAACTCCTGGAGCACAGCAAATTTTGAATAAAACTGATAAAATAAAAAAAAAAATGAAAAAAAAAAAAAAAAATTATATTTTTTTTAAATTTTGGTTATCGTGGTTCGATAATAGCTCTGAATATTTTTACCTGGTTGCACTACTATATTAGAGTCTTTTAGACTTTATTACAAGTGTTAAGACAAAGACAAATCAAAAGACAGTATTGATAAATGGAGTTCATAAATTTCCTATCAATATAACTTAAGTGAAATATCCAAAAGGCTCAATTGGTGTCTTGCGAATATTTTACCAGTTACATAGTGCTTTAGCTTTTTGGTTTGTCGCACGTTTTGAAGCATCTGTCACACAGTGGTGCGACAATGCGACAGTTGGACACCCCTGATAATTGCACTGTCTGCACATATGTACAAAACTTATCATCCGTATACATTACCTGTTCATATCATACAGGCAAAACTGTTTGTAGGGTAAACAATGGCTCATAATTAACATTTATAATGCATTTGATCATTTTCATCATATTCATTTAGTTTTTTAAGTATATGTGAGGCTGGATTCAAGGCTTTACCTAGGATTTAGGAACTTGCTGACCTAAAATGGACTGACTCTATAGCAGTTTTGGAGGAGACCCCTTGAGTGTGTTCAGGATAACAAATTATGTTTACTGCCATATGGTCAAAACTTTTTGAAATATGAAAATTGTCATTTTTTTATTACTTCAAAGGTTTTGTCAATGTTATATGGTACTAGGTGTGGTCACAGCCTTTAACCCTTCCAATGCCGAGGCTATACTTTCATCCAAAGCCCTAAGACGGAAAGATTTCTGAAAACCATCTAAACCCTGTTATGTTGGTATTCATTGGATAGCTCTGGCTGAGCACTTTCAGATGAGTACCCATATGCCAGGGTTTCAGTCATTTTTTATGTTTTTCGCATCATTTTGTATGGACCAAGTTAGGCACCAGCAGCACAAGGGTTAAGCAGTTGGAAAAATGGCAGCTGGCATCTCATTGGGCAGATTATAGAACTAAATATGGGTAGCCTTATCCTTGGGGTAATTTAAACTATTCTCACATCTAAGAGAAGTAATGGAAGTGATTATCAGTTATATAGTAAGTCGTCAAATTGCTAATGGTCAGTTTGGCTAGACTACACACAAACATAAATACTTGAAATCACTAATTTCTGTAATTACACAATCTTTGTCTTAGGTTATGTATTGCATCATACTTAGTATTGTATAACTTGTGTCTTTGCTTATGTACTACATCCTTGGTATTAGAGCATTCTCTTTATCAATTTCGATCAGTGGATCAGGGGATTGCCCTACATGGCATAAAGTAGTGTAATCCTATGCCAGGGTTTCAGCCATTTTATTTTGCAGGAAAATAAACATTAGTTTAAAAAATATATATATATATATTTTGCGGAATATTGTTTTGGCAAAATTAGCCGCCAGCATCATAATAGGGGTAAATTACAATGGGTTTTTTTCATAAAGGAGCCAAACACACTGTGTTGCTGGTCACCCTGTTCAAAGTGACAAGCAATTAGTCTTTGATAATCCCTTACATCCTGAACACACCACATGGCTAAGGGATTATATATGATCTATGACAACTATCTCTGCACTTCAGAGAAAACAATTGCTGATTGGTCCCGTTTCTGTATCTGATTCATAATGAGACGCTTGACCGCTGATAATGACTCTGTCACATCAGACCATCATTAACCCATTTACACTTAGAGCGGCCAAATCAGGCCTGACAATTTTGGAAATATTTTACTTAGAAAAGCATTATCTGGAAAACATTTGAAGGAGAAATGTCGAACAGAAGTCAAACAACAACTCTCCTACAAAAGTTTTGTGAAATTTTGCTTTATTCCAAAGTTATTTTTTAAAAGTATGAGAGCAGCAGACAATTTTTTCTAGAGCTACTCTTGAGTGTGAATGGGTTAAATGATCCTGCAGAGATTATCCCTTATTTAGGTGTATTAACTAGTGGTTTGACGTTTAACCTATTGGCACTCAGAGCGGCCAAAACAGGCCTGACTATTTTGTTGATATTTTTCTCACAAAAGCGTGTTTATCAAAAATATTTGAAGGAGAAATGTTTATCAAAATATTACCAACAACTCTCCTTCAAATATTTTGTGAGAATTTGCTTTATTTCCAAATTATTTTCAAAAGTGTGAAAATAGCAGACGATACTTTCCTGGGGAACTCTGAGTGTTAATGGGTTAAACAAGTGGGTGATATTTGTCTTCATGAGTTCTCAATCCAGATAGAATTGTAACTAACCTTAGATATTTAAGTTCAATTGTGATATATGTTCTATCTTAGATGAATAAAAACAAGTGGATATGAAACAAGTCGGTCAATGCGAATAGGCTGGCTTCAGTGAAAAGCACAAAAGGTGTGTTCTGTGCATGTTGGTGCGCAAGTTTCTCTGTAACGTAATCAATACGAGAGCCCTCATTGGTCTAAAATGTCTCGTAGTGATGTCATATTGAGGCCAGATTTAAGACCCCTGGCATAGACACACCTTCACTGTAGCGCATATAGTAATTGCATGGTCTCTCGCTACATATCCATTCTTTATTCATCTAAGGTTCTATTACAATAATCCTCAGTACTTCAATTCTAATATTCAGTAGGTCTATTTTTTCATTATGCTTTTAGTGCAGATTAGATGACCTGCTACTAAATTAACCCTTCCAATGCTGAGGCTACTTTCATCCAATGCACAAGGATGCAAAATCTTTTGAAAACCATCTAACCCTGTCTTGTATGTACTCATTTAAAAGCTCTCGCAGAGTTCTCTCAGATGAGTACCCATTTGACAGGGTTTCAGGTATTTTTCAGGTTTTTTGCATCATTTTTGTATTAGCCAAATTAGCCACCAGCAGCATATTAGGGTTAAAGAAATAGGTTTAATGCAATCTATTCAAATGCAATTTGTTTCTTTGATTCATTTTAGCATGAGACAATAAAAAACTCTAAAATAATGCAGAAAGTTTGAATGGGATTTATTCTTTATTAATTGAAAGGAATGGATAAAGTCAATTTAAACAATATCTTATTTTCCTCTTGTTCAAGGAGCTTTTCATGTATTTGATTGGTTGAAGCATTACCTCATTCACACATAGAGGAATTATATTTTATTATATTTTCTTATTAATTTTTTTTTATATTTCATAATTATACTTTGTTTTTTATATATTTGGAGATATTTTCCACTAGAAATCTCTGGGATGCTATATAATGATGCTCTTGAAAATAACTAAGTGTATATCTGACCATGGGTAAATTGCTATGGATGTGAATGGGTTAATTAACCCTTCCAATGCTAAGGCTACTTTCATACAAAGCGCAAGAATGCAAAGATTTTTTGAAAACCATCTAAACCCTGTTGTGTGGGTATTCATTGGATAGCTCTCACTGAGTGCTTTCAAATGAGTACCCATTTGCCAGGGTTTCGGTCATTTTAAGGTTTTTTGCATTATTTTGTATTGGCAAAATTAGCCACCAGCAGCATAAGGGTTAAGACTTGGGTGTTATACCATGGGCATATAATTCATATCAGGACCTGTCATCCTCTGATCCGGATTAGTGACCGGTCAGTGAGGGTCATCTATTCTGGCCACGCCAAGGACAGTGGTCATCTCCGCACATAATGGGTTATTTTGGGAATTCTGTTCACAACAGTCCAGCTCGTTGATAGTTTATCTTCCGCAGTGGCTCTGGCAATCTCTGTCAGAAGAGGACACATATATTGCTCTTTCTAGGGATATTCTGAGGATTTAGTCCCAATACATGGCTGTACTGCAAGGACTTACTTCACATGTGATATATGGAATATAGAGTTTCTTTTGCAGTGAAACTCCCTCTATACTATAACAATGGAATCTGACCAAGACATGTAAGTAACAATGCAAAGCTAATTAAAATTAGGAATGATAAATGTTGGGTTCATATGCAATCTTCTTCCACTCATTTTCTATATTCCGCAAACCCTGTATACATTTATTTCCCACCAAGTTTTACTTGCTGTGAACCATTTTTCATGCAGTGGCAGATGCTATACATATCTGAGTAGGGGGTTCATTTTGTATCATGAGAAGGATTCATTTGAACAGTGAGGTAGATTTTACACTTTGGTTTTAAGCAAAACTAAGTAAAAGCGCCAATTCCTAACATGAAAATCAACATTATGCATTACAAAGGTTTTTTTGTTGAACTCCCTGACCCCCCTTTGTAATATATATGTTTTTATCTCCTGATAAAGGTTTTTGGTCTATAGTCTTGTATCCACCGAAGCGCTCACACAACCTTCCTCCCCTAGCAGGCTCTGTACACACAGAAACCATTTCAATCCCCCGAGGGATATTCCAGAGCAACTGGCAGCATATAGCGCACAAGCTCTAAGCACTGTCTTATTTATGCTAGGTACCCATTTTGCAGCTGGAAGTTATTAAGTCTCAGCATTGAAAGGGTTAAAAACTCTTTAGTATACTGAGGCAGTGAAATTTGATAAACTGTCTAAACCATCCTGAGTTTGCATAACACCTCAAACTTAACCCATTCACACTCAAGAGTCCCTTTAGAAAGTATCGTCTGCTACCCTCATGCTTTTGAAAATAACTTGGGAATAAAGCGAAGATATGCAAAATATTTGAAGGAGAGTTGTTGTTTGGCTTCTGAAAAACATTTCTCCTTCAAATGTTTTCCAAAAAATGATTTTTTAAGTAGAATATTTCCAAAATCGTCAGGCCAGTTTTGACCACTCTGAGTGATAATGGGTAAAAAAACCCTGTAACCTAGCTTTTTGTCACAGTGTGCTTGCTACCTTGTCATATCATACCTGTCTCTTTCATCAATGCATTAATCTACAAAATTAATGCAACGTTTTGATATACGTTTATATAAGCTGAGACTAGAATTCATCAGAGGCAGTAGAATAATGTATTGTCGTATGATGCATGCGCAGATGTACCTATTTGTTTTGATCGTGTTTCTGTGCTGACTGAAAGCGCTGTATGACGAATGGCAGCTACTAATCTAACGGCACTAAAAACATCCAGCCTTTGCCGTTTTCATTTCCGTTGATCTGCAAGAAACGGGACACCGCATCGTAAATCTCTGGTTTAGAGGTGATTGCGCAAGGGCAACAAATGGCACTGGAGGCGTAATACGCGAGAGGTGGAGCAATTCCTCATTCTGACCTTTGACCTCGCTGCCTGAGGCAGGGTCAGGTACATGTGTATGACCTTTGACAAATAATTCGAGCTACTAGATAAGGTTACTACATCAAGAAATCTTGTAAAACATTGTTTAACCTTTTAATATTGTGATATGCCTGCAGTGGTCCAAAGTCAGACACAATTCCATGGTCTTCTGTATTCTCTAGCTATGTGTTATATGTGTTTAGCTTTGAAAAAAAAAACTTTTTAAAAAACTGTACAGTCACACACATTGTTTGGATGAGCTAGTTTTACTGATTTTAGTTAAGAATTAACATACGGATGATGAGTTCTGGAGAGATTTTTTCCTATAATACTAAATCTTCTCACTTTCAGAGCCACTTTTCAAGAGTTACGTCCCGCCCCGGTTGTATTTACTCCCTACAGCAAATATGGAGAAAGGACGTAAGTGTATTAGCTTTAAGGAGCTACTCAGAGTTAGCTAAGAGTCCTCAGTGTGTAAACATCAAAAGCGCCTGATTAGATCCCGCGCCTGAAACCGTGTGGATATGTTAACTGAATTGCAGCGTCGCCTAGCCCTGATTGGGCTATGTAGCCGGCTAAATTCAATTAGTTCACTTGAAAATGGAGAGAACTCCCTTCCAGCTAAAAACTCAATCAGGAAGAGAAAGTCTTGATTTAATTTCCCGTCGCCTTTTTTCCTGGTGTAATTTCAGCCGCAGCCTGTAGCCACCCAGGGGTCAAGGACACTAATTAACAGACAGCATTTCAAGGTCAAAGGTCATGCCCACTCTACCATTGAGGCTTGAACTCGCTAGAAAACTCTTTCTATCATTCTTAGCTCATGACTTCTCTGGGAAATGAGGTCATTCTCCTGAAGTCAGACAGAGACATGCAGCTCACATATCCCTTTACAGAAAATCATCTTTACTTCCTTGACAGAAACCCCCTTTTTAAGCTTTAGAATGCCATTTTCTAACCCTTCCAATGCTTAGGCTTTTTTATCCAGAGCAAATTTAGGACGCAAAGATGTTTGATAACCATCTAAACCCTGTCATGTTGGTATACATTGGATACTCTCAATGAGTTCTATCAGATGAGTACCCATGTGCCAGGGTTTCAATCATTTTTCAGGTTTTCTGCTTCATTTTGTATTGGCCAAATTTAAAGCCACCAGCAGCATAAGGGATAGTATTTCAAATTCTGGAAGTTCAAAGAAGTTATATAAAAAGCATTTCTTTTACATGCCACGCTACATATGCCATGCTGATTAAATTTGCCTATGTTTTATCTCATAAAAAGTATTTTGATTGAATTTTGAAAGTATCATTTCCTGTAGCTTAAGAATAATTGTTGCCATGACGGCTGTCACTGTGGATTTTTTCACATTGAGATGAGCTATGACAAGCAGAGTGATGGGGCTTTAATTGCTTCTCTTTAGTGGCATAAATTTAACCTCTCCAATTCGGAGGCTACTTTCATCCAAAGCACAAGCATGCAAAGATTTAAAAAAAAAGCTGTAAGCCCAGTCATGTTGGTATTCATTGGAAAGCTCTCGCTGAATACTCTCAGATGAGTACCCATGTGCCAGGGTTTCAGTCATTTTTCAGGGTTTCTGCATCATTTTGTCTCAGCCAAAGTAGCCACCAGCAGCATAAGGGTTATGGGTGCCTTCCATCATGAGAACTCAGCGCAATAGGAACTGACATTGTGCGCTCCATTGAAAGCAAACATCAAAGTGGTTAAAAGCATGTGCCGTAGGCTTTCTCACTTAACCCATTCACACTCAGAGATCCACTAGAAAGTATTGTCTGCTACTCTGCTACTTTTCAAAATAACTTGGGAATAAAGCAAAAGTTCACAAAATATTTGAAGGAGAGTTGTTGGTTGACTTCCCTTTTACATTTCTCCTCCAATTATTTTCCAAAAAATGCTTTTGTTAGAAAAATATTTCCAAAATTGTCAGGCCTGTTTTGGCCGCTCTGAGTGTTAATGGGTTAACCAGTAAATCCCTAGGAAAAACATGTGAATTCCATATACCGGTAGTTATAATAAATTTTAAATATCTAATAGCTCTATTATGAAGTATTTTATTCTAACACAATCTATGTCTTTTACCAAAATATTCTCACCAATCATTTTTAGTTTATCATAAAATTTCATATGCACGTGTCCCTTATAATAGTGGCAACTGGCAAGAGCTAGGTGTGAAGGACTTAACCCATTAATGCTTAAGACCATCATACAGAAATTGTCGTCTGGATCTATGATACTTTTGAAAATAACTTCCAAAATAATGATAATTTTATAAAATATTTGAAGGAGAGTTGTTGGTATTATTATGATTGACATTTCTCCTTCAAAAGTTTTCCCAACTATGCTTTTTTCTGAAATATTTTACCAAAATTGTCAGGCTGTTTTTGGCTGCTGTGAGCGTTGATGGGTTAAATAGGAGAAGAGTTATCGGTTACCTGGTAATGTGTAACATCATGCAGTTATCCTCTAGGTTTTCATGTTAATAAAATGATTATATCACAATTTCATGATATTACCTGAATGCTGTCTTTTTGCTGTATACCTACTCTCAGAGTATTAGAAAATTAGGTAATTCTACCCTGCACTGCAGGTATTCGGTTTATAGTCTTTTTTTAGTGGAATGAATATGATTGAGAGTGGTGTACATACCGTATTCTTCCGATTAAGCGCACGGTAGAGGTTGGGAAATTTTTTTGATGTAGGGGTATTGGGGATCTTCCGCACACCTCAATAATTGCCGATGGGAGAGCATTGGCCGTTATTGCACCTTTGCGCTCTCGCTGTTCAGTTAGCTTAGACATTTGCAGCTACAATCGCGAACGTGAGATCGTTAATTGGTCAAAAGTAATATGAACAGTGAGAGTGTGAAGGAATTGCCGAAATTGTGAAATTCAGGGCTGGTTGGCAGACACGGCAAGTTGAAAGGTATGTGATTTTGCTTTTCTTACTTCTTCTGGGGGGAAGTTTTACGAGTTTTTCGTCACATTTGTGCTGGTCAAACCCCCTCTAACCGTGGAAAATAGACCTTGTGCGCTTATTTGGGTATTTGTGCTTAATCAGAAGAATACGGTAAGCTTTATCGGTGGTGGCCTTAGCTGTTATTTTTGAATGTTGTTTGTGCATGATAAAGTCTAGCAGTTACCGAAGATGTATAGTGGCCTGTTGTAATGGCTTGAAGCCAGATGGGCTATCACTATCCAGAAACCTGACATAACCTTCTTCTTTATGAGAATTGAAAGAGAAATAAAAGGGAAAATAATAACTTTCTTTCTGCCATAAATATTGCAGAAGGGAAAGTTTTTTGCCTGATGAGAATATTAGTATATCGCACCCTAATTGCTATTATTTTATGAATATTTCTTTGCCGATGATTGTGGAACTTAATCTTGTGACTTGGGTGAGAATTCAGTTAAAATGGAAGCACCCCACTCTTCTTAATTAGTAGTAGTTTTGCTATTCTCAGAGAGGTACGTAATTCAACTTATGGTAGAAAATCTCTCTCAATCCTTAACAATATTCAGAGATAAGATCATTTTGTTTGACCTCCTGGACCCTGTATTGAGTGTTAACAGGTTTAACCCTTATGCTGCTGTTGGCTAATTTGGCCAATACAAAATTACGCAAAAAACATGAAAAATGACCAAAACCATAGTAAATGGGTACTCATCTGAGAGAACTCAGCGAAAGCTTTCCAATGAATACCAACATGATAGGGTTTCGATGGTTTTCAAAAATATTTGCATCCTTGTGCTTTGGACGGAAGTAAGCCTCATCATTGGAAGGGTTGACATTATTCAGAGATAAGATCATTTTGTTTGACCTCCTGGACCCTGTATTGAGTGTTAACAGGTTTAAAGGCATTCATGAAAGCAGCACAAACATTATCATGAGATCTTTCTTGCCAAGGAATTTATGTAGGAAGCATTTGATGAAGAAGTGTTGATCAGAACACAACTCACAATGTGTATTTGTGATTAGTTTCAAATTTATTTTCAAAAATGATATTGGCTTGTACAGCACTTGTCAATTTAAGTAGATCTCTATTAAGCAATCAATGGTTAGTTTTATCTCATAAAAACATTTTGATTGAATTTTAAAGGTACCATTTTCTTAGCTTAAGGATAATTGTTGCCATGACAGCTGTCACTATGGATTTTTTCACTTTGAGATAAGCTATGACAAGCAGAGTGATGGGGCTTTAATTGCTTCTCTTTAGTGGCATTAGCCTTTCCAATTCGGAGGCTACTCTCATCCAAAGCATGAGTATGCGAAGATTTTTTAAAAAGCTGTAAGCCCAGTCATGTTGGTATTCATTGGAAAGCTCTCGCTGAGTACTCTCAGATGAGTACCCATGTGCCAGGGTTTCAGTCATTTTCAGGGTTTCTGCATCATTCTGTCTCAGCCAAATTAGCCGCCAGCAGCATAAGGGTTATTGGAAACACTATTTTGTCTCTTTCCTTGACAATGTTGTATAGAAATAGCCCTCATAATGAGTAGTGATGGGAATCGTTCAAAAAATTTGGGTCGATTAATCGTTGAAATTCACAAACGATTTATTGACTTTGAACGATTATCCATCACCAAATCCAATTCCAACTCTTGACCTTCCTGATGTTTCCTAACACCAGAACTGCACAGTACTGGTGTTAGGAAACATCAGGAAGAGGTTCAAGAGTCAAGAATCATGAAGAATGGTGCAGAAATATGATGAAGATATGAGCGCTGACAGTGATTCCAACTCCTGACCTTCTCAATGTTTCCCAAAGTAGTGGACAAGAGATAATCGTCAAAAATCGATTGTTAATTTCGCCGGTCTATTAATCGGAATTAATCGGCCCAATCTGACCGATTGCTCAACCCGGCGATTGATCGTTACAACACTAATAATGAGACAGTCTGATGAAGGGGCAGAATGACAAGGATACTAATATTTTCTTTAAATTTCACCAAACTTTTGATAAAAGGGTGATATATCCTTTATGACACGTAAGTACAAAAATAACAATGGACTATTTCTTTAAGTTCTGTTGCCAACTCAAGGTATACTTTTATTGGCATCAGGCTTTGTGCTTTGAGGGGTTCATTTAAAGAAAAACGTTGGGTTGTAGCATTATTTGGATATATTTTCATTGGTATCGGACAATTATATACAAAGAGGTTTTTTTTATGATAATGAGAGGGTGCTATGACCTTATTTGGATATGTTTTCATTGTGTAAGGACCCTGCTTTCAGGTGTTTTGAGAAAGAAAATCAGGTAAGATCCTATTTTATTTTCTAAAAAGGGGTTAGTGCACCCTTTTTTAAGAGTGGCTCATGTACATAAGAAGGGGAGCTTTTTAGGTTAATATACAAACACATATGCTGTAAGGGTGGTTTGAGAATGAGGATCTGATTTGCCCTTATTTTGCTATCATAATTTCCAATTGCATCAGACCCTGCTTGGAGGGTGTTTTTAGCCTGAGGATGGGTTATTCCTTATTTGGAGATATTTCCATCCATGAAGGGTTTTTTAATAATGAGGATATGATATGCCTTTATTTGGCTATTATATTTCCATTTGCGTCACACCCTGTTTGGAGGGTGTTTCCAGAATAAGGATGGGATATTCTTTATTTGGAGATATTTCCATTTGCGTCACACCCTCCTTGGAGGGTGTTTCCAGAATAAGGATGGGATATGCCTTATATGGAGATATTTTGGGTCAGACCCTGCTTGGAGGGTGTTTTAAGGATTATGATGGGATATGCCTTATATGGAGATATTTTGCGTCAGACCCTGCTTGGAGGGTGTTTTGAGAATGATGATTGGATATGCCTTATATGGAGATATTTGCTTGGAGGGTGTTTTGAGAATGATGATGGGATATGCCTTATATGGAGATATTTTGCGTCAGACCCTGCTTGGAGGGTGTTTTGAGGATTATGATGGCCGGATATGCCTTATATGGAGATATTTTGCGTCAGCCCTGCTTTGAGGGTGTTTTGAGCCTGCAGATGGGATATGCCTTATATGGAGATATTTTGCGTCAGACCCTGCTTGGAGGGTGTTTTGAGGATGATAATGGGATATGCCTTATATGGAGATATTTTGCGTCAGACCCTGCTTGGAGGGTGTTTTGAGAATGATGATGGGATATGCCTTATATGGAGATATTTTGCGTCAGACCCTGCTTGGAGGGTGTTTTGAGGATGATGATGGGATATGCCTTATATGGAGATATTTTGCGTCAGACCCTGCTTGGAGGGTGTTTTGAGAATGATGATGGGATATGCCTTATATGGAGATATTTTGCGTCAGACCCTGCTTGGAGGGTGTTTTGAGGATGATGATGGGATATGCCTTATATGGAGATATTTTGCGTCAGACCCTGCTTGGAGGGTGTTTTGAGCTTGCAGATGGGATATAAGCTTAATATTTGTGTGTATTCAGTGGAACTAATCCAGTGGCTTTAGATGGTGACAGCAAGGTCACGCCGGAGGTTCCCCTGGAGTATCCACTGGCAATATTGTGGCGCTATAGAACCTGCCGATAGCTCAGGGTATGGCTTAACCCATTGGCACTCAGAGCGGCCAAAACAGGCCTGACTATTTTGTTGATATTCTCCTCGCAAAAGCGTTTTTATCAAAAATATTTGAAGGAGAAATGTTTATCAGAATATTATCAACAACTCTCCTTCAAATATTTTATGAGAATTTGCTTTATTTCAAAGTTATTTTCAAAGGTAGGAAAATAGCAGACGATACTTTCCTGGGGAACTCTGAGTGCGAATGGGTTAACTTCCTCCCCTTCACGTGAGAAGAGCTCCATGGCAAGTGGGCGTCTGGATCTTTGATACTTATGGAGATATGGCAGTATCATAGCTAGATCCAGATGATTCCTTCAGCAATATTACATGTATAAGGACCTGCCTTTGTCTGAAAGAAAGCAATATAGTGAATTGAATATAATTTTTAATACAAGAGTTGATGAGTAAATATATTTCTAGTAACCTTGTTCAGGAATTAAAAGTTTTCAACCTAACATTTTCCAATAAAAACATTCTTTTCAGGGTAAAATCACGGCATTGATCCATGCATTTGCATGAGGCATATGCCAACAGGGTCTGTTCATCAAACAGGAACACGGACTGAAACCCTGGCACATGGGTACTGATCTGAGAGTACTCAGCGAGAGCTATCCAGTGAATACCAATATGACAGGGTTTATATGGGTCTCAATAATCTTTGCCTCCTTGACCTTGGGATGAAAGTTAAGCCTTACAGCATTGGACGGGTTTAAGGGGGCCTGTATATGTTTCACCACATTTGCCTGCAGTACTCTGAAGCATATTTTATTAAAGCAGAATAAATATTTTCTCATGTCCCGGGTTGGATTTGAACCCGGACAGTGGTGAGAGACAGCTAGTAGTCAGTGGCAATGCCTTAGACCACACAACCATCAGGGCAGGCCCAAGATAATTATGGGTAACCTGTCTTGCTAACCATTAACTCTGTTTGTTTGTGAGAACACAGGATGGATTCAGTATAATATATTGATGTAGCAAGTGCAGCAGAACAATTCCTAGAAATTCAGAGACACACTGATAGGAACAACGCATCAATCGGCAATGGAGCGCTCAGTGGGACTCATATCTAGTTAAATCAAGCTCACGTAATTTGCTTCACTTTCACAATGTGCTGGGTAATACAATCAATAATATGAAGGCCTGGAAAATCTATTTGACTATTACAGGGGCATTAAGGCAACTGCTATCTGTGGCCTGTTGTTAATAGAGTGTGTGTATGATCTGTGCCTCTGCATTTAATCAGACAACAAGAGATTTTAATGAGACAATGGGTATTGTTATAAACAAGGGGGATTTGTATTCTGTGTTGGCTCTCCAATTTCATATGGCGTTTTCACTACATAAAAGCATTAAAGTATTTTTAATTACATATTTCAAACAGCTATAGAATCATTCTAGTTTATTAAGTGCATTCTGATGGGAATTATTTCTCCAAATTCAATCAACTTCAGTACCCAGTGTTTTAGAGAACGTACATCAGGTTGTATAGAGTTATTTCAATTTGGTTTAATTTATTTTGTAAATTAGTCTTATTCTAATCAATTCCCTCTCTAATTCTCTCTTTTTAAACTTTTATTATGCAGTCAAATTAATTGCAAACGAATTGTGCCTATTCAGAAGAATATAATATTTTTGATGATAAGGATATGAAAAGACAATTCAAATTTCCAAGAATGCAAAACTGCTATATATAACAGCTTGATACAGATTTTATATTTCACTATCCAGTTAACCCATTCACACTCAGAGTTTCTCTAGAAAGTATCGTCTGCTACTTTCATACTTTTGAAAATAACTTGGGAATAAAAGAAAAGTTCTCAAAATATTTGAAGGGGAGTTGTTGTTTGACTACTGGTTAACATTTCTCCTTCAAATATTTTTTAAAAAATGCTTTTGTTAGAGAAATGTCTCCAAAATTGTGAGGCCTGTTTTGGCCGCTGTGAGCATTAATGGGTTAAATCAAGTGCAAACAATTCAATTGCAAACAAATTGTGCGCATTTAGAAGAGAATGTTATTTTGATGAATTCGATGATAAGGATTTGAAAAGGCAATACTCAGATCACACACTATATGGCAAGGCCAATATGCCGATCAGAAATTTTCAAAAAGTTGTTGTGATCAAGTCAAGCATATTTCCTTAACCCATTAATGCTCACAGAGGCCAAAAACGGCCGGACAATTTTGATGAAATCTTTCATCCTAAAGCATAATTGGAAAAAATATTTGAAGGAGAAATGTTGATCATAACATTACCAACAACTCTCCTTCAAAAATTTTGTAAAATCATTCTCGATTCAAAAGTTATGGTCAAAAGTATCGGAGTTCCAGAAGACAATTTCTAGAGGAACTCTTAAGTATTAATGGGTTAAGGACTTTTGGCTGACTGTGCCATACTGAGAAGGCTGTCTGCAGGTGCATCTTGGCAAAAACTATGTTCCATAATATAACTCACTTATAAGAGTGTATTAATAACAACACTCAGGGGTGGTTTCTATGCCTAAGAAGAGTCGCCAGGGCCAAAGAAATTTCTATAACTTTGGGAAATTTGATACTCAACAGAATATCGATAAAGTCAGAACTCTTGTCAATTACAGAATGCCGAGAGAATTATTTTATAAACATTTTGAAAATATGTTTCACTGGGAGATTTCCCTGTACAGGTTCTGGGCATTTCTGCACCTATATATAAGGACCTGTTCTGTTTCTGGAATTAAATAATAACTTGAATTCATTAGATATTGAGGTACAAGATTTGATGAACGAGTAAACATATTTCTAGTAACAAGTTGTTTAACAACATAATGAATGAAAATCTTCACTGTAATTTTTCCACTGATTTTTTTCTTCAATAAAACACATTTGCATTTTTATCATACAGCCACATATCAGCTCACTTTAGACATAAATTTCTTAACAATAACTGATATATTGCTAGGGTTTACATGGTTAATGGAGAGATAGCTAAGCGATAGAAGCTAGCATGGGTATATACCCATATAAGGCTAGACTAGACCTTGGATGAAGAAAAGAATGGATCTGTAACGAGAGACCAATTACTATATGCCCTATAGTTAAGTGCTGGACTCATGCCAGGAGTACCAGATAAGCCATAAGCCCGAGGTCACGTGAGAACAAGGACCAATCAGGGCTCTTGCATCGATTACATTACTGAGAAACCTTAACTCCACCACCAGCTGGGGTGCCCAGAGCACCAATTTCTGGCCTATTAGTGGCTATTAGTTGACACTGGTTGAGGCTAGCATGTTCAGGTTGACCGGCTGGTTTCGAATCCGCTTGTGTTTGGTTATCTAAGACTATACTAATGGACCATATAAGAATACCGGTCACATCTACTACCACCATGTAAAGTAGGGTGGGTATATACCCATATAAGGCTAGACTAGACTAATGGACCATATAAGGATACCGGTCACATCTACTACCACCATGTAAAGTAGGCCCTGTGGAGTGATGGACCTCCATTAAACCTATTAATACCCCCTAACAGCCGCTGTTAGTGTATTCCCCCTCCCGCCATTCTCAACTCCTCGGAGCTGCTCTTTAATTCCTGGCCTGGCAAAAACCATCATCTATTGATGGAGGTCTCAGGGGACCTTTTAAACCATACGCATATGGATTGTCCCATTTTCTCTCTGAAAAGCGGGCTGCTTTAACACTTCCAATGCTGCGGCTACTTTACTCCAAAATACAAGAAATCGCAAAAAGTTTGGATAACCATCTAAACCCTGCCATCTTGGTATTCATTGGATAGCTCTCGCTGAGCACTCTCAGATGAGTACCCATGTGCCAGAGTTTCTGACTTTTTGAGTCATTTTCAGGTTTTTTGCATCATTTCGTATTGGCCAAATTAGTCATCCACTTGTGGAGTATACATATGAGCTGACACCTAATATGGAAATGTCTTGTGCCACAAAGCAATATTGTAAGAAAAAATGTTGAAAATTCTGTTTGGTGTAATAATTTCATCTCGAATGATGGTGAAAGTGCATTTAAGATTGTCATGTCCTTAATCAGAAAAATATCTTTAATGAAATAGTTAAACAATTTTTGTCCCATCACCAAAGTGTCTTGGATATATTTTGTATATTCTGAAGA
Source organism: Maea johnstoni (assembly GCA_963942565.1). Classification (NCBI taxonomy): domain Eukaryota; kingdom Metazoa; phylum Annelida; class Polychaeta; order Spionida; family Magelonidae; genus Maea; species Maea johnstoni. The sequence goes on from OZ012691.1 coordinate 35,361,817, forward strand.
AAAGGTAAAATTTCAGAAAATATCTATAAACGTTTAAGGTGGATTTTTATCTGTATATCTAAATCTGTCTAAAATTGCTTTATAAAAACCAAGATTTTCAAAATCTTAACCCATTTACACTCAAGAGTTCCTCTCGAAATATCGTCTGCTACTTTCATACTTTTGAAAATAACTTGGGAATGAAGCGAAATTACACAAAATATTTGAAGGAGATTTGATGTTTGTCTTATGATCATCATTTCTCTTTCAAATATTTTCCAAAAAATGCTTTTGTAAGGGAAATATTTCCAAAATCGTCAGGCCTCTTTTGGCCGCTCTGAGTGTGAATGGGTTAACATATGTTTCAGACAACCTACAAAGGTGAGAAACCTAAACCCAATTATGTCTAATGGAACACCTAAAATATCAAGACTATATATCACAGGAACCAGATCATTTTAAGAATATATATTTCAGGAAGAAATGTTTAACAGAAACCTTAGATAAATACAAACAAGTGGATATGAAACCAGTCTGTCAGCCTGAATAGGCTGGCTGCAGTGAATAGACCAAAAGTCGCATTCTGCACATATTGGCGTGCTGGTTTCTCTGTAATGTAAATGATACGAGAACCCTTATTGGTATTTATTAAAGTCTCCTTACTTCACACGTACATAAGCCAGATTCCAGACCCCAGGCCTTCACTATAATAGCGCACATAGTGATTTGTCTCTCGCTATACATATCCATTCCTTTATTCATCTAAGACAGAAACCAACCCATTAATCCTCTTTGAATATTTTGTAAATATTTGCTCATGCAATTCCTGAGTTAACTGAAAAAGTAGATCCTAATGACACTTGTTAACCCTTATGCTGCTGCTGGCTAATTTGGCCAATACAAAATGATGCAAAAAAAACGAAAAATGACCGAAACCCTAGCAAATGGGTACTCATCTGAGAGTGCTCAGTGAGAGCTTTCCAATGAATACCAACTTGACAGGGTTTAGATGGTTTTCAGAAATCTTTGCGTTTTTGTGCTTTGGACGAAAATAGCCTCAGCATTGGAAGGGTTAAAGATATCTCCAGTCATGAATGGGTTAAACAATTACCCCGTCTTGATCGTATATATCCCTGAATCCACGAAGCGAAACATGCCAGGAAATGTAGAGTGATATTTGTCGATATCAAGTATGGACTTTATGCTTTGTTCAAAGGGGATGTAATTTTGACCGCCAGGTTCAATTACCAGACCACTTCCTTTAACTGCTATCGATCCATCCTTGTGTTGTCATCTCAACTTCCCTGTGTGACATAATATACATGTTCCTCTCTACTATGTGATTTGGCTGTGGCCCCTTCCTCTGGATATGGGGTGGGTGGGTTGCTGTTAGAGTAGAGTTGTGTCGGAGCATGTCGCTGTAAAAGAACAAGGTTTCGTCGGACGGTTTTAGTATCGCAGAGTTTGCCGGACTGCACACATCAACCAGACCTGGTCCACAGACTAGTGAACGTACATACGGTTTAAGGAGTTTCAGCTCGATCCCGGAGCACCGCAGTGGCCGGTCATGGCAGGTGTATTATACACCCAGCCACTCCACGATGCTCTGAGTGGATCAATCGCTATAAACGGGATTCCGCTAGTCGTGCGGTCCGACCGCTTCATTCATAAAACAGGCAGCAGCAGCCGCATGGATCACTAATCTGCCTCCTCTACAGGAGAACTACAATAGGGGGAGGAGGAAACATGTGGTCTTGTTGACTTATATGGATTAGGGTCTAGGTGTGTACAATATATACCATTCACAGGCAACCAACGATTCATATGCAATGTCCCGCCGGACGTCCATACATGGATCTTTATTGACTATTGGACATGCTGTGGATAACACTTATACTAGTTCAGGAGTGTCTGTGGATCTGATAGTGGGATCATTCACATGAATTAGGTAATGTAGAAATGTGTAGGAAGTCTTCGAGTCAAAGATGGCTTTACCGTATGAAATTTCCAATTTCAAATGATACCTGTGAGCATTTCATATTTGAGAAGATTATTACTATATGTGTTTCTATTGTAGTGAATTATTTCATAGTAATGATTTCTTACTCCAGTAATAGTCTATATTACTTATTATAAATAGATATATTGGTTGGGGGGTGAATAAACCAGCTATATATACACACAAACACAGACTGATGGACAGACAGGCACACACACAAATATATGTATAATTTATATATATATATATATATATATATATATATATATATATATGTATATATATATGTAAATATATATATATATATATATATATATATATATATATATATATATATATATATATATATATATATATATATATATATATATATATATATATATATATATATCATCAGCTCCACGCTGATCGGTGAATTTCTTTGTTGTACTGGACTGTATCGCAATACTAACATTGCTTTTCATTGATTGTCAATGTTGGTATCCTGATACATGTTTTCCCCACCATCTTGAAAGAAACATACACCTAGCTTATAATTCTTGTTTTCAAATATGATAACTTTTGACTCAAAAAAAGCTGATGGATTGTCTGCATAGTCCACAGTTCCATTATTAATTAGTTGCTCTCAGTTAGGAAAAGGTCATGTATCATTATCTTTAGTGGTGACTATTGGCAGGAACAATTAATGAAATCATCTATTGTTCTCGCTATCAGTTATAATCAGGAGAACACTGATCTGATTTATATAGCACTATTTTAGATAAGGCCCAGAAAAAAAAATTGTTTGTTCCCTGTAACGGTCTGAAAAAAAATAGGGTAGGTAGGTCGGTTAAATAATTTGATTTGCATGATTTTTTTGGTCAAAAATGTGTGTTTTATGCATGTTTTAACTTGATTGGAGTTGGGAGGGCGGAATAAAGTGGTAGGGAATTTCCTTGAATAAAAACTTGTTAGGGTAGGGTTACAGGAAACAAACTACTTTTTTAAGGCCTATATCCTTGTAACAATACTGGGAACCAGGAACCAATTTTGCCATTGCAGTAGAGAGGGCACATGGTGGTGGCTAATACAAAATGATGCAAAAAAAGTCTGAAATGACTGAAACCCTGGCATATGGGTACTCATCTGAGAATACTCAGCGAGAGCTTTCTAATGAGTACCAACATGACAGGGTTTAGATGGTTTTCAAAGATCTTTGCATCATTGTGCTTTGGACGAAAGTAGCCTCAGCATTTGGTAGGGTTTATAGGCCAAATGATAATGCAGCAACCATTCTTCCTTGTTTGTATTAAATTCAAGAATATCAAGTAACCAATTGCATTCAGTAGAATTGATAAATGATCAATCACCCCTACATAATCATTGCTGTTTTTAGTCCATTTGTTTGTGAAAAAATTCGAGCTAATGCTATTGAGTCAAATAGAAATATTTTTGTTCTAACCCTCATGCTACTGCTTGCTAATTTTGCCAGTACAAAATGATGCAAAGACACTGTTAAATGGCACATGGGTACTCATCTGGGAGACCTAAATGAGAGCTATCTAATGAATACCAACATTACAGGGTTTAGAAAATTTACAAAAATCTTAGCATGCTTGTGTTTTTTTACGAAAGTAGCCTGAGCATTTATTGGAATGGTTAACCTGATTTGAGTTGATATTCATATATGAAACCTCTGTAATATCCTTAACTCATTAACACTCAGAGCGGCCAAAACAGGCCTCAAAATTTGGAAATATCTCATTTAGTAAAGCATTATCAGAAAAAACATTTGAAGGAGAAATGTTGATCAGAAGCTAAACAACAACTCTCCTTCAAATATTTTGTGAATTTTTGCTTTATTCCCAAGTTATTTCCAAAAGTATAAGAGTAGCAGACTATCCTCTAAGTGTGAATGGGTTAAGGGAATGTAACACATCTACTGGGTGGCAACCTTTGAAGTTCTATGATAATAATCATGAATGGAAGTACAGCGAAATTGGATGAAGATTATTTAGTATTCAGATCGTTTCATTCATGTTTCTTATTCTCCTTTTATCCCCTCTTATCTGTAAAGAGAGGAATTGTCGCAGAAGTGCCGCTGCGGCCGCGCCCATAAAATAGCTAAATAATACAAGCAGAGCACTTCCCTCAAATTATCCTTCACCGAGGGTTTATACCTGTGTGTTCTGTCTTGTTAGGAAGTCGGGCGTTGTTCCGTACACAGCTCAGTATTATTTCATCCTATTGATCTTCAAAGTGTCCATTATTGTGGTAAGATGAAGGGCGCAGCGCGTGCCCGCCCCGCAAAGCAATATTGGAAAAAAATATTAACCCATTAACACTCAAAGCAGTCAAATCAGGCTGGACTATTTGGGAAATATCTTACTTACAAAAGCATTTTATGGAAAACATTTGAAGAAGGAATGTTGATCAGAAGCTAAACAACACCCCTCCTTCAAATATTTTGTGAACAATCGCTTTATTCCCAAGTTATATTCAAAAGTATGAGAGTAGCAGACGATACTTTCCCGAGTAACTCTCAGTGTGAATGGGTTAACCCATCCAATGCTGAGACTAATTTCATCCAAACCACAAGGAAGCAAAGATCTTAGAAATCCACCTAAACCCTGTCATATTTGTATTCATTGGATAGCTCTTGCTGAGTATACTCAGATGAGTACCCATATGCAAGGGTTTCAGTCATTTTGCAGGGTTTTTGCAGGGTTAAACTTTATGCCGGTGGTGACTAATTTGGCCAATACAAAATGATGCAAAAATCCTGAAAAATCCCTGAAACCCTGGCACATCACACATCACTCATCTGAGAGCACTCCGCAAGAACTATCCAATGAATACCAACATGACAGGGTTTAGACTGGTTTCAAATATCTTTGCTTCCTTGTGCTTCAGACAAAAGTATAAGCCTCAGCATTTGAAGGGTTAACCCATCTTGTGTGTGCCCAGCCTGTTATACCGGAAGAGCTGAGCACATTATATCGCTACGCACTGCATGTGCTAATCTTCTGAGACAGTACTTACCCTATTCGCGTTAAAATAGCCGTTATAGATTCCTGCATCTGTAGGGCGTGAGACTCATGAAAACACCCAGTATACTGATCAATAGTAAATTGCAAAGTATTTGAAGGAGGTTATTGGTTCTGTACACTTCCAGAAAATTATCCGCTCAGAAAAATATCAGTAAAAAGATGAAAGACGTCTAAAGCTGATGTTGTGTATAGGTTAACGGCATGGTTTTCCTCTTAAGGGGCAGGTCCGTCAGGAAGTACGTGATTCACAAAAGGGAGCACTGCAGAAACAAGGAGGTCAGTGTGTTGAGGGGAGGGCGAGGTCGGGAGTTCAGTCAGAAGGGTTGTTGTGGAATATTGGAGGCTGCATTTAATAGGATTAACCCTTCCAATGCTGAGGCTATTTTCGTCCAAAGCACAAGGATGGAAATATTTTCGAAAACCATCTAAACCCTGTCATGTTGGTATTCATTGGATAGCTCTCACTGAATACTCTCAGATGAGTATACAAGTGCCAGGGTTTCAGTCATTTTCCAGGTTTTTTGCATCATTTTATATTGGCAAAATTAGCCACCATGATCAGCATATATGGGTTAACCCTGATGCCTGTGGCACACAGAAAAGGAACAGCTTCATGGTAAAATATTGCTTGTATTATTTATTTCATGTTAAAAGCATATTTTGAAAATTGTGTTATTCAAAACCTCCATACATAGTTTGTGTTTATGCAGAGTTTCTTAATCATTCTCATTATATATGACCACACCACAATCTTGAGTAAAGCTTTCGGCGTATATTGGTCAGCCTTAAATTGTATCTGGAAATATCTTGATAACAAAACAATTCCGAGAAAATTTTGAATGACAGATGGAAAAAGGAAAAGAGTTGATATGAAATAAGAGAGGTATGTCCTAGGAAGAAAGTTTTTGTGAAGAAGCCATATTAAGATTCACTGCTAGTATGATGTTTATGATGCTTCATTCATTTCTTGAATCAGAACATAACCTATCTTGATTTCCGGAGTGAAGGGAGTGAGAGCTATATAATAATTAACGATTGCTCTCCCTGTGTGTGGCATAGTGAGATAATCATATAGCACCGGGGACCAGGGTCTTAGCCAGTTGAAATTGACATTTTAAGAATTTCTTCACAATTTTTGGGGGGTGGCCTGAGGGGTGCTTTTAAAGGGTTTGGGTGTCCAAAAAGACACCCAGACGCCCTGCTGGCTAAGACCATGCCGGGACTGCTGAATCTAGCTTATCTAGTGATCTGTAGGTTTCTGTGATTGCTATAGTAATTAATCATAGTCCCAACCAGAGATTATACCCTGATCATGATGACAGTGCATGCCCACACAAGATCTAGGACATTATCCATACCTACATTTCTGGATAGATTAGGCCTAGAAAAAGATTTTTTTTGTTTCCTGTAACGGTCCGAAAAAATATAGGGTAGGGTAGGTTGGTATTTTTTTTTGTATTATTCTATAGGGTAATTTTTTATTTTTATTATTCTTTTTGCTCAAAAATGTGTGTTTTATGCATGTTTTACGTTGATTTTGAGTTGAGAGGGCGGAAAAAATTTAGGGTAGGGATTTAAAAAAATAAAAACTGGTTAGGGTAGGGTAACAGGAAACAAACAACTTTTTTTTAGGCCTTACATAGAGATGATTCTGCTGAAGAGGACAATCATAAAATTCTTAAGAAAGCTTAAGTTAGGCAATACTATAAGTTATTTCCAAAAATACTGTGATTTAGAAACATAAGTACAAGGTTAATTTCAATGTTTAATATAATATACACTTATTGTAAGGAATATATTAGAATTAAAGGTTCCATATAAGTACATTGCTTGTAACAAAATACTTTTTAATTTTTCATAGATGATGTCAGATTACTTAGACTATTAATTTGTACATGCTTAATTGTTATTGTTGGAATGTCACAAAGACTGTTGGTTTCAAACAATTGATGTGGTAGGAACATTT
>OZ012691.1:35368989-35376489 GCA_963942565.1 Maea johnstoni
TTGAGCTATTAGGATAGTGTGATGAGGTGAGCATGAGAGTTTGTTTGAAAACTACTGTATTTGACCAGGCACCGACATAATTTTCAGAACTAACTTGCCATGCCGGGCAAGTAGTTAATGATTTTGACTTGCCTGACATAATTTTTGACTTGCCCGAAATAAGTTATAACATATGCTAGAAAGGCATGTATTGGTAATCATGGATTTAAAGATTATATTTTTTTTCATTTTTGTTGCATTGTTTACATATTTCTGGGTATTTGGGCCATTCACTATAAAAGGATATTTTTAGTGTTCAGAAAATCAGCTTGCCCATTCGGGCAAGTGAAAACTAAAATGTACTTGCCCGAAAGGCCTTTTTTCAAAAATTCACTTGCCGGGGCAAGCGGGCTAGTACTTATGTTGGTTTCGTTGACAATGAATTAGTTTGTTGTCCAGGTTTGCCCTAATTGGCAGAAAATAGGCAAATACCATCCTATAATACTTCAATACTGAAAAGTCTTCTGAATTCCCAACAGAATGGTCAGGGAAACATGTGTGGCAGGGGTTAAATTGCTTCTCTATTTTGAGGTCATGAAAAACCTTCAATTCTCAGAAGTGATTAGTGAGTAAAAGTAAGAGATATGATAGAATATAGTCTATTGATAAAACCATACAATACAAAGGTGAGAGGTGCCAGAAAAAGAGAACATGACTAGGTAGAGTGTATTGCAAAGTGTGCTTTTGAAAAAGAAACTTCAATTCTGTATGTTTTCTCTACCAGTTCTATTCTGGTAAGCTGGCTCTGGGGAAGCATCAAGTCCTATCCTGCTTCATTAATGTACTACTCTATATATATATATATAAATATATATATATATATATATATATATATATATATATATATATATATATATATATATATATATATATATATATATATATATATATATATATATATATATATGTATATATATGGGCTGCCACTTTGGTCAGACTCTGTAAATTGAAATCAGTTGTGTATAAATACTTAAATACTTAATGAGTGAATATTATGGCACTATATGTATTGTTTTGATTTTTCCACACACGTACTAAACATGATGCCACTTGATCAAATGTATCTATTGTATGCAAATTGGCATCAGGGACTTAGCCAGGACCCCCCCCCCCCTACCAGCCTGTCAGTAATTGAGACAGGCAGTTTCCAGAAAGCATTCTTTTTGGACAGACGAAAACTTTCTATAAAGAATTTGTGGAACTGTGTGATTGAGTGCCCCCTTTATTCAGCGTGTGGAACTATATGATTGCAGCTCCCCCTTTATTCAGCTTATGGAACTGATTGCAGCTCCCCCTTTATTCAGCTTGGGGAATTATGTGTTTGCAGCTCCCCCTTTATTCAGCTTGTGGAACTATGATTGCAGGTCCCCCTTTATTCAGCTTGTGGAACTATGTGATTGCAGCTCCCCCTTTATTTGGCTTGTGGAACTATGTGTTTGCAGCTCCCCCATTATTCAACTTGTGGAACTATGTGATTGCAGGTCCCCCTTTATTCAGCTTGTGGAACTATGTGATTGCAGGCCCCCCTTTATTCAGCTTGTGGAACTGTGTGATTGCAGCTCCCCCTTTATTCAGCTTATGGAATTATGTGATTGCAGCTCCCCCTTTATTCAGCTTGTGGAACTATGATTGCAGGTCCCCCTTTATTTAGCTTATGGAACTATGTGATTGCAGGGGAAGGTGATTCCTGTTATTAGTTGTTGGGATTGATGTGCACAAATCCCCCGATTTTCCGATACAAGCAGCACAATAAATGTCACTTCCCTGGTTACACTGCCTCTGTAATCGCATAATAGCAATCATCGGAGGCTGGTTTTTATTCCCCGTAATAGGGCCATCAATAAAGTGAGAGGATTCACTCGATAATGGAGCAGAGATTTTGTGGCGCTACTTTGCTTTCAATACGGGAAGAAGCTGCCCTTTAATGGGGCTGAACTCGGCGAGCTAACGGCCTTTAAATCCATCTATTATATTCTGTAATAAAGTGTGCGTTTCGAGAGTGTGTGGAGGAGAATGGAGGTATAGAGTTGCAGTGATTGCCTCAGCTACGTGTAGGGGATGGTGGTACGTGCTACTCTGTGTAAGGGATGATAGTATTATGTAGGGCTTATATCCCACACGCAGCTGGGACATTTAAGCCAGGGATGGTTTTACCGTATTCGCCCGATTAAGCGCACAGTCCTGAATAAGCGCATCCCCTCCTATTTTTTCGCGGAAATTGAGGGAGCAGCAAGTACTAACAATCTCAACGTGTCTGCAAACCAGTGCTGAATTCCGCCATTTCAGCAGTCCCTTCGTGCTCTCACTGTTCATATTCGCCACATGATCGTACTACTGACAAATGAACGATCTTTTCATGTGCGGATTGTTGCCGCAAACGTCTAAGCACGCTATAGACAACGAGAGTGGGAAGGTGCAATAACGATCATTACTCTCCGATCGGCAATCATTGAGGGGTGCGGTTATATGGATGTTTCCCAACCTCTGCCCGCACCATGTGCTAAATCAGGCGAATATGGTAAATCGATCCACTGTATTATAGAGTAGTAAATTAAGTTAAGCCTCAGGTCCGTGTATAGATGGTGGTACTGTGTATAGGGCTTATATCCCACATGCAGCTGAGACAAGACAGGAATGGTCTTTAACCCATAATTGCTTCTGGTGGCTAATTTGGCAAATATAAAATGATGGAAAAAAAACTGAAAAATGACTGAAACCCTGGCACATTCATCTGAGAGCACTTCGTGAGAGCTATCCAATGAATACCAGCTTGACAGGGTTCTAATGGTTTTCAAAAATCTGTATATCCTTGTGCTTTGGACATCTTTATCACAACCTAACAGAGTAGCAGAAATAACAATGAGACCATTGTTCTCAAACTATTCATGCCTTTATTTTGTCATCACATTTTTCTGCAATATTTTCGCCTTTATAAATGATAGTCGTTACTAGCTGTTTAGTAGTGGATGAAACTGCATTACCCCAAAAACTACCACCTTAATCAAAACCCAGGCTAGTAAGTTACCAAAAGATGGCGATTTCGTTAATAACTCTGCATCCAGCTCATTTTCTAGAGGAATCATCAGAAGGAGAAATGGTCATTAGTACTTCAATATGTACATCTTAACTTCAAATATTTTATAATTGCATGCTAGTGAAAAAGTTATTTATCAAACGTATGACAGGTCCAGGCTCAAGAAGATTAAAACCGAAGCATGAATGCGTCTTTTTTATGCATAAGAGTTTTCTGCGTAAAGGACTATAAGTGTTCAAGGCATTGGAAAATATTTTAGTAGAAGGGGGAGATAACTTACTTCAACATTTCTTTGAATGAGCAAAAATGATTGCTGAGGGAAAATGATCATGGAAGCAAAATATATTAACCCTTATGCTGTTGGTGGCTAATTCGGTCTCTACTAAATGATGCAAAAAACGCTGGCACATGGGTACTTATGTTAGAGTACTCAGTGATAGCTATCCAATGAATAACAACATGAATACCATTTTAAATGGTTTTCGAAAATATTTGCACCCTTGTGCTATGAATGCAAGTAGCCTCCGCATTGGAAGGGTTTAATAAAGGACTGAAGTAGGCATTTAAGGGAGGTAGTAGATAGTAAGTTTAGGTAACTTAAAGTTCCACTCATTTTCCTGCCGAGAGAAAATGATAATGAGATTAGCTTATTATTTCTGCTATGGTTAAGTGTTTTCCATGAAGACCAGGAGGAGGCTTTAACCCATTCACACTTAGAGCGGCTAAAACAGGCCTGACAATTTTGATAATATTTTTCAAACCAAAGCATTTTTTGGAAAATATTTGCAGGAGAACTCTTCATCAAACACCAGACAACAATTCTCCTTCAAATATTTTGTGAACTTTTCCTTCATTACAAAGTTATTTTCAAAAGTAAGAGAGTAGCAGACGATACTTTCTGGAGGAACTCTGATTGCGAATGGGTTAAGGATGTTTCTGTCCCAGCCGTGGATAGGAGAGGAATGTGCGTCACTCGTCAATATCTGTAGACTTGTAATGTTTTAATCAAGCTATTCTACTATCACATTTATCAAGGATTTTTTGTGTCATTTCAAAGCGTTTGGGGAAATTTGTCAGATTTGCAATATGCAGGACCATGTCAATGATACTCCAAGTCGATTTATTCCATTTATTTAGGCCTAAAAATAATAATTGTTTGTTTCCTGTAACGGCCCGAAAAAGAAATAGTGCAGGTAGGTCGGTAACAAGATTTTTTTTTGCATTATTTTTTTGGTCATAAATGTGTGTTTTATGCATGTTTTACGTTGGTTGGGAGTTGGGAGGGCGATAAAAACTTTGGGGTAGGGATTTTTTTGAATAAAAACTTGTTAGGGTAGGGTTACAGGAAACAAACAACTTTTTTTTAGGCCTTAAATGAAACCATTACAGTAACTTTACCGTGGTAGTACATTAAATTTCTGTATCTGGAATTTTGTGTTGTTAATAGGCACATCATATACAGATAGCTTTTATTTCAAAACTAGATAAGTTAAAATGCCAATTCTTTATGAATTGTGATTGATCAGATTGCTCCTTAACCCATTTACACTCAGAGCGGCCAAAAAGGGGCCTGACGATTTTTGAAATATTTTGATTACAAAAGCATTTTCTGGAAAACATTTGAAAGAGAAATGTTAATCAGAAGCCAACCAACAATTCTTCATCAATTTTTTTGTGAACTATTGCTTTATTCCCAAATTATTTTCAAAAGTATGAGAGTAGCAGACGAGATTGTGGTTTCTGTTTATGACATTTCCCCAGCAACAGGAATCACCTTTACTGCATATATTTTGAATTTTTTAGCTTTTATTAGGAAATAGTAGGAATTGATAATTATTTTTCCTAAATTAGTTAGGCCTTTTTTAGTTTACCTGGCACAAGCAGCTTACAGCATGTGATATATTGACCGATGTAGTGATCAGAGCATGATGCATGAATTAATTAACCCATTAATGCTCACAGCAGCCAAAAACAGCCTTGATGCAATCTTGTAGGCAAAAGCAAAATTGAGAAGCTTTTTGAAGGAGAAATGTTGTTCAGAACTTCACCAACAACTCTCCTTCAAATATTTTGTAAAATCTTTCATAATTCCAAAGTTATTATCAAAACTACCAGAGATCCAGACAACAATTTTCATATGACCTTTTAAGTGTGAATGGGTTAAAGTACTTTGATTATGAATTTTCATATGACCTCTTTAAGTGTGAATGGGTTAAAGTACTATGATTATGAACGGTAATTACTTTATTGTAAGTATTCTTAGTCATATCAATGAGAGCAAAAAGTCATGATAAAATTCATTTGATTTATTTCTTCTATAAATTAAGGAGATGCTTGAAAGTGTTGCAATGGAGAGGTTTCCTTAGTCCAAAAATAAAAATGTCTGCGACACAGATGTCAGTGACCTCTCGGTGACATCATGCAGTTTTATACCATAATGGGTATGTAAAGATTGTGTGATCAGGCTAAAATGGTGTTTTCATGGGCGGCTTTGCGTTGATGACTGTCGACCCTAAGCGACACTGATGGGGAATTGATGGTGATGTCACAATAAAATTCCTCAGCCTGTAGGCCGACTACCTTCAAGTGGAAGCACGTTTCCATGGTGATAGGTATGAATTTTTATTGCAATAGATATAGGAGGATCAGTTCTAAAATACTGTAAATTCTCGGAAATTTAGAACACCCTTAAAATCTGGGCCACTATAATCATTGTGCAAAATAATTTAACCCTTACAATGCTGAGGCTATTTTCTTTCAAGGCACAAGAACACAAAGACTTTTTAAAAACCATATAAACCCTGTCATGTTGGTATTCATTGGATAGCTCTCGCTGAGTACTCTCATATGAGTACCCAAATGCCAGGGTGTCAGTCATTTTCAGGTTTTTTGCATCTAGAGATGACATTGTTACACAAACAATGGGAGAAAGTTTCCTTGATCTCACAGTATTTACCTGTTGTCAAGCAGGAGATGTTAACCCTTTCAATGCTGAGACTATTTTTGTCTAAGGCACAAGAAAAGTTTTGAAAATCATCTAAATCCTGTTGTATTCATTGGAAAGTTCTCATTGAGTACTATTACATATAAGTACCCATTTACCAGGGTTTGTGTCATTTTCTAGCTTTTTTCACATTATTTCATATTGACCAAATTTGCCACCAGCAGCTAAAGGGCTAAATATCACAAGGAACTCCCCCATTCATAACCAAGCTCTGCATGTACTCTATTCTATTCCGTCTTGATTGCGATTCATTTATGATGCGTAAACGTGCGAGACTGGGTGCTTTTAGCCAATCAAGAAGCTCATCTCCAGTCGTGCTTTGTCTTTGAAAAGCATCTAAACCCTGTCATGTTGGTATTCATTGGATAGCTCTTCATGAGTACTCTCAGATGAGTACCCATATGCCAGGGTTTCAGTCATTTTTTAGGTTTTTGTATCATTTTGTATTGGCAAAATTAGCCAACAGCAGCATAAGGGTTAACACCCCAATATTGCTGGTTCATTTTTCTCTACCTGAAAAAAACAACATTTTGGAGAAAAAGTTCAAGGAATGGTAAAAACTGAATTCAATCTACAACGGTCATTCAAATACTTCAGTATTTGGCTTTATTTAGAAGTTATAGTCTAAAATATCGTGCTATCCAGAAGACATTCGTCTCAGCTCTGAAGAGGGAGCTGTGACCGTGAAGAGGTAAACCTTCCAATGCTGAGGCTAATTTCATCCAGAGCACAAGGACGCAAAGATTTTTGAAAACCATCTAAACCCTGTCATGTTGGTATTCATTGGATAGCTCTCGCTGGGCACTCTCAGATGAGTACCCATATTCTAGGGTTTCAGTCATTTTTCAGGTATTTTGCATCATTTGGTATTGGCCAAATTGGCCACCAGCAGCATAGGGGTTAACATGCAGTAAATTGGCATCATCTGAGATTGCATGCCGCGCACTGGAGATTACCCACAATGCCCCACAATATATCCTATTACTGGCAGACAAACAGCGTCATGGCCTTGAAGGAAATACAAAAGTTCACGTGCTGATAGACAGTTATTGCAAATTAGAAAAATATATGTGACAGTCACAGCATTGTCTTATTTCATCCTGTTTTCTCTCCATGGCCTTGAATATCTAATTTAATTAGATTTGTGGTGGCTTTTGACATTTGTACCCCGAAGCAATTGTGGTATTCAATCACATATTACCAGCTAATGGAGGTCGAGATGAAAATGAAAAAATATTAAAAGAATAACAAATGCTTTTTCAGTATAAGGATGCATGCTATGTTTTGTAAAGACCATGAAATATTTCAATATCCATAATTGTCATATTAGGTTAAGAAGAAATCAGACATTCAAAGTTACACTTGTTATTAGGCATTCAATTCAAATAAGTACAAATTTTTATATTGAAAGATATTAAAATGT
>OZ012691.1:35378989-35401489 GCA_963942565.1 Maea johnstoni
ATTAGCTGAAGCTTGCAGACCGATTCCTCCTGATGAAGCGATATTTTGCGTCATTTTGTATAATCAAAATTAGCAACCAGCAGCATGAAGGATGAAAAGTGCATAATCAAAGTGCACTTTATGAAAAAATTTGAAAAAAATTGTTAGAAGTAACTTTCAACCAAGTGTGTCCTTAAAGACCTCTGTATATTGGACATTTGTTATTTCCCAAGCATCTGCTTCTCATGAATATTGCAAAGGAGCACAGTGTCTGTACTTCCAGCACTGCCCATATGCTGCAGAGCATTTGGTTATTATCTAAGTACAGTGCAGAGCACTTTTTCATTCCTTCATCCTTTTATAGAAAAAGCAAAAAAGGAACGCAGCTTCTAAACGCCAAGCATCTGTTAAATCCCCTGTGAGTGACTTATGTGAACCAGTTCCTCAGTATGACTAAATATACTGTTAAGATACTGAATTACTTATAATATATTTATATATTTTAATATGGGATGAGATTGTCAACCCTTATGCTGCTGGTGGCTAATTTGGCCAATACAAAATGACACAAAAAAGCTTAAAATGACTAAAACCCTGGCACATGGTACTCATCTGAGACCACTCAGCGAGAGCTATCCAATGAATACCAACATGCTAGGGTTTCAGTGGTTATCAAAAATCTTTGCATCCTAGTGCTTTGGGCGAAAGTAGCCTAATAGGCCTAAAAAAGTTTGTTTGTTTCCTGTAACCCTACCCTAACAAGTTTTTATTCAAAAAAATCTCTACCCTAAATTGTTTTTTGCCCTCCCAACTCCCAATCAACGAAAAACATCCATAAAACACACATTTATGACCAAAAAAATAATTTAAAAATATTTTTTTTACCGACCTACCTACCCTATTTTTTTCGGACCGTTACAGGAAACAAACTATTTCTTTTTTTAGGCCTTCTAAGCATTGAAGCGTTGAAATACTGATGTTGCCCCATGATGCCTTGCCGCGAGAGTCAGTGGGTCTGAAACGGCTTGAGTGGTTGCAAAGCTCAGAGGATGATAACAACAAGAGATGGCAATCTAGCTAATCAGGGAGATTGCTGTTTGCACAATGGAGTGGAGAGTGGGAGAGGTTTTCAGGAATGAAATGCATACGCCTGTGACGGCCTGCCTTGCCCTTTGATGTTATTCTGACTGCCCTGTGAGTACCCAGAGGGAA
Source organism: Maea johnstoni (assembly GCA_963942565.1). Taxonomy (NCBI): domain Eukaryota; kingdom Metazoa; phylum Annelida; class Polychaeta; order Spionida; family Magelonidae; genus Maea; species Maea johnstoni. The sequence continues at coordinate 35,380,181 of OZ012691.1, forward strand.
AACGTTATGCTACAACGGCATATGCATACCAGTACCCTGAGGAGAAGCGCAATACTACAGCGTACAGCGGGCAAAGTAAGCAGCTCATATACTCTCATACAACAAACACAATGAGCATTGTCATTCATTATCTAGGGCCTCGGCAGGAACATTTATAAAACCAGGAACGCTTTGTGGTGCAGCGATTTCTCTTGATCATTGCGAGGAACTGTTTTATTACTACATTTATTTAGTTATTGACTATCTAGTCCATCTTTGGGTGTCGCTTCGGCCACCCAGTACCCTGCAGAGGGGAAGCGCTTTACTGCTATACTACAGCAGCGAGCAGCGGAGTACACAGCTCATATACCACCATACAACAAACGGCAACAGCATTGTCATCTTCTAGAGCAGCGGCAGAAACATTTACGAAATCAGAAACGCTTTATGGGTCAGCCATTTCTCATGATCATTGCGAGGAACTGTTATTATTACTATATTTATTTAGTTATTGACTATCTAGTCCATCTTTGGTGTCGCTTCGGCCGCCCAGTACCCTGCAGAGGGGAAGCGCTATACTACAGCAGCGAGCAGTGGTGTACACAGCTCATATACCACCATACAACAAACGGCAACAGCATTGTCATCTTCTAGAGCAGCCGCAGAACTATTACAAAATCAGGAACGCTTTATGGGGCAGCAATTTCTCCTGATCATTGCGAGGTATTGTTACTGTTGGCTTCAAGTGCACCTATGTCAGTGAGGAATATTCTCAGGAAATTGATGGGGAAGTTTTCTAGTATATCCTGATGATGTTATGTATTCAGGTGTGTAAGGTGTACTTACAGGAGATATATATTCGATACATACACGCTCTGGGTGGATTATTTCAAGGAGAGGTTATATTTGAATACATCCACACCATCTAGTGCACACACCTCTCAGAGGATTATTTCTTAGGAATTTACCCACTATTTTCTATATGACTGGATGATACGATGAGCATTTGTGAGTGAAGATTACTATGAGGAATCTCCACATCTTCACAAGTGTAGGTCTCGTTGGAATCTCTGTTGAATCAACTTGGAGTTACACATATTAACCCTCTGATGCTGAGGTTGTTTCATCCAATGCTCAAAAATGCAAAACATTATAAAAACCATCTCAACCCTGTCATGTTGGTATTCATTGTGAAGCTCTTGCTTAGTACTGTCAGATGAGTACCATTTGCCACAGTTTCAGTCATTTCTCAGAGTTTTGTCTTCATTTCATGTTGTCCAAATTGGCCACTAGCAGTGAAAGGGTTATTTAACACTTTTGCCGGTCAGATAGTAAATAAATGTTAACCACTGTTCATAGTTATCAGGACATTATCATAATAACATCTTAAACAGTATTCAAATTCAACATTTTTAATTTAGGCCATGCAAAAAAGGTCCATTTAATATCTCTGAAAGATACCGTATGACAACATTCTAATTTAAATAAATTAAAACGATCATGTTTCATCTTATCAGGAAAACCCTTACTTCTTATATAGTCATCCAATTATCTCTAAGCATATCCAACCTGCAGTCAGAGCTATTGCCTAACAGGTAAAATTAAGTGCAGTTTATTCCTAAGTTCCTTCAACCCATAAACTAATGTGAGTAAAAAAGATTTTGACATTGATTAGAATTATAGCTACCAACTAATAGGCCCACATTTTACAATAATCTAATAGAATGATCGAAATAAATCTTGTCAAATTGGAAATTTATTCAAAAAAACATTAAGTGGTGAATGTCTTGGTTGATATTTCGTTAAAGGCTTTAACTGTATCCCAACCATATCATGCTAAAATTTTGTAAAATGCTATTAAATACTTAAAAATATCTTGAAAATATCTTCAAAAAGAGCAAATATTCCCTTATTGTACAAAGAGGAATTGTTAGCTGGGTTCAGGGTACTATTTCTCCTTTATTTATTTTCAAATATACAACTTTTGTTATAAACTTGTCAACAACATTGTCTTAAGGTCTGAATGGACAATTCAAAATTTTCTTGAAATGGATAAAACACACTTATTGTGTAAAGAGGATTTTTTGGCTGTGACATATTTCTCCTTAAAATATTTCCAAAAAAAACACAGAACTTAAAACACTCATTAGAAACTTATTTACTAAATTTTCAGGACTCGGCGTGCTATACTTTAGGTCTGAATGGACAATTCAAAATTATCTTAGAATGCAGAAAATTTAACCTTCATGTTTAAAGAGGACTGTAGATCTAGGTTCAGATAAACATATTTTTCCTTGAAATATCTTACAGGAGCAAGCCCTCGAAATGGCTTCCAATGTGAGCCATTAAGGATTTAGAAATAAAACAGGAAATTAGATGTAATTTCTCTTTTATGATAGATACTTACCTCCTCTCTGAAGACGCAGGGGAGGTCTCAGTATTTATGGCTGGCATTAAGCAGAGGTCTGGAGATAGAATTAACCCATTAATGCTCACAGCGGCCAAAACCAGCCTGACAATTTCGATGAAATCTTTCAGCCAAATGCGTAATTGGTGAAATATTTGAAGGGGAAATGTTGATCAGAACGCTACTAACAACTCCCCTTCAAATATTTTGTTGAATCATTGTCAATTCCAAAGTTATTGTCAAAAGTAGCACAGATCCAGACGACAATTGCTGAAAAAACTCTTGAGCATTAATGGGTTAAGGGAGCCTATGAGACATTACCTAGAGCGTGCTCACCTCCGTAAACCTGCCACCATCCATTTGAGGTACTCAAGGTAGCTGCTACTGTGTCGGGGCACCTCAACGAATCGGGGAAATTCTCTTTCCAGGAATAGTACGATTAGGAGAACTTATAAAATGTAAATGTAAAAAAATCTAAATGTAATCTTTATTTTAAGACGGTATATCAATTACAAGAAACACGAGCTACCAAGGCTCTTGGCCGACTGGACCGACGGCTTGAAGTGTCCTCCGAAGCACTAGTAAGCAGCATTAGGAAATACTACCATGAGGAGAACTTAGTGTATTCATCCATTGATCGGAAGGGCACCTCAGCTCCATGCCAATGACAACGAATGATTTTCACTCCTTTTTTTTTGAGTTGTAAACGTGAATCATGAAGATTATCAAACACATGGATATATAGCTGTGAACTGAGCACATGGATGTAAACAGTTCCTTATATAGAGGAGTGCAGTGGTACTGATAGAGTTCTAGCAGTGGAAGGAAGCAGAGATACCTTTATATCACTGTGAACTGAGCACATGGACGTAAACAGTTCACTATATAGAGGAGTGCAGTGGTACTGGTAGAGTTCTAGCAGTGGAAGCAGAGATACCTTTATATCACTGTGAACTGATCACTTGGATGTAAACAGTTCACTATATAGAGGCGTGCAGTGGTACTGATAGAGTTCTAGCAGTGAAGGAAGCAGAGATACCTTTATATCACTGTGAACTGATCACTACAATGGAATTCAGGCCCCCTCTGAAAAGGTAAGTACCAATGCAATCGCCGCCGAACTGGCGACAACGTTCCATGGTCAAGAAGTGGTCGACCATGTTTGGAACATGGTCGACACTGCATGCTCTGACACCGGTTTCTGACCATGTTATTTTGACCTTGTTCTGACCGTGTTCTGACCATGTTCATAGTTGACCATGTTTGATGTTAGGAACTTCAAAGTCAGAAACAAGAAAGAAATATATAAAGGTATTCAGAGACTGACTGCGGTATCTCATGAAAAGTCTAATCATTTTTATTACACCTCACATGAAGATTCTTGATTCTTTTTTTCAAGGGCCATGGATTATATAATCGTCATGTTTTCCTCACTCCTTAGCGACAGGCTGTTGTCCTTAACAGCTTATGGGCTAATCAATTAGCCCATAGCAAGAGCTTTGGGCTAATTGATTAGCCCGGCCATAGCAAGAGCTATGGGCTTATTGATTAGTTACCGCTAGCCCAAAAAATACCCACAGAGTTTGCTGAGTGACCTGAAAATTAGGGTAGGCAGGTTGGTTAAAAAAAATGTTTGCATTATTTTTTTGGTCAGAAATGAGTGTTTTATGCATGTTTTACATTGATTGGGAGTTGGGAGGGCAGACAAAACTTTAGGGTAGGGATTTTTTTTGATAAAAACTTGTTAGGGTAGGGTTACAGGAAACAAACAACTTATTTTTTAGGCCTAAAGAGGTTAAATGACTCATCATTCTTGTCCATGTCTTAACCATGGTCAGAACTGATTCTTAACCCGTATCTTGGATGAAGAAAAGAATGGATTTGTAGCGAGAGACCAATTACTATATGCGCTATAGTAGAGGGCTGGACATGTTTGGGTCACTGCAGATGTGGCATCAGCGTGAGGTCACAACAGAACAAGGACCAATCAGAGCTGGCGCATTGTTTACATTACAGAGAAACCTGTGCAGGAACATGCACAGACTGCTCAACTTTTGGGTTTTTTGTTGAGGCTGGCCTGTTGAGATTGACCGGCTGATTTCATATCCACTTGTTTTTATTTATCTAAGGCCCCTATACTTAGACACAGAGCTTGACCACATGAGCTTAGGATAAGACGATGAGGTAAATATTCATCATTTCCTCTCCAACTCTCCCTGTAAGCACACACAAAATCCAATTACGTAAAGAGGAGCTCTTGCTAACTGGAGGTGACAAAGAGCTCTCATAATGAGCACGAGGTGCGACAGTTTAAGTGTTTCTGAGTACATCTAAGAGGATTTTATGATGGCGTCGAGGGATCTACTTTGTTTCGTTAAGCATTAATGCTGAGAGCACCATTTGCGAGGTCCTCCAGGATGCTAGATTCAATCTTCAAAATATAATTTCAAAATTCAATAATCATAAACCCATTCACACTCAGGGGTACACTGGAAAGTATCGTCTGCTACTCTTATACTTTTGAAAATAACTAGGGTATAAAGCGAAAAATCTCAAAATATTTGAAGGAGAGTTGTTGTTTAGCTTCTGATCAACATTTCTCCTTCAAATGTTTTTCAGAAAACGTTTTTGTAAGTTCAGTATTTCCAAAATCGTCAGGCCTATTTTGGCTGCTCTGAGTGTTTGTTAATGGGTTTAAAAACTGCTAAGATATCTGAAGGAGAGTTATGGTTTGGATTCTGAAGAATTTTACTCTGTTGAAATTCTTTGCCAATTATCTCTTTTTGTGACCCACTGCTTCCCTGACCAGTGAGTTTAACCCTTCCAAAGCTAAGGCTACTTTCGTCTAAAGCACAAGAGCGCAAAGATTTTTGAAAACCATCTAAACCCTGTCATGTAGGTCTTCATTGGATAGCGCTCACTGAATACTCTCAGATGATTACCCATATGCCAGGGTTTCTGAGTCACTTTTTAGGATTTTTGCATCATTTTGTATTAGCCAAATTACCCAACAGCAGCATATTAAAGGGTTATAAAATAAATAAAAAGTTGAAATATCATATAAGGGATGAGGATTGAGGACTGAAAGTATTTTTGAGAAAGTTTGTGCCCCTGATATGAAAACTTGATCATATGGAATGATTATGGACATTTTAAAGATTTATGGCAGAACATTTAATTATCCCCCCTTTAAAACAAACTTTCTGTAAGTGAACAGAAACATTATTGAGACTGCAATTTTTATCTTAAATTTTTAATGAAACCTTTAGTTAAGTCCACTTTTTGGAGAAATCTTGAGAAATCTTGCATTTTTTCCCATCTTTTATTTGATATTTTTAAACATGAACCCTTTTAAAAAACAAAAATTCCGGTGAAAATGAATTTTCTTTTAAATTCACCATATATTTATTGGTTTGTTTTACTGTAAATTCTCTGTAATTTGGGACACTTTTTAATGATCACAATTTTTATAGGTTGAGCGTGGTCCATGTTTTCTAAAAATGCAGACAAGGGTGGCTCAGATATCCTTTGAATAATTACAGTGGCTTAATTTCTTAGGTAATGGTCTGACCCTTCCAATACTAAGGCAATTTTCATCCAAAGCACAACGATCCAAAGATTTTTGAAAATCATCTAAACCTTGTCATGTTGGTATTCATTGGATAGCTCTTGCTGAGTACTCTCAGATGAGTACCCATATGCCAGGGTTTCAGTCATTTTATAGGTTTTTTGCACCATTTTGTATTGGCCAAATTCGCCACCAGCAGCATAAGGACTACGTACATTTCCAAGAATTTGCCGTATCTATTTCATGTGTTAGCTGTGTGTGCTGCGAGTGGGATGATCCTGACTCATGTGGTGTCACGATCAGTCTGCACGTGCCTGGGAATTAAGCCGGCAGTAAGGAACTATCACATGCCACACACACTGGCTAATACATGACTTAAGGCTTACCCCCCCCCCACCCCCCTGAATTCCCTCTTGATCAGCATACAATAACGGCAACTGAGACAAATTGGTAATTCAGCAACTAGCTGTCTCCTGGTAGAATTATCATACTTTTCATTATGTATTTCATTAAAATTAACATGAAAACCATCTTGGAACACTTCAAAGAATGTATGCAGACAGGAGAAATGAATAGGGTACATCTGATTTATTGGAATTGTATACATACACACACACACATATATATATATATATATATATATATATATATATATATATATATATATATATATATATATATATATATATATATATATATATATAATAAAAAATTTATATATATATATATATATATATATATATATATATATATATATATATATATATATATATATATATATATATAGTTTTATTGACCCATTTATCAAAGCATAAGCTGTACAACAATATGGTATTGCTTTAACTATCTGATGAAAGAATCACTTAGAATAAGAAAATTTTGAAAATATACTATTTTCAAGTTATTTCAAAGTATCATTTATCAAAGTGATGAAACAATGCATCTCTATCAGCATGAATGGGTAAAAAGATGTTTTTAGGTTGTCAGCGTATACACTGGCAGGACTTCAGTTCTTTAAAAGATGAAACATGACTTTCACTCACAATTATGTCACAATGTTTTATCTAAAATAATACCTTATATATGGGGCTCAATGTGTTAAACAATAGCATTGTAAACCTATTGTTTATTTAGAGAGCAGTCTGGGCGTCGTTTGCGGTATGAATTACCTGGCTAAGCCGCCTGGGTGTCGCCAGTATAGGCCCACACAGATTACCTGGGACTGACTGATACCAGCCGCCTTGCACACTATAGTTACCATCCCATCAATGCAGTTCCATGTAGGCGTCATAACATATGCTACTTTATAAGAAAAAAACTTGGTAATAAAGCTCATGTTTGGAAATCACTGAAAGAGAGACGTAAGTTCACTAATGTTATTAACATTTATACTTCAGAACATTATTCTTAAAGGAGAACTTGGGGAAGAACAAATCATAGGTTTATATGAAAGTTCATGAACACACCCTGCCGAATTGGATCATTGACGAAACATGGTCGACCATGTTCAGACCATGGTTGAAACATGGTCAAGGAACATGGTCGACCTTGTTTCAAACATTAACGTTAAATGGCCACCAATGTCATAACATGGTCAAAACATGTTCCTCTGACCATGTTCTGACCATGGTCGAAACATGTTCTTCTGACCATGATCTGACCATGGTCGACCATGGTCAGAATTGACTATGGTCAACCATCCCCGCGGAACTGGTGACAATGTTCCATGGTCAAAACAGAGTCGACCATGTTTGGAACATGGTCGACACCGTTTTCTGACCATGTTATTTTGACCTTGTTCTGACCGTGTTCTGACCATGTTCAGAGTTGACCATGTTTCATGTTTGGAACATGGTCAACTCTGGTCTGTCACTGCTCTCTGACTTTTTTATGTTGACCTTGTTTTGACCGTATTCTGACCATGTTCTGACCATGATCATAATTGACCATGTTCCATGTTTGGAACTTTAAAGTCACAAACAAGAAAGAAATATATAAAGGTACTTTAAATTGCATACTTCTGATGATTTTTTATATTTATTGATAACAATTTGATTATCTGGCATAGCTGTGGATATTTACTGATAATTGTGTGTCAGTCCCCTTTGTTATGAAATTGATCCCAATCAAAGACATATTTGACAACTGTGTTTTTAAATAATGGTTAGGTAATATTATGACCACAATAGATGCTTGATTATGGAGTGGCTATGTTATATTCCATTGTATTGTTATATTGGACATGATTGGCCATAGTTTAATCATAGGCCACAATTTGACCATGTCCTAAGTTGACAGTGTTTTGACCATGGTCGACCATGGTCAAAACATGGTTATTTACGTAAATAGGTCGCAAATTCTTGAGAACTACATTTTCATTATACATGTTTTTTCTTGCGTTTTTTTTGCTTTACATAAACAATTTTCCTTACAGTTTAACATAATAATTTTCTAAAACATTATAACATACAGATCCTATGTCAGTTAATTGTCCCAGTGTAGTAACTTCTCTAATAATCCACATAAATAGATGATGGAAATCATTCAAAGGCAGGAGTTTGGTCGTCCCATACTGAGCCTATATATATATATATATATATATATATATATATATATATATATATATATATATATTACCATTATTATTGTTATCATTATTATTATTATTGTTATCATTATTATTATTTTATCATCCTGCTATCAATGAGTTAAAAGGAGTGTGGGAGATATAATCAAGAGAGCACTGGGTGACCCCTCTGAAATAGACACATTCCTAGCACATGCCTGATGCCTACTGCAGAAAGAGATACATAGATGCCGTTGCTTAGTGATGACTATTGCCATAACAACCACAAATCACCGCTTGATTGGGCGTTATTGGTGAGGAAATCACCGAGGCTCCTGATTGGTTAAAATCCCGATCAAGTGTTTCATAACGCTTGTTGCAATCTGTTTGTATCAGTTAGCGATGAGCATGCATGCTCGGTAACGTGCAGGGACACTATCAATTAGCGTTTGACTGAAGATCACACAGCACGCCGTGCTTTCAACTCTACTGCTATGTCATATACCCTGGGACATTATACACTTAGATCAGTGTGCAGATTAGCGTCAGCTTGATCCTGATACCACTGCTGCTCTCGTGGGCGAGGTAGCCCTGTCTAGAGCTCTCTAGTGTAAGAGATCAGTTAAAAGGGTGCTCGGTAGGGTTGTTATGGAGGCAGTGATGGAAACGTACCCGTGGCGATGGACCCTGAATTTGTGCCATGTCTTCGAGGGCAGCGGGTACCGCACCTGTCTCTGTTCCCCGCCGAGAGAGTGCTTCTCAACTGTTCTCACCTGTTACAGGTAGGTCGTGGCTTAACCAATTAATGCTTAAGAGTTCCTACAGAAATTGTCGTCTGGAACTGTGGTACTTTTGACAGTAGCTTAACGATTGAGAATCATTTTACAAAATATTTGATGGCGAGTTGTTGGTACTATTCAGATTAACATTTTTCATACAAATATTTTCCTTTCTATGCTTTTGCTTGTAAGATTTCACCAAAATTGTCAGATGGTCATGGCTTAACCCATTAATACTAATAGGAGTTCTAGAAACTGTCATCTGCATCTCAAATACTTTTGATGATAACTTTGGAACCGAAAATGAATTTTAAAAATATTTGAAGGAGAGTTGTTTGTAGTGTTCTAAGTAATATTTCTCCATCAATTATATTCCTAAGTATGCCCTCGCTTGAAATATTTCTTCAAAAGTGTCAGGCCGTTATGGCATTAATGGCTTGAATAAGCCCATCTGCCTTGAATGACCAAAACCATCTGATTATTTTGAAAATATTAGTCTTAAAAAGCAATTTTCATAAAGGATTTGAAGGGGAAATATCGATAAGAAACTACATAAAATTTACTCTCTGTAAAATATCTTTCAAATTTATATTTCCAAAAGTATTATAGAACCTGACAGAACAGAACAGGTAGATCCCACTCGCCAGGCTTGAATTGTTTAACCCATTAATGCTCATAACGGCCTAAACAGCCTGATAATGTTGATGAAATATTGCAGGCAAAAAACAAATTCAGGAAAATATTTGATGGAGATATGTTTATCAGGATATTACTAATAACTCTACTTCAAATATTTTGTAAAATTGTTCTTAATTCCAAAATTGTAGTCATAAGTATCAGAGTTCCAGACGACAATTTCTGGAGAAATCCTTAATCATTAATGAGTTAAGATTTGATCATTCATACAGTCTCAAAGAAAACAATTATTGCTTCTTACTTCATGCTGCAAAAAGTTAGGTAGGGTAGGTGGGAAAATGTTTTTATTTTGCAACTTTTTTACAAGACAATTTCAATTTTTCTCTATATTTGGGCATGGTGTAGACGTAAATTGCCTCTAAGAACTTTAGAATATCGAGAATGTTTAGGTAGGGTACTTAAGTAGGAAGCAAACAACTTTTTAGGCCTTAATCAATAGCTGGTCTAAGATGTGATGTCCAAGCCATCAATAAAATCAGGAAGTTCATCATAGTTCATTTATGCTCCCAGCCCAGTAATTTCTATCGTTATAATTCATTCATGCACCCAGCCCAGTAATTTCTAGCGTTATAATTCATTCATGCACCCAGCCCAGTAATTTCTACCATTATAATTCATTCATGCTCCCAGCCCAGTAATTTCTACCATTATAATTCATTCATGCACCCAGCCCAGTAATTTCTATTGTTATAATTCATTCATGCACCCAGCCCAGTAATTTCTATCGTTATAATTCATTCATGCACCCAGCCCAGTAATTTCTACCGTTATAATTCATTTATGCACCCAGCCCAGTAATTTCTATCATTATAATTCATTCATGCACCCAGCCCAGTAATTTCTACCGTTATAATTCATTCATGCACCCAGCCAAGTAATTTCTAGCGTTATAATTCATTCATGCACCCAGCCCAGTAATTTCTAGCGTTATAATTCATTCATGCACCCAGCCCAGTAATTTCTAGTGTTATAATTCATTCATGCACCCAGCCCAGTAATTTCTATCGTTATAATTCATTCATGCACCTAGCCCAGTAATTTCTACCGTTATAATTCATTCATGCACCCAGCCCAGTAATTTCTAGCGTTATAATTCATTCATGCACCCAGCCCAGTAATTTCTATCGTTATAATTCATTCATGCACCCAGCCCAGTAATTTCTATCGTTATAATTCATTCATGCACCCAGCCCAGTAATTTCTAGCGTTATAATTCATTCATGCACCCAGCCCAGTAATTTCTAGCGTTATAATTCATTCATGCACCCAGCCAAGTAATTTCTAGCGTTATAATTCATTCATGCACCCAGCCCAGTAATTTCTAGCGTTATAATTCATTCATGCACCCAGCCCAGTAATTTCTAGTGTTATAATTCATTCATGCACCCAGCCCAGTAATTTCTATCGTTATAATTCATTCATGCACACAGACCAGTAATTTCTATCGTTATAATTCATTCATGCACCCAGCCCAGTAATTTCTATCGTTATAATTCATTCATGCACCCAGCCCAGTAATTTCTATCGTTATAATTCATTCATGCACCCAGCCCAGTAATTTCTAGCGTTATAATTCATTCATGCACCCAGCCCAGTAATTTCTACCATTATAATTCATTCATGCACACAGACCAGTAATTTCTATCGTTATAATTCATTCATGCACCCAGCCCAGTAATTTCTACCGTTATAATTCATTCTTGCACCCAGCCCAGTAATTTCTAGCGTTATAATTCATTCATGCACCCAGCCCAGTAATTTCTAGCGTTATAATTCATTCATGCACCCAGCCAAGTAATTTCTAGCGTTATAATTCATTCATGCACCCAGCCCAGTAATTTCTAGCGTTATAATTCATTCATGCACCCAGCCCAGTAATTTCTAGTGTTATAATTCATTCATGCACCCAGCCCAGTAATTTCTATCGTTATAATTCATTCATGCACCTAGCCCAGTAATTTCTACCGTTATAATTCATTCATGCACCCAGCCCAGTAATTTCTAGCGTTATAATTCATTCATGCACCCAGCCCAGTAATTTCTAGCGTTATAATTCATTCATGCACCCAGCCAAGTAATTTCTAGCGTTATAATTCATTCATGCACCCAGCCCAGTAATTTCTAGCGTTATAATTCATTCATGCACCCAGCCCAGTAATTTCTAGTGTTATAATTCATTCATGCACCCAGCCCAGTAATTTCTATCGTTATAATTCATTCATGCACACAGACCAGTAATTTCTATCGTTATAATTCATTCATGCACCCAGCCCAGTAATTTCTATCGTTATAATTCATTCATGCACCCAGCCCAGTAATTTCTATCGTTATAATTCATTTATGCACCCAGCCCAGTAATTTCTATCGTTATAATTCATTCATGCACCCAGCCCAGTAATTTCTATCGTTATAATTCATTCATGCACCTAGCCCAGTAATTTCTACCGTTATAATTCATTCATGCACCCAGCCCAGTAATTTCTATCGTTATAATTCATTCATGCACCTAGCCCAGTAATTTCTACCGTTATAATTCATTCATGCACCTAGCCCAGTAATTTCTATCGTTATAATTCATTCATGCACCCAGCCCAGTAATTTCTATCGTTATAATTCATTCATGCACCTAGCCCAGTAATTTCTACCATTAAATTCATTCATGCACCCAGCCAAGTAATATCTATCATTATAATTCATTCATGCACCCAGCCCAGTAATTTTTACCGTTATAATTCATTCATGCACGCAGACCAGTAATTTCTACCATTATAGTTCATTCATGCACCCAGCCCAGTAATTTCTACGATTATAGTTCATTCATGCACGCAGCCCAGTAATTTCTACCATTATAGTTCATTCATGCACCCAGCCCAGTAATTTCTACGATTATAGTTCATTCATGCACCCAGTACAGTAATTTCTATAATATGAATCACTGCACTCGCATACCGGTCATTGTTACATCACGTGAGATGTCTCCCAGGGAATGCCAAGAGGATGCTACCTGCTAATTGCCATGCTGGACAGCTCCTGGCTTGACCCATTCACACTCAGAGTTATGCTCGAAAATACCGTCTGCTACTTTCATACTTTTGAAAATAACTTGGGAATAAAGCCAAAGTTCACAAAATATTTGAAGGAGAGTTGTTGTTTGACTTCTCTTTAACATTTCTACTTCAACTATGTTCCAAAAAACGCTTTTGTTAGAGAAATATTTCCAAAATTGTCAGGCCTGTTTTGGCTGCTCTGAGTGCTAATGGGTTAAGGTGCTGACTGCAGGCGTACCTGGTGACACAGGTGTACTTAAGATCGTAAGCCGTGATTGGCTAACTGAGGTTTGCCATTCCATCATGTCCCACCTCCGTCATGTCCCACCTCCCTCACTGATGATGCCAGGAGGATGTTACCTACTAATTGCCATGCTGGACAGCTTCTGGCTAGCTAACTCTAGGCGTACCTGGTGGTGGTCAGGTCATAATGTGTAATGTTTCCTACTTGCCAGGCTGCATGGACAGCTCCTGGCCAGCTGCGGACTCCAGGCATACCTAGTGACACTGTCAGGTGTACCTGGTGGTGGTTAGGTAACTCTGGGTCACATGCCAGCAGCCTGGCAACACGTCCAGCAGCAACAGGTCAGGTGAGGCAGCAGCTATGAGTACTGCCTTGAACATCAATGGAGGGATGACATCCTCACCTAACCCTTATGCTGCTGAGGTTACTTTCGTCCAATGCACAGAAAAAGCAAAAAAATATGAAAATCATCTAAACCCTGTCATGTTGGTATTCATCGGAAAGCTCTTGCCAAGTGCTATCAGATGAGTACCCATTTGCCATGGTTTCAGTGATTTCTCAGCTATTTGCATCATTTTTGTATTGGCAAAATTAGCCAGCATCGGCATAAGGGTTAACCCTTCCAATCCTAAGGCTACCTATGTCAAATGCACAAGGACGCAAAGATCTTCGAAAACCATCTAAACCATGTCATGTTGGTATTCAATGGATAGCTCTCACTGAGTACTCTCATATGAGTACCCATTTGCCAGGGTTTCAGTGATTTTTGAGGATTTTTGCATTATTTTGTATTGGCCAAGTTATTCACCAGCAGCATAAGGGTTAACAACACTCAACATTCATGGAATGATGATATCCATGCTTAACATTGAAATCTGCACATTTTCTAAGGTAGCTTAGCAAATCCAACTTAATGATTTATTTATAACTAATTGTATATTGCCTAACTAATGCATAGATACTATGCTCTCAGGACAGGAAGTACCTGCCATATTGGAATGTATGAGTGTCAAAGAATCCCTTATACCCATGTATATATATATATATATATATATATATATATATATATATATATATATATATATATATATATATATATATATATATATATATATATATATATATATATATATACCGGTATATATATAAATATACATGGGTATTAGTCATTATACACTAAGTGATTCCTTGTATTTACACAAAAAAGTATATGACTTATCCCTATGTACAATAGACATAGCATATCATATGACCTCTAGTTGATTTGCCTGTAGGAATAATTCTGGCCAGATTTGCTACCTGAGTAGTAGCAGGTTTACCTGAGTGCCTTGAGAATAATGGGCTACCGTAGACAATAGCTAGCTATTGTTACAATGACCAGGTATGCCCTAGGTGTACATGGTTGCTTATATAACACTACATATAACCCATAGAGCCAATACTTACAAATCTGAACACATTATGGATACTTACCAATGCCCATTTCTTCCTACAGTGCTTGAAAATTAGCTGAATTAACGTCATTACTTTTTTAACCCATTCACACTCAGGGTGGCCAAAACAGGCCTGACAATTTTTGAAATATGTTTCAAACAAAAAACATTTTTTGGAAAATATTTGAAGGAGAAATGTTAACCAGAAGTCAAATTTCAACTCTACTTCAAATATTTTGTGAATTTTCACTTTATCCCCAAGTTATTTTCAAAAGTGTGGGAGTAGCAGACGATACTTTCTAGAGGAGCTCTGACTGTGAATGGGTTAAACATAGAAAGCATCTGTTGGAAAATCATTGAAAGGGAACTCCTTGTTGAAAAGATCCAATGAATATTACACCTCTATCAACCATGTATTTGCGCATGCATGAGCTGAGTAGTTTCAAATCATAAGAGGAAATATTTTACAAGACTATTATGTTCAATGGTGAATCAAGAGTGAAATCATTAACATAACATGAGAGTTTCGTGCAAGAATCTATAAGGCCAAGAAAAAAATATTGTTTGTTTCCTGTAACGGTCTGAAAAAAAATAGGGTGGGTAGGCTGGTAAAAAATTATTTTTTTTTGCATTATTTTTTGGTCAAAAATGTGTGTTTTATGTATGTTTGTATGTTCTACGTTGATTGGGAGTTAGGAGGGCGGAAAAAATTTAGGGTAGGCATTTTTTTGAATAATAACTTGCTAGAGTAGGGTTACAGGAAACAAACAACTTTTTTTCAGGCCTAAACTATATTTGCCTATAATATAGGCCCAACTCAAAATAGGGTAAGAGTGGGAATAACAGCCCAAGGATGTGGAAGGGATTTTTTTTTAAATTATATTTTTTCGTCACTGTTTCTACCATATTGCGGCTAAGTCATGACTAGCCAGGTGTAACTGATGGATGAAACTGGAATACCTGGCAAAAACCACCACCTAACCCCAAGTCACTGGCAACTTTCTCACATGCCCCAAACAGGATTCAAACCCGTGCAGTGTTGAGATACAGCCAGCAGTCACTGGCAATGCCTTCGACCACACAGCCATCAGGGCAGGCTCTTTGTGGAAGGGAGTCATTATTGGGTATTTCTTTTTTTTCGGAGTTTCCATACTGTCTGGCAAAAATGACAACAATGTCTTTTATACATGAACTTTATGAGAAATGCATGATGGAACGTAATTCACGGCAGTTTATAGAACAACCTTCACTCACCGTTTAGTTATAGTAAATTTTGCATACAAAAAGAATATGCAATGGTTTCAGATGGCAAGGAATCATGGTTATAATAATGATTACATATCACCTATCATACATGCAGTGCCCAAAAAAGGTCTGGCTTGAAATTTTAACCATTTCAATGCTGAGGCTAGTTTCATCCAAAGTGTAAAACCTGCATCTAAAACCTGCCATGTAGGTATTCATTGAATAGCTTTTACTGAGTACTCTTAGATGAGTACCCATGTGCCTGGTTGTTCAATCTTTCTGCAGGTTTAAGCATCATTTTGTACTGGCAACATTGGCCACCAGTGATAGCATCTTTCTGAATATATTTTATTGAAGAACGCCTATCAGGACTGATCCAACAGCCGTCCTTCAGATATTATATAAATTTATGCTTGATTAATTCTATAATGATTATAAAAGTTGTCTTTTCCTGAGAGTTCTCTGCATGAAGGGGTCATTGAGTGCACCGTAGACCCAGTCAGAGGGTTGATTTAATTATCACTGGGTCTCCCTCTTGAGGGTGGAAATTGTCAATTATAATTGTCTCCTGATGGCATGTGACTGTATGTAAGACACGGAATAGATACTGTCACAACGACATGAGTATTGTTGACACTTGATAGACACTGTAACGAGACATATTATTGACACTCGATAGATAATGTTATGACACGAGTATTGATGTCTCGTGATAGATACTGTTAGGAAACCATGAGTATTGGTGGCATGTGATGCATACTGTTACAACAGAACATTGATGCCATGCGGCTATTAGTTGACTCTGGTTGAGGCTAGCATGTTAAGGTTGACCGGCTGGTTTCGAATCCACTTGTGTTTGGTCATCTAAGATTGTATCAACAATTTATTCAAAACAATGACAGCCCTAGATAATAATGATAATGATGATGATAATAATGATGATCATAAAAATAATGATGATGATGATGATGATGATGATGATAATGATGATGATAATGGTAATGATAATTATACTGATAATAATTATAATAATAGTAATAATAATAATGATAATGATAATAATAATAATAATAATAATAATAATAATAATAATAATAATAATAACAATAATAATAACAATAATGATAAAAAAAATTAATAAATAACAATAATGATAATAATAATAATAATAATAATAATAATGATAAAAAAAATAAAAAATAATAATGATAATGATAATAATGATAATATTATCATTATTATTATTATTGTTATTATTATTATTGTTATTATTTAATAATAATGGAAATAATTTTCTATTTCTAAAAGAATTAGAGAATCAAAAGAACTTTGTCTGGGAGAGCTCTATAAGGCATGAATGGGTTAATCCTTTATTGTCTAGATGATGAGGTATGAGCAAATGTTATGATACTAGTATCATAAACTTTTGGTATGCGAGGTCTCTAAGTGCGACATTGCTACACCGGCATGGCACGTCAGCACAGGGTTATCAAAACATGCAAACACGTCGCCAAATACAACATGCACTCTAAAACTTGACAAATTTTCAGGAAGTACATATTAATATTTGTTTTATGAACAAACAGGATGGATATTGAAAATGACAATGTGAGTCTTTAGGATCTGTTTTTATGTGTTGATATGCTTTAGTCCAGACTAAATTATTTTTGGGTTGCCCCATTGTTTAGATATACTCTTTATTTGGCATAAACATCTGATTATCTTGTTAAGGAATATTTGAAATATGAAAAATAAACATTATTAACCTTGTTTTATTTCAGTGTATTTCCTCTTCAGTGATGGATGATCCAACCTACAAAAGCCATGTGTTTACATATAAACAATTCTTCAAAGGCACAAGTCAGATAGTGATATCAAACATTGATAAGGATCAATTTAATTAACTAATGAATTGTCTGTTGTTTCAGGCCGGGGAGTTTTGATGATGAATGCCTGTTGCTATGAAGGTCTCTTAACTAATGAATTGTCTCTGTATTTTCAGACAGGGTAGTTTTGATCATAGTCGCAATGACGGTCTGTTAACTAATGAATTGTCTCTGTATTTTCAGACAGGGTAGTTTTGATCGTAGTCACAATGAGGGTCTGTTAACTAATGAATTGTCTCTGTATTTTCAGACAGGGTAGTTTTGATCGTAGTCACAATGACGGTCTGTTAACTAATGAATTGTCTCTGTATTTTCAGACAGGGTAGTTTTGATCGTAGTCACAATGACGGTCTGTTAACTAATGAATTGTCTCTGTATTTTCAGACAGGGTAGTTTTGATCGTAGTCGCGATGATGGCCTAGAGGGTGGCGGAGTGATACGAGACTCCGGGCGGAGCGGCTCCAGTCACTCCTCACACCGGAACCACCACCACAAGATGCCCAGCTCCGACCGCGGACCTGCAGCACAGTACGGGGGCGCCACTGAGGACCTCTGGGGGACGGACGACCTACGGAAACCCGCCATCTTGAACAACCACCGCTCCAAACCCTTCAAACGGATGCCATCGAACGTAACGACGGATTCGGGTCGGAGTAGTTATATTGATAACGAGGAAATAGGTGACAATGTGGTGAATCCAGACGCCACGGTAACGGCGCAAAATCGGAACTTACAGGTGCATAGTCCGACCGCAGTGGATTCTCAAGGTCATCTGCTACGGGTGCCCACCCCTACGGAGACTTCACCGGGAGACACGGGTGGGGCGCTGAAATCGGGCTCGCTATCTAATTATAATACAATGAGTAGCAGTGGGCGAAAGAGCCCGTCACCTAGTCAGACATCCAGTGTCAGTAAAAGCTCAAGTCATGTGCGACACGCGCCAAAAATTGTGTATAGTCATTCGGAGGAGCGCTTGACGACGACAAGAGGAAGTCGTCCAATATTCCCGTCATTGCCTTATTCGCCGTACGGGTCGCCAACGGCGTCGCCACGGTTACGGCGGCAGCCTACGCGGGAATCCCGAAGTGTGTCTATCTCGGACAGCGATGGGTACACGCAACTAAATCAATACAAACTCAAAGATGAAATAGGAAAGGTGAGTTGAATTTGAATTTGAATTTTGTTTTTCGTCACATTTATGCCAATTGTCGCTTATTCATGACTAGCCAGTTGTAAGTGGTGGAGGAAACCGGAGTACCCGGCGAAAACCACTGTCTAGCCCCAAGTCACTGGCAACTTTCTCACATGCCCAGGCCGGGATTCGAACCCAGGCAGTGGTGAGAGACAGCGTGCGGTCAGTGGCGGCGCCTTAGACCACACGGCCGTTAGAGCAGGCCCCAAGGAAATGTGAGATGATTTGATTCATTATTGAGCTGGAATAACACTTCCTTTATTTTCATCGACTGAAACTTTCAATTTTTCCTTGTTTTTGAAATGTAGTTTCATACTTTAATATACACTTAAAATATATTATGTCATATTGAAATATATTGTGTCATATTTCATTATATTGATACAATAAAATCTTAAGATAAGGTTTTTGAAATGTAGTTTCATACTTTAATATACACTCAAAATATATTATGTTATATTGAAATATATTATGTCATATTTCATTATATTGATACGATATAATCTTAAGATAAGGTAAAAGCTACGGATGTTGATACAAATATTGCTACAAATTTATATCGAATGATACTGGTTTAGATACAAATATTGCTGCAGAAATGATATAAAAATGTTTGAGTAGCTGACAAATTCCTTTTGCAATGGTTACAGGGCACGACGTTAACTTTTGCAGCGACTTGCCCCGTAGGGCAAGTGAGATTCAATTTTCACTTGCCCTACTCCAACTTTCACTTGCCCTTGAAAACTTGTATGTTTGATAATATTTTATTTAAAACTCAGTAGAACATGGTTCTGGCATGTGAAAGCGTATTTTCAAGGACAAAATATGGCTTGGATGCCAGACCATGAAACTTGCCCACATTCTCAAAAGTAAACCTGAAATATACAAAGCATACTTTCCCAGTAGGGCAAGCAAGATGCAGTTTTCACCTGCCCCAGAGCTATAATTTACGAATTCTACTTGCCCGGGGCAATGGGGCAAGCACCAATGTCGAGCCCTGTGGTTAATTCCAACTGGTTTAAATTGGAACATACCTTTTGTGCATTCATCGATATCTTTACTTTGGTTATGAATTGGAAGCACATTTTTATGATAAATCATTTAACCCTTATGCTGCTGCTGGCTAATTTGGTCAATACAAAATGATGCAAAAAACCTGAAAAATGACTGAAACCCTGGCAAATGGGTACTCATATGAAAGTACTCAGTAAGAGCTTTCAAATGAATACCAACATGACAGGGCTTCGATGTTTTTCAAAAATATTTGCGATCTTGTGCTTTGGATGAAAGTAGCCTCAGCATTGGAACAGTTAAGACGATTTTTGTGATTACCAGACAAACTCACACTTCTATCAACTCATGACAGTTATGATAAACCAATAATGATAAGAACAGTACTGAAGGTCAATTGTCAAGCATGAAATTATTCTTGAAATTGTCGTCTGGATCTTTGATACTTTTGACATTATCTTGGAAATTAAGAATCATTTTACAAAAGATTTGAAGGAGAGTTGTTGGAAATGTTCTGAATAACATTTCCCCTTCAAATATTCTCCCAACTAAGCTTTTGCCTAAAAGATTTTACCGAATGTGTCAGGCTGTTTTGGCAGTCATGAGCATTAATGGGTTAACCCTTTTGCTGCTGGTGGCTAATTTGACTAATTAAAAAGATGCATAAAACCTGAAAAATAGCTGAAACCCTGGTACATTGGTACTCATCTGAGAGTACTCAGAGAGAACTTTCCAATGAATATGAACATGACAGGGTTTAGATGGTTTTCAAAAATCTTCGCATCCTTGTGCTTTGAACGAAAATAGCCTTAGCATTGGAAGGGATCATATGTTTGATGAAAATTACTGTTCCTGATGCTATGTTTTTTTTTCATTCCTAGGGGTCTTATGGAATTGTTAAACTTGCCTACAATGAAGAAGATGATACACATTATGTAAGTTTACTTTTTTCTCTTTTATCTCTCATAGAAAAAACGATAGATAAAGGCATGGGAATTAAGTGATGGATAGATCATTGAATGTTGTGATATTTTGAATAAATCATTCATATGTACATATATCATAGGCGTTGTGTTTTGCTTGTCAACAAGCTTTTACAATAAAAGTCTATTAATATAGCATTTTGATATTTATATTGATTATAGTATCCATATTATTCTCTTAGTTCATGTTGCTGTTATTGTTGTTTTTGCCATGAAGCGTTCTGAACCATTAGCGATAGGCTATGTAAATTTCCCACCAGTTTTAACCATGTG
>OZ012691.1:35406489-35413123 GCA_963942565.1 Maea johnstoni
GCCAATGCTCTCCGATCGGCAATCATTGAGGTGTGCGGTAAAACGGAAGATCGCCAATACCCCTACTTCAGAAAAATTTCCCAACCTCTATCCGCACAGTGCACTTAATCGGAAGAATACGGTAAGTACAACATTTTAGAACCCAGGAGAGGTGCTCTGACTGTATTGTAATTCTTATTCAGAGAAAATGGTCTGGTGCATGTGGATATAATGGAAACAATATTTTGTGAAATATGCAACTGAAAGTTTTTTCCCATTGTGTTTTACAAATTCTCTTAATTTTCGTCAAATATTACCTGATTTGATGAGTAATATTGGAAGCTGTCTGAGCATGCAAAATGGGCTATCACTGTGCCTGATTTGGGAGGGTGAGAAGAAAAGCTGACATGGTCTCACATGGGTTAGAAAAGGGGGTGTTCTGTTGGAGAAGTGGGTAAGAGAAGGGAGTGTTCTGTGGGGGGAAATGGGTGAGAAAAGGGGGTGTTCTGTGGGGGGAAGTGTGTGAGAAAAGGGAGTGTTCTGTGGGGGGAAGTGGGTGAGAAAAGGTGGTGTTCTGTGTGGGAAGTGTGTGAGAAAAGGGGGTGTTCTGTGTGGGAAGTGTGTGAGAAAAGGGGGTGTTCTGTGGGGGAAGTTGGTGAGAAAAGGGGGTGTTCTGTGGGGGAAGTTGGTGAGAAAAGGTGGTGTTCTGTGGGGGGAAGTGGGTGAGAAAAGGGGGTGTTCTGTGGGGGGAAGTGGGTGCGAAAAGGGGGTGTTCTGTGGGGGGAAGTGGGTGAGAAAAGGGGGTGTTCTGTGTGGTAAGCGTTGAGAAAAGGGGGTGTTCTGTGTGGGAAGTGGGTGCGAAAAGGGGGTGTTCTGTGGGGGAAGTGGGTGAGAAAAGGGGGTGTTCTGTGAGGGAAGTGGGTGAGAAAAGGGGGTGTTCTGTGAGGGAAGTGGGTAAGAAAAGGGGGTGGTCTGTGTGGGAAGTGTGTGAGAAAATGGGGTGTTCTGTGGGGGGAAGTGGGTGAGAAAATGGGTTGTTCTGTGGGGGGAAGTGGGTGAGAAAAGGGGGTGTTCTGTGGGGGGAAGTGGGTGAGAAAAGGGGGAGTTCTGTGAGGGAAGTGGGTGAGAAAAGGGGGTGTTCCGTGAGGGAAGTGGGTGCGAAAAGGGGGTGTTCTGTGGGGGAAGTGGGTGAGAGAAGGGGGTGTTCTGTGAGGGAAGTGGGTGAGAAAAGGGGGTGTTCTGTGAGGGAAGTGGGTGAGAAAAGGGGGGTGTTCTGTGGGGGAAGTGGGTAAGAAAAGGGGGTGTTCTGTGTGGGAAGTGGGTGAGAAAAGGGGATGTTCTGTGGGGGGAAGTGGGTGAGAAAAGGGGGTGTTCTGTGGGGGTAAGTGTGTGAGAAAAGGGGGTGTTCTGTGCGGGAAGTGGGTGAGAAAAGGGGTTGTTCTGTGGGGGGAAGTGGGTGAGAAAAGGGGGTGTTCTGTGAGGGAAGTGGGTGAGAAAAGGGGGTGTTCTGTGGGGGGAAGTGGGTGAGAAAAGAAGGTGTTCTGTGGGGGGAAGTGGGTGAGAAAAGGGGGTGTTCTGTGGGGGGAAGTGGGTGAGAAAAGAAGGTGTTCTGTGGGGGGAAGTGGGTGAGAAAAGAAGGTGTTCTGTGGGGGGAAGTGGGTGAGAAAAGAAGGTGTTCTGTGGGGGTAAGTGGGTGAGAAAAGAAGGTGTTCTGTGGGGGGAAGTGGGTGAGAAAAGGGGGTGTTCTGTGGGGGGAAGTGGGTGAGAAAAGAAGGTGTTCTGTGGGGGTAAGTGGGTGAGAAAAGAAGGTGTTCTGTGGGGGGAAGTGGGTGAGAAAAGGGGGTGTTCTGTGGGGGTAAGTGGGTGAGAAAAGGGGGTGTTCTGTGGGGGGAAGTGGGTGAGAAAAGAAGGTGTTCTGTGGGGGGAAGTGGGTGAGAAAAGAAGGTGTTCTGTGGGGGTAAGTGGGTGAGAAAAGAAGGTGTTCTGTGGGGGGAAGTGGGTGAGAAAAGGGGGTGTTCTGTGGGGGGAAGTGGGTGAGAAAAGAAGGTGTTCTGTGGGGGTAAGTGGGTGAGAAAAGAAGGTGTTCTGTGGGGGTAAGTGGGTGAGAAAAGAAGGTGTTCTGTGGGGGTAAGTGGGTGAGAAAAGGGGGTGTTCTGTGAAGGAAGTGGTTGAGAAAAGGGGGTGTTCTATGGGGTAAGTGGGTGAGAAAAGGGGGCGTTCTGTGAAGGAAGTGGGTGAGAAAAGGGGGCGTTCTGTGAAGGAAGTGGGTGAGAAAAAGGGGTGTTCTGTGGGGGAAGTGGGTGAGAAAAAAGGGGTGTTCTGTGGGGGAAGTGGGTGAGAAAAAGGGGTGTTCTGTGGGGGGAAGTAGCAATTGGCAATGATATGCTATTGCTATCTGAGTACCTGAAAATAGACAGGTAGACATGAACATTGACGCTGACACAATCATGGTCATCTGCCAAACAGTAGGTGGAGGACGTGAAAGTCATCCTCTTATTAACACATTGATGCTGGCTGTGACCAAAGGCACCTTGACTACTTGGTGAAATATATTGGAAATGTATAGATAGTAGGGCTGTCATTGATGAGAAATATTTATCGATTCAATAATCGACAAAATTATTACCGATACGCTACTTCGATTTGATTCAGCGAATCAAATTCAAAATGAATGAAAACCAGCAATGTGCTCAAGAGGAATTATTGTGGTTTGCATGTGGGGGCAATTTTTTGACATATTGATCACAGCCCTAACACATACACATTCATTAGTGTGAATTTTGGGATAAATGGAATGGAAGCACACATTTGTCTTAGGGAGTTAATGCTGTTCAAGCTCTATTTTCCTGAAAAAATATTTTTTTACCTAATTTGCATATGAATCGATATCTTGTACCTTTTTCCATATCGATAATCGATATCGATTCATCGATACGAGCGGTATCAATGACAGCCCTAATAGATAGAAATATACACTGGATAGCGTTGAATATAACTATAAGCCATTGTCCACGGTTCTTATTGATTCTTTTTTTCAATCAAACACATTTATTTTGAAAGAAATTGCCTTCACTTACAAGAATTCACTAAAGTTTTGGTCTATCCTAAGTAGGAAGGCATGAATGGTTTAATGTCTGTGGTTGTCTTTAACCCTTCCAATGCTGAGGCTACTTTCATCCAAAGCATACAGATGCAAAGGTATATTTTTGAAAAGGATGGTTTTCGAAAATCTTTGCATTTTTCTACCAGGGACGTAAGTAGTCTCAGCATGGAAAGGGTTAGCCTTGTTATGTTGATATTCATTGGATAGCTCTCATTGAGTACTCTCATATGAGTACCCATGTGCTAGGGTTTCGGTCATTTTTCCAGTTTTTTTGCATCGTTTTGTATTGACCAAATTAGCCGTCGGCAGCGTAAGGGTTGGGTTAATGATTGTGATAGATCTCTTTGCACCTGTGCCTCACCTGAGGGCGTCGGCCAATTAGCACCTGCGGACATGCCTGATAATCCCTGATAAATCCCTGATAATCCCTGATAAGTGGAGTATTAGGATTCCACCTCTCATGTCTCCATCTGATTGTGGGATCAGAGTGCTCTAAGCTGATTTGTGTCTATATTGGACGATTGGTGGCTCTATCACCGATATCGAAGCCTCTGTCTGGAAGAACCCCATGACTTGTTAGAATATAAATTTGGCCAATACAAAATGATACAAAAAAGTTGAAAAATGACTAAAACCCTGGCATATGGGTACTCATATGAGAGTGCTCAGCGAGAGCTATCCAATGAATACCAACATGACAGTGTTTCAGTGTTTTTCAAAAATCTTTGCATTCTTGTGCTCTGGAAGAAAGTAGCCTCAGCATTGGAAGGGTTAAGCTGATTTGTGTTTATTTCGGACGATTCCTGGCTCTGTCGCAGATATTGAAGTCTCTGTTTTGAAATATCCCGTGAATTGTTGAATCACATGACAGGAATGTCTCTTTCCACTTTTGGAACACATCTTTGGCTTCTTCTGTAACATTCTTGGAGGTCAAAGATATTTCTCCAAAATAGTCATGGTGGCTTTGGTCTCAGCGAGGATTAACGGGTTAATAAGAACATGATTTACACTTCCTCTGCCCTCTCAGCCATGGTTGGCAGATGACCATGATGCTGTCACCGTCAATGTTCATGTCTACCTATCTATAGTAAGGTTCGCAGGTGGCAGTAACATTTTGCCAATTGGGAGGGCGTTTTTGGACTACAGTCATTAATGGGTTAATTTGGTCAATAAAAAATGATGCAAAAATGTTTAAAAAATGACTTGCTACTAACATGCTAAAAGCTTACAATGCGATGTTTACCCTTAAGCTGGTGCTGGTTAAAGTGGCCATTACAAAATGATGCAAAAAAACAGAAAAATGGCTGAAACCCTGGCATAATTAGGTACTCATCGGTTAGTTCGCAGCAAGAGGTATAATCCAATCACTACCAACATGACAGGGTATAGATGGTTTTCAAACATTTCGAAACTGGCATTTTATACCAGGGACATTAAGGTAGGCTCTGGATGGAAAGGGTTGAAGGCATGGTCTTAGCCAGCAGGGCGTCTGGGTGTCTTTTTGGACACCCAAAAGCACCCCTCAGGACACCCAAAATATTTTGTGAGGAATTTCTTAAAATGTCAATCTTAAGCAATAAGCATATAGTTGAATTTTTTCATCTCCATATAATTCCCATGACATTGTATAAGGATAAAATGCCTTATTTTGATAAATGAATACATGGTTATGGTTGAAATCTGAGCATATTGTGGTCCCCCTTAAAAAATTGGATGCCCAAAATTTTACAATGGCCAATTTTAGGCACCCAGTTTCTAAATCCTGGCTTAGACCCTGAAGGTGATGAGTTCCCATTGTCCAATGATTAGAGGAGTGTACCTGAGTGCACCTGTGGGATCGGTCGTTAATTCTTAATAAGAGTGAGCAAGGTTTGTGGTGATAATAACCCGGGGGCCGTAAGCTGCTTTGTGTGGATTAATTATTGAGTACATGTATTAGATCTGATCAATGTAAAATCCTGCCTGAAGGCTCCCTGAAGCCACCCAGAAAAGGCCTTGCCTATTTGGTGATATGTCTTTGACCATGGAAAATATTTCAAAAATAGTTGCCCATCAATTGTAAAGAATATCACTTATTTATTACTTCCATCACTTTCCTATGTTCATATAATATTTCTGGATTGAAAAAGACTCTTTGGATGTGAATGGGTTAACCCATTAACACTCAGAACAGCCGAAACAGGCCTGATGGTTTTGGAGATATTTTACTTACAAACACATTTTTTGGAAAACATTTGAAGGAGAAAGGTTTATCAGAAGCCACACAATAATATTCGTCCAAATATTTTTCAAAGTTTCGCATGATTCCCAAGTTATTTCCAAAAGTATGAGAGTAGCAGGCGATACTTTCTAGAGGTACTGTGAATGGGTTAAATATTTTCCACAATAGATGTCTCAAAAATCAGGTGTAGAATTATGGCGCTGTTTTCTCAGTGGGGAAATAATACCAGCCTGATTTGATGCAATCTTAGAATGATGGACTAATCTGTTGTTCTACTCTGATAAAAGGTCCACAAGCATTTTGGTCGTGTCACATTTCACCCCTAATATGCTTTGGTGCTAAAACAATGGAGCGCATTATCTTTAATCTGGCGGAGGGTCTCATGTTCCAAATGCCAGGTAGTTCCTCTACGGGCCTCCAGGGGGCACTGTGCCTGCTAGCGACGTGATTTGATAACCTGAGCATCCTGTCTGGCCTTTGTGGAGGCGGAGGCTACAGTTTTTTTCTGAGATAAACATCTGCTAAAAGAGCCTTTGGGACAACTAAGTGCTAAAACAACACCTGTTCACATTTGCTGTCAGGCCCATTACAAACTATGACTGCTATCTAAGAGATAAACATTTCCATTAACCCTTTCAATTCTATGGCTACCTTCGTCCAAAGCCCAAGGATTTAATGATTTTTGATAATTATCCAAACCTTGTCATGTTGGTATTCATAAGATAGCCCTGCCTGAGTACTCTCCGATGAGTTACCAATGTGCCAGGGTTTTAGCCATTTTAAAGTTTTTTTGCATCATTTTGTATTGGCCCGAATTAGCCATCTGCAGCATAAGGGTTAAAATTGTTTTGAAAGCATATAGCATGTTAGTGGACTGTTAGTCAGTGTGAGGAAGGAACCTATCTCTCTAAAGGTACCATGGGCAACTCGCCAACTACTAGGGTCGTGCCCCTGGTATAGTGTGGTGTGTGTTTGGCAGGATATGCGTTGTTTTCAACAGCTAAGGTCATAATTGCACTTACGAGAGAAACTTGGAATGGGAAAAGGTTTCTCTAACTCTCTGCGATCGCAAAGCTTCTTTGTATTGCACAGTTATCATGCCGCAGAATTCATTTGACTGAATGGAGTTGATCCTATTGGATATGAAGATCCCTCTCCAAATATTTTTCAAATATTATAGTATCAAATTGATGAGATATGTTGAGAGTCCTCAGACCAAGTGAGAATGTATTCATTGTTTATTTTTTTGTTCAATTTCAATGAAGTGTTAATTAGCAGTGTCCATTCACACTTACAAATATTACGTTATTGAATTGATGCGATATAATAAA
>OZ012691.1:35413323-35433323 GCA_963942565.1 Maea johnstoni
TCAAAAATTTGTTGCAAAGCTTTTAAAACAGTTGTAGATATCTGATCGATAGAAAAAGAAGAGTGTTGATACAGCTGATTGCATTACACCCCATATTCTTGTTTACTTGCACAGTTACAAAAGAAACAGAGGTCTGGTCAGAAGAGATCATATCGCACATCATGTACCATGTTATATTTTGTTACTGACAAAAGTGTCATAAGACAGTATAGTATAAGTGAGGTCCACGTCAGTAGACTTTAGAAGATTTTAGTAGATTTCTGAAGGATGTTATTTCGTGTAGATGATTTGTTAAGGGCTGTCACAGTTAGCAATGTTAGATGTACTTTGCTACATTTTCTGTTTAGCACTTGTACAGATTTGCAGTGTTCTCTCTGATTCTTTTGATAATCAGTCTTGTATTAAGATCCTTGATCCTAGCAATTGTGTCTGCCAGGACCAATATGTCGGTCGGTTTAGATAGGGTCTTGTAGGATATGCATTGATGAGGTGAATTGGATTCTAGCACTATCCTGTCCAGAGGGATTTCTTTGATGGTTTGCAGTAAAGCAGGACTAGGGTCGCATATGCTACAGGAGAGACCAATGAAGCCATTTGGGAACATGGACAGGAATCGTGAGGCAGCCACAGGTCCACCAGTGTAATCTAGGAGATGTATAGGATGGTTCTGTCCAACAGTAGACCTGATAATGTTATATGTCATTTCACACATGTTGGTGTTGAAGATCCTCACTGGTTTGAGGGTGGGCTTGGCCAACAAGAGAAAATTCTCTAGGGTGACTACCTGACTCTTGAGTAGTGCGGACCCAGGTCTGCCATTCAAACCCAACCCACCCACAGCCGCCACTCTATGGTTCTTGATGTTGTTAGCCACAAAATTGTAGTATTCTCTATTGGGATAGCCAGTCATTCCCATATCTACACCAAAAGATACCCTTATGTCTGTATCATTCATGGTCTGTCTGATTTGTGGGATGTCTGTCCTTGGGTCGGTAAAGCTGGTTATAACGCAGCCTAGTGCATGGGGTGGGTTCTCTCTTGCTAGAGGAGGAAAGAAGGCTAAGCAGCCTGTATAGAAGTAGGACCTGTAAATGGCGTTGATGTCACAGTTTGTGTCTATGATGGTTACACCACCAATGTTGTGTCCTCGTCCACTGATGTTACCGTGAGTTCTGAGGTACAGTAGTATCTCTGTCAATGTCTTCCAGTGGAAGAGTTCTGAGACTCTTGTCGGGTTCTGGGAGCTATAGCTAAGTTGTGATGTTTGGTTGTACCACCTGTCGATTTCTTCTAAGAAGAATTGTTCTTTCTCTGAAAATCCAGAGACACTTCTGACCTGCAGTTTAAGTTCAATGACCTTCTGAAGGACATGTTTTGGTGAGGGTACCCCAAAGTCCTCGCACAAGTAAGCTATGAAGTCAACATGTCTGTCTATGAATGCCTCTCGGTGGAAGAGGGGAACAAATGTTCCCCCACATTGAAAAATTTGTATGGCCCCATGGTATTGTTGACATACCCAACAAGTCTGATCGCCTAGGACCCCCCACCAACACTTTAAATGTGCTGTAGCCAGATGGGTCTTTAAATTTTTGTTTTCTTGATTGCAGAGTCTGCATTTTCTGATGTATCTTTTGGCTATAATAATTTGTCTGTCGCTGTGTTGGGTGTCTGTTGTCTGAGTATTTGTCTTAGAGGTGTTCTGTTTTGCATGTTTAGAGGGTAGGTTTGTGTTGTCTGTCATAAGTCTGATTCTTTTGATCTTATCAGTTAGAACATGTCTCAGATCATCTTTGTTGCTGTCTAGATTATCTATGTGTCTTAGGTCATCTATGTTGCTGTCAGTGGTGTCAGCATTCTGGTCTTCTATTGTCCACTCGATTTTTTTGATTTTTGGTTTCTTTTTCAGAGGCTCTTCCCCTATACAGCACTTTCTCTTAAAGTCATTACTGACTCCTTCACCAATTTCTTGCAACCTGTCTCTATTTAATTTTGTTCTTTTAAGTGTAAATAGATTGCGTCGGAGTTGCTTGTTCTGAGTGTATGCTGCAGCATGATCAGAGGCAGTGGAGTCAGAGTTAGAGTTATTCTCGTCAGTAGATGAGATAGTACTGTCCAGTGAAATAGTAGATCTGGTATTTGTCAGGCTCATTGAGCTACTAGGTGTATTTGTGATGTTGTCTTTAACAGGTGTACTAAAATTGGGTGGGTTTTCTGGAATGATAATAATTTGTGAATCCGAAGTCAGTGTGTTCTTTTGTTCAGTGGGTTTTATGGGAGGTCTAGCTTGTGGCCACATTTTGGACAGAAAGTCTTGTGGAAATGTTTTTTCTAGAATAGGTGTGGGTGGTGGTCTCTTGACAGAGTTACTAAGGGCCACTTTTGTTCTGTCCAGATCTTCTTTTGTCAAGTTGTAGTCATCTATCTCTATGTCAGAGTTTCTGGCAAAGTCAGTAAAGTCTGGAATTAAAGGAAATTTATATTTGTCAGTCTGTTTTGTATGGCTGAGGGTATTGTGGGGTATAATGTCAGTCTGTTTTGTATAGCTGAGAGTATGATGGCCATCACCAGTAGATGCGGCTGTGAGTGGGCTTGGTTCTGTTATTGTGACATTTGGGGTAGGATCTGCCACAAAAGAGTAAAGGCTGTCACATTGTTCCCCCTCAGACAGTTTATCCAGTATTACTCTGCTGTGGGAAGTGATGTCTTTAAGGGTAATATCCGATCTTGAATTTAACATATTCTGGTTGGTATTGTCTGTAGTGGTGGCATTAACTACAGAGTCATTACAGGTGAGACTGTCATTTGAAGACTCATCCACTAGATATGGGACAATGGAGGTTCTAGTTGGATGTAAAATCTTACAGGCAGGAGTCTTTGGTGGATTCCTTTCATCTTTTTTCACTTTTATTAGTCTCTGTGTGGTTTGGGAGTTTTCAGCACACAAGCCCGTCTGTATTGTGAAGTTACCATGCTTCTTTATCAGGTCTAGTGGGCTTTTATTTTTAAGCATTTGGAGATCAGGGATGTCTAGGAGACCTCTGTGTGCATGGGTGGGAAGGCGTGATTCTGTGTCTTGATTGTGCAGTGATAATCTCTCGTCCATCTGTGCAAAAAGAAATTCATTGTTAGAAAAAGTGCAGAGGTGCAGTATTAGTTTTTTTTTGTTTTTTTTTAGGGAGATAACAAGTATATAAAACCCCAAGACCAAGTTTATGTGCCCTTTACATAGCAATTTTTATGTGTTCTTTACAGAGAAATACAAGTGAGAGTCATCTGAGATACTTTAAACTGATTAAAAAAAATTGGCCTTACTCTTGTACTCTTTACAGAGAAGTTTTTATATGCTCTTTACAGAGAAATACAAGTGAGAGTCATCTGACATACTTTAAACGGATTTAAAAAAATTGGCCTTACTCTTGTACTCTTTACAGAGAAGTTTTTATATGCTCTTTACAGAGAAGTACAAATAAGAGTTATCTAAAGATATTTTAAAGCTAAGCAAGTAATGGCTTTAGCCGAATACAGAAATCACCTAGACTCTAAATTTCAAACAAAGTAAGTTTTCATAAGTAAAAACTTTTCCTATTTTAGCATATATAAGCCTAGTCTACCCTGCAAGTGTTTGACCATTACTCTACAAATGTAGGGTTACACTGTTCTTACTCTTCTTGACCTTGGTTTACTTGCCCTTGATCAAGATTTTCTTGATTTGCCTGGTTTAGGTAGTTTAACTCCTCATTAGGCTCCGGTTGCTCTGGGGCTACCTGATTTGGTTGGGGAGGACTGGGCTGGGGCTGGCTCTGCTGTGAGGGAATTTGGGGTGAACTCTGTTGGGGTTGCCTCGCTTGTGACTGGTTTTGTTGTGGCTGGCTACTCGCTACTGATTGTTGCTGCTGAGCTCTAACTTTCTTTCTTGCCTTTGCTATTTCGTGATAAGTAGGATTTACAGCATGCACTTTAAGCCATCTAGTGGCACTTGGAGCCTTTCTCTCTATCCATACTTTCCCCTTGGCATTATCACAAACCCTAACATGTAACTGTTCTTTCTCTCTCATAACTGCTGCTACACCATAGAGATCTGCTCTCTCTTGTCTGGCTTTCGGGGCAAGGTCAGTTTTAACAGAGAATCTGGTGTTATTCTCCTGATTGTATTTATACAGACCAGCAGCAGCTTTTAAGAGGGCTTGTCTGTCCTCCCATAGAACGAAAGCGATAATAATTGGTCTTCTGGGCTTGTTATGATCTCCTACCCTATGGGGATTCTTAAAAAGCCAGTTTTCGGGGATGTCAGGGTTAAGTTTGAGAGTGTTAGTGCAGAAGTTAGTGATTACTTCGAATAGATTTTCTTTACTATTTTCTTCGACACCATAAATCCAAACATTCATCTTTCTACCTCTCTGTTCATTGACTTCGTCTTTGACGTGCCTAGATTGCTTCCAATTTTCTAAGTACTCAATGCGCCCGTTTGTAGAATCGATAATGGCCATCCTCTCTTCTAGTTCTTCAGACAACCTTATAACCTGACGTTGTTTTTCCAATAATTCTTTCTGCATTTCGTCTAACTGAGCAATTTTTGTCATAACCTCTTTGACGGTTGCATCTAAAACTGCATGATTCTGGTTGACTGAGTCTACTGAATTTGAGAGAATGGCCAGCTTTTCATCTACCTGGTTATGCTTAGTTTCATAGCGGCTCATGGTCTCCTCTAGGTTTGACAACCCTACATTAAGAGTCTCCGTAAGGGAGTTTGTTTTTTCACTCTGTACTTTGAAATTCTCAGAGAATTCTTTGAATTTGTCTTTCATCATTTTGGCTAACTCAGATATACTCATTTCATCGGTTACCTCTTGTTGCAAATCCAGTACCGCTGAGTTTTCGCTAACCATCTCGTCGAAGTTATCGGCGTTTTCATTCTCGTCTGAACGAAGCGACATTTTTTTTGGTACTTAAGTGCATAAAATCACCCGAAAATGCTATTTTTCCATACAGTTTCTCATCTTTATGTCCATCAATGCATATGGTATATATTCAGAACATTACATTTTATTATAGAAAACTGTCCTAGACTGTAATGAGCCCATGTAATGATATCAACCTAAGATAATCGATAGTGGTATCCAATTTTAGGTATGTCTGGGTAAAAATGGCTGAAAATGATAAAAATATGCCTTTTCTTGGAATTCTGTAATGATATCTGTATCATATGAGTCAGTGTTATCACATCTGGTTCAAATATGGATCAGATGAGTATTCTAAAGATTAAACATTTACAGTGACCTTACCAAGTGATCCACTATAACTACATTAGGGACTTTTTTCAACCTAAAATAGACAAAAAAATTAGCATTTCTTAAAAGTGCTAGTACATTTAGGTGTATTTGTAAATGGACATAATATACAACTTGGATAAGCTATGTGGTTTTTTTTTGGATACAGTATTCATGAAATTCATCCCTTGGTGGACATTACAACACTTTTGGGAAAAAAATACCTGAATTAGGTGATCTTTTACACGGGAAGTCCCCTACAGTGGTGGTGTCCTGATAACCTATCAACTTATCCTAGTTATTCAGACTATAACTGGGATTAGTGTTTCTTGATACCCCCTCTGAATATCATATGATTGTTGCCTTACAAATATGTATTACCTAGTTGTCTTCACTTTCACTGTCCTCACTGGCATCTACTTCTATATTTGGACAAAGGTATTCAGTGTTGTTGCAGGAACAGGAATCTATGCATGGAAGTCCACTTTTGAGACACTGGCATTTCCCTGGCTGTGAACAGTCTTTGTCTGTACAATACATATGGGTGACATCCAAAACTTTGATTGGTGCTGGGTCTTTCAAGAACATCTTTGCTTCTAGTTGACCATCCACACTGGTGACCCAGCCATGGCCGATCAGACTTGGAATCTCTGGAGCAGGCTCATGGCTGAGACACTAGATAGCAGTCTGATACCGTGCACGTAGCACATGCTGCTGGAAAGCATCATCTGTAGGTGGCAGTGCATGTGCTGGCTTGTCAGTTGTGGTTGCAAGCTTATACCTCAGTTCATCAAGAGAACTGCATGACTGACCCTTCAGTCCATAAAGACATAGAACAAAAGATCTCGCCAGCTCTACTACCGTATTGACACCTGCTGAAAAATCACCAAATCTGACAGCTTGACAACACATTCTATATATTTTGAGTCAGCTTATTGAATGCAGTTTGCTTCCTAATCTTGAAAAAAGAACTGGTCGTGTCACGTCCTGTGAGTGTATTTTATCATACTACTCTGGACTTCTAAAGGCTGGCTACCTGTATCTTATCCTGATACCCTGGAACTCCTATAGGCTGGCTTTCTATATCTATATCTATGCCTGTACCTCTTACACATATTAATGCTTGGTACTTATATCCCCAACCCTGTAATTATCCCAATTCCTTTAGGGTTATATAAGAGTATCTCATACCAGCTATAACTGCTAACTGCTATCAGCCTCAAGAGTTTGGGTACCTCCATTCCACCTTATACCAGATGGAACTATAGGTTAAATATAAGTGTGTGTGGAGGGGGGGGGTACTTATGTGCAATTCTGGTCATTATCCTAAGCCCTAAAATGTAAGATATGTGTTCCCTTACCAGCTATGTACCTCATCAATCTATTACCCTAAATCTTTACATATTACATACTTGATATCCATACCAGCTATTACCCTCAAGCCTTTCAGGTCATGTAGGATAGGTTATTATATCTCATATCATCATACTAATAGCTAAGTAACTGTATCTCATAGCTAAAGTAG
The DNA here is from genome assembly GCA_963942565.1 of Maea johnstoni. Lineage (NCBI taxonomy): Eukaryota > Metazoa > Annelida > Polychaeta > Spionida > Magelonidae > Maea > Maea johnstoni. The sequence continues at coordinate 35,420,116 of OZ012691.1, forward strand.
CTCATTTAGGACATATGACCCTTGCTACTTGTAACCCTATACAACAATAGACTTTGTACCTGTATACCATCCTACCTTCTACCCTCAAAGTAATATGGTTTGGGACCTGAAACCCATACCAGCAGGTACAGCAGGGATGAGGTAATGATATTTATTTTTAAGGGTTCCGGTCAATGGCTAGGATAAGGTAAAGGTACCCAGCTGCTTAGGGATTTGGTATTAGGTTGGATTATATACGGATACCAAATCTCTTAGGGTTAAGGAAAACAGAAAAGGGATAGGATACAGTTACTCATCGTTATGCTTCTTAGGAGGGTTGCGCTGGGTTCAACTTTTGATACAGCTTGATATTCAGACAATGTAGTTTGAATGCTTCATGCCAACCTAAAGGCTGTATAGCTAGTATGTGAGGGGGGGGGGGGGGTACAGGTGTCCATGGTTGCACCCATTCAGGCATATTGGAGGATCTATTGAGTGTGTTTGATAATCAGGTAGTATGGTTTGAATGCTGCCTGTCAACAATGTGTGTTGGTCTTTGTGAGTTACAGTTACGATTTATGGCGCAAAACACTGTCCTATGTGGCACAAAAATGTCCTATGCTTTCCTTCTGATGATGAATGGGGCTCCCTCACATATGTCGAATGGTCAAAATCATTTAGCAAGAAGAATGCAAGCAACAGGAAAACAGCATCATGTCACAAAAGAGGTTTAATACAGCACTTAGGGTCACTTTCTCAAAATTACTTGACTTCTGACACTAAAATTTCATTTTAAAGCAATATTTTGTAAAATTCAGTAGTCCCAGGCAACTGGGCTATCAATTTGATAAGCCCATGAAGATTCAGCCCAACAGCAGTCTATTCTGATCTTCTGACTGTGTTAAAATCACACACTGGCATTGACTTATTACATTTATTGTAGTAAAACTACATTTTGAGACCTTTGGCCTTCTAGATTATCTTCTGAATAGGGGGGAGCTGAAATAAAACAATTGATATGTATCCAGCTATGACTAATTTCAATTGTAGAACACCTGCAGTGTCCCATACTAGCTTTGAATACCTTTTCAGTAGTATTGTTATTTGAACTGTGATATCTAGCCTAGAACTGGATTTTTACCAAATTTTGGTAAAATTTTGTTGTCCCGGGCAACTGGGTAATCCATTTTTTTCAGCACAATCAGTCTTTGTCATGTTTGAACTATTTCTAGTGCCAAATATGTGTTAAATGAACATTTAAGATTTTTTTAAATATTTTTCAGCATTTTAAGCTATTTTTCGGTTATCTTTTCAATATAGGGGTAGGGGACAAGGAAGTCCCTTAAAATCACGCTCGAACAACCAATGGAGCTCATTTTTGTTTTATTAAGCAGATAAGAGGTTGCTTGTAATTTAGTTACATAATATTGGGTGGTTTTGTACTCATTTGACCACTAAAAACTTAAAGTTTGTGAAAACTTTAAAAAAAACTGCAAAAAAACAGCATTTTTTGAGATGTTTTTTAAATTATTTTCCAAGGATAGGAATACAGTGCTTCTGGAAGGTATTTGGTAATTGTACCTGTTGATCATTTGACCAGCATAGCAAATTGGAGTATCCCAGAGAATTGCAAGTGTCCATACCACCCCAACTTAGAAAATGTCACCCCCACCCCTAAGATGAGGGAGGTACAGACCTTCAATTGGCCCTCCAGGGCATATGTACCCGCGATATAAGTGCAGACAAGCTGAACTGAACAGCTGAGGGTATAAGGTTTTTGAAAATATAGGTCTCCGAAATTGCCCAGGGGGGGGGGGAGAGTTTCGCCCATCAGCTCACGGACTAAATGATGTCCATTACATGCATATTTCAGGCATTTTGGGATATTTTCATTTCAAGCAACTAATGTGGGTTAAATCATCAAATATGCAGGATCTGTAGCATTAAATATATTCATTGTATTCTAAGATACTATTTTATAATAAATTATTATGTCTCTAGAAGAATACTGTTGACACAAATGGTCATAAAGATGAAGAAATATATGAAAAAACTGTCATTTAGGCAGAATTTTCAAGTATTAGTACCTATAATGGCCACTAGGGGGCACTTTCATGAATAAATTGTATACAGTTCTCAACTACCTCACCTAAGGTATATGTATGCAAGGTTTCAAGTTCCCCACTGTCAAGATGGACTTTTTGTTGAAAGATCCCTAAAATCACTAGTTTTTGGCCAATTTTGGGTGAAAAAGCCCCAAAAAACTATGCTGCCACCAAATTATTTCACCGCAACCATCGATTTCCCGATCCACATACACATATCCTTCATATAAAACGAGTTGCGGTTTGTTATACCTCGGGTAGGGGTAACTCCTTAACGGAAGCTCTTTTTGGGCCTTGGCCGATAGCCTAACAGCTTTGATGTTAAAGCCTAAAGTTTAAGACTTAGCTAGACTGGCACTTTTATTGAGACAGAGTAGCTCAGTTGGTTAGGTGTCGGACTAGTTATCAGAAGGTCACTGGATTAATTCCCGGTCTTTGGTCTGTTCTTAGGCAAGACAGTTAATTCCATATTGCCTCAGTCTATCCAGCTGTAAAATGGGTACCTAGCACTAATAGGGCAGTACTTAGAGCTTTAATTGGCGCTATATGTTGCCAGTTGCTCTGAAATATCCCTCGGGGGATTGAAATGGTCTCCGTATGTATAGGCCTGCTAGGGGAGGAAGGTCGTGTAAACATTTCGGTGGATACAAGACTATACACCGAATAGAGAACTAAATGGACAATGAAGAAACGTGCATGAAGCCGGGTAATCTGGTTGACATGTCAAGCTGCTTGATAAAGAAAAGGGTTTGAAAAATATGCGACGGTTTATGATACAGTTTAATATATATTTTTACTGTGAATCTGGAGATTTAAAGAGGGAGGGAGGTGTATTGTTTTTATCGTGTAAAACCACTTAGGCCATATCCTGACTAGGTAGAAAGCCGGATTATGGAAGAAATTCTGTTCCCCATACGAGAGGTCACAGTACGTCTTTCTGCTGTAAAGGAACACATGACAGCTCTCCATGCATATTCATAATAACAGACCATCCTGTCCATAAGGTTCCACATGAGGCCAGTCTGCTAATAAGGATATACCAGAGGCTCAAACTTATAAAATTCCCGTATGAGGGCATCCTGTCCACTAGGCTACAATGAATACCTAGATGACAAAAAGGAAGGAGGGTAATAACGGGTGTTATGCTTTCAACAGCTTAGCTCATATCGCAATGAGATAGAAACCTGTAACCAGGGAGAAATTCCTTCTGCATGTTTGTATAGTGACAAGGCCAAAACACGTTTGGCGATCCAGGGCAGACTCCAACCAGCAAAATCAAGCTTGGGAACCAGGTTTGATACAGGCAATAGGCCCTGGTGGACCCCCACCAGGATGATACATGGGAAAGGAACAATTTACAATATTAATAGTTCTTACCATACGGTTGGTTGAACTTATATACGAAATTTTGTATAAACATCACACAAAATGTCCATCTCATTTGGCAACTTGAATAGTAGTAACGGTTATAGCATCTATGGCGTACGAATGTAAATTCAGTCAAACCTGCAGTGGGAGGATGAGCATGAGGAAGTACTTAATATACGGAAACACCATTTAAGCAATTTATGCATCCCAGAGGATCGTCCAAGGTATGACAGACAACCCCATGACCCAATCACAAGCAAAGTTAGTGAGTGGTTTCAAGACGTTTTAAAGGGTAGCGATAAGCCTTTTTCTGTGCATGAGATTACTAAAGCTAGAGACAAGTTACATGTCGACAGAGCTACTGAGTATGACAGCTTAAGTACTAAGCACCTTATATTTACCAGGTACAATATTAACGTCCTACTTACCAGATAGTTTAAACAGGTGGCCAGCGTGAATATGTTCCTGCAACTTTAGGGGAGGGACCCAGATTCCTCTGCACAAGGGGAATATCCCTGCCCAATGTGTGTATATATATATATATATATATATATATATATATATATATATATATATATATATATATATATATATATATATATATATATATATATATACATACATATATATATATATATATATATATATATATGTATATATATATATATATATATATATATATATATATATATATATATATATATATATATATATATATATATATATATATATATATATATATATATATATATATATATATATATATATATATATATATATACAGCAACAACTAGAAATCGTGTAGCCAAAGGACGGGGGCAGGGATGGTAGTAGTGTAATGGTCTTGCAGGCCAAGCCGTTGGGATTACCTAGTCTGAACAGCCTAATGTTCTAGTAAAGGTGTCAGTTTTGCGTGGTAAAAGTATGGACGTCAGGTTTGTGATATGGCTCAAATTAACCCAATAATTGCTAGCAGTACATTGATTCAAGCCCTCTATACGGCTTCAATGTTGTGAAATGACATGAAGAAACAAACTACTCTCCAGAATAGAACTAGTATAAGATAAAGTACAAGCCAGGATTGTATATCACAAAAGAAATCCGTTGTGTACTACCTAACCTGGCTCATGCTGAATATTCTGCAAATGTCATATGTAGTATTTACATTGCACCCACAGGTAAAATCCATCCTTACATAGTTTTGCTTCTACTTAGGGTTCTAAATCTGAAAAGGTTAATTATATTATTCTAGAATGCGTTATAATTTCTCCTGGAAGATATTGGCAGAGAAATATTTAATGCATTAGAGTTGTTTCGTAATCAAGCATAATACATTTTGGTATGAGCTATTCAGAGTTGATGATTAACTGTAAATGTTGACACAGACCTACTGGGAAAAAGTCACCATTATCCTAAACGTTAATATATTACCCTTCTGATGTACATCAGCCAATACAAGTAGATACACATATAAAGGTGTCATATCAGTATTTACAAACGTATAAAACCATGCTAGTGACCAATTGAAATAGTACATCTTGTACGTCATTTCACTGAAAACACCTTGTAGATGTTTCCAATCTACCTACCATTTACTATGGGACCCTCTTTTATGAAGTTAATGCTGTTGGAAATTTTCTAGGATGGTTGCAATTCAAGTTTTCTTGAAATCTGTTATAAAGGTAACCTTAGTTGTGTTTATGACAAATTGTACTTGATATTTGTGTTGGTTGAGGATTTAACATTGTGTTTTGTGTTTAGAAGCTGTTCAGCAAATATGTTTTGTAACGAATTAAACTATTAAAGGTAACGTCAGTATGTATCATATAAACGTTTCTCTCACACTTCACCAATTCGAGCTTCGCTGTCGAGAGGCTTAAATAAAGTGGCTAGTGGCTTCACTGCACTGTGCCATATATTTCTGTTAAAACTAAATTATCTAAGGGGATCGAAACAGCGGCAGGTGCATGTGTGGTACCAATCGGCTATCCTTGTATACCATTCTGACATTTTTTTTAATCACTGCTTGATCCAATAATACTTCTGTTGTCAAATCCGTTTTTGGCGACAGAGCGACACCTTAGTTGGCTCTGATACTACAAAAGTTGAGAAATGTAAACTTGAAAATTCTGATTGATGCTAGAGTTATAACAAGACTCACCAAGGAAAAATGTTAGTCCAATGAAGAGGGAAATAGTTCCTGCTGTGACCGAGGCCGACTCGCCAAATTTCTCTAACAGTTCCCCATAGATAAAAGGCAGTGTTGTGTAGACAATTCCTCTTAAGCAAGCTGATATAAAACAAGCAAACACGACTAGACATTTTCTTGTAGTGGACTTGAAGCAGGGTCCCGCCATCTTGTTGACAGTTGGCTTAAGAATGACTGAAAAGGTCAAACAAAGGTTGTCTCGCTGTAGATTATGGATATAAATTAATCTACCTTCGGATTATGTAAGTAAGATAAGTATTTTATTTATATCAGAGCCCTAGACAGAAATCATAATGGTGTACAACCGAACAAATGCTGTGATATCACCATCAAGGAGTAGATATATTTTTCACCAAACTCTGCATGTTTCATTCAGTTATGCTATTTTTACGACTTGATATAGCCGTTTAGTCATTTTATTACGTTCACAAAAGTAAAGATAAAGGGGTAGGAATACGTATATGTATGTATATCTATATATCTATATATCTATCTTTATATCTATCTATCTATCTATATATATATATATATATATATATATATATATATATATATATATATATATATATATATATATATATATATATATATATATATATATATATATATATATATATATATATATATATATATATATGTATATATATATATATATATATATATATATATATATATATATATATATATATATATATATATATATATATATATATATATATATATATATACATATGTGTGTGTATATAGGTTATTGACTACTTAGTTTATAAGTACATCGAAACTAATCCTGCTGAACCACAATGCATGGTGGAGGGCTTGATGCGGAGACCCAGAAAGGGCCTAGCCACAGTCTTTCCAATTGGCAGTTTCGTAGTTACCACTCTCTCCGCCAGGGCATGATGATTGAGCGGCCAAGATAGTGTCGGTGTAGTGGGTTTTGGTTTGGGGGACGTTCTCAGCCACTTTATGATATGCGTGGTTCTATACTATTTAAGTATATTTTATGCATAAATCTTGCATTATGAAATAACATATAACTTTAGTATTATAAATCATTTCACTAAATGCTTTAAAAAGAGATGAAAGTTTGCTTCTGCTTCACAGTTTGACTTCATTTGTCACTGGGGTATATCAGTCAAAAGATTAACATCCTATTAGCAGGGGGGGGGGGGGGTGATTCGAGACATGAACGAATTAGTATTGATGAAAGTGCTTTTATCACTTCTCTCTTGGGCTGTTGTCGACGTTATCGATTATCGACATTATTTCTTTCGATTCCAATAATATCAATTCAATTTTGGATTTTTCAAAAAGCATGAAATAATAATCATTTTTACATGCATTACACGATATTTTGTTGCTATGATCTGAAGATCCCAAAAACACAAAGGCAACAAGTAGTGAAAACATAAGTTTCTATTCAAATTTCTTAGCAATATTTTCTAAAAGTGGCATACAAATAATGACAATACCCAAAAGACTTTTGTGCTTCCTTTAACAATCATCTGACATACCAATTGCAAAATAAAACTCCGATTAAATGAATTTGGAATATTTTTTTTTGATTTTTTGATTCTCCTATTTTGGTATTCAATGTTCAAGGTCAACAGGTGTTCAAGGTAGCCTCTCATTAATATTCAATGGGAGTGTGCCGGGACATGAAAAACTGTTCAATGTACTGAGGTGTCTATTGTACACAGGTGTTCAATTTGGCATGATCAACTGTAATTGGAAAATTGATTGATTTTTTGTTCATATTAGTTACTCTCTCATAGGCCCACATTAGGCAAGTCTGTTCCTCATTTTTATCACTGCCGCCATTTTGGTCGCTGCCGAGAGCGACCAGATTCAGGTCAGCACTGTGCTCCAGCAGCTGCTGGACCACGCGGATGTGACCATGGAAACACGCGCTATGGAGACCTGAAACAAAAACATCGCGGATAACCATTTCAAAAGTCCAACATCAACGGGATTAGGGATGGATATTGTTAAGAGGTATGGTGGCACAGGCGTACTAATACCAGTACTAGTACTATTGGTTGTCGTGTTATTTAAGGTTATGTGGTTATCTTTTCATTCTCCTTGTAACTTTTTTAAGAATCCCTTTTTCGAAAGAATATCTTTAAAAATAATAACTTAAGTATTGATAAGGAAATGCTAGCATTTTAGAATCTTCATTTTCTCTTACTAAATGCCTGAGAAAAAGGCCAAAAAATATTGTTTTTAATAGTTCAAGGTCATTTGAAGGTCAAATATTTTATCAAAAAAATGTTTTCTCTCATAGACTGCATATCCCAAGTATCAAAATGAATCAGCATGGCATCTTAGACATATTGATCAGTGTCAATCTTTGAGGCTTTCTGACCCAGTGTGTACCGTACATTTGAAACTATTTAGAATTCAACTATGAAGAAACCTATCATCATATTACTACTTCTGTAACTAACCCCCACTGTTAGGGTACAGCTGCAATTTTGGAAGGAAGGATGGAAGTAAGGGGGTTTAACATCGCTTTCAATAGCTTAGGTCATATCACAACGAGATAGAAACCCTGAACAGGGAAGAAATTCCCTTTTCTTTGTGGATAGTTCCAAGGGGTCTCTCAGTTGCAGAAAAACCATAGTCAGTCCCCCATAACGTTGCACATTATATTGCGACCAGCCCAAGCCATACATGCCTGCTTTGCTACGTCACATACTTTTGGTGGTTTCTTATCGACATATGCAACTTTTGTTAATTATTTAAATGAGGGATTTTAATTACAAGTTGACACACTATTCTTCTCCAAATATTTACTAAATATTCAGTAATCTTTTTCTAAATCATTTTAGATCCAGACACATTTTTTTCCAGGGGACATCCAAACATTAATAGGTTAAAACCTGTATATACTTTTTGTAAATATTAGTATTTTAGCGAATGTATACGAAATAAACAAAGTTTAATACCTCTGAAGTCCTGTATATTAATTAAATGCTGTACATAACTATTGGCATCATCCTACTAAAAATGATACTCACCTCATTTATAACTTAAATTGTTAAGCTGCTCATGGGTAATTTGGCCAATAATGAACGATGCAAAAAAGCTGAAATGACTGAAACCATGGCGCATTGGGTAGTCATCTGACGAAACACAGCGAGAGCTTTCCAACAAATATCAACATAACAGGGTTTAGATGGTTTTCAAAAATCTCTGCATCCTTTCGCTTTGGACGAAAATAGTCTTAGCATTGGAAGAATTAAAACTAGTGGCTTGCCTTTCCACAGCTCACACAAGCCAATCTGATGCTAGCTATATTTTATTTCTGACATCATAAATGAACACCTTGGATTCAACTACCTCAAAATCCCACATCAACTTTAATTGCATGACTGTTGTGAAGATTGAATACATCACACAGAACAAAGATGGGGATATAGTTAGTCTAGTTTTGTGTCGAGATAACATTCTAAATATTTGACAACCATCATCATTCGCTCTATTGATCATTTCTGGGTAGCTAGCTATGGCAATTTTCCAATGGTTTGCAGTGCATTGGGTTTTCTGTTGTATGTATTTCATCGTTGATTTTCAAAAGACCAATATGTAAAATATATGCTTTGGTCCTATTTGTCATTAATCAATTAAAAGATTTTTTCTTAGCTTGTACGGTTTATAACAAACAATAATCCTTTTGACATGACCTAGTTTCATTTGTATTATGTGCGTATCAAATTGTGTTGATCTTTTTACAATGTATTAGTTAGGAGTTCCTTTGTGTTCTTAGTTATCCATAAATACTAAATCATGTTTCTTGTCTAATTTTGGGGTTATCAATATTTCAGGCTCCACCGCTTACAAGGTACAAGTTAGGACAGCCTGAATATGGTAGAAACAATAAACAAAACACAGAAATATGTCAACTATTGTAATTCTATTATTTAAAAAAAAGAGGAACTACTAGTTTGACCTTTTAGCTAATCTTGTGGTGGGTCATAAACTCGAATAAGTAACTTCTTATGATCTACAAATAAGAGGTAGAGATTGAAAGGTCGCAGCTCTGAATTTACCCACTCGGGCATTTTTGAAACGCACAGGCCGTTGAGTTTCAGATTGCTAAAGAACGACCCGCAAGTACACTTGAACCCGCAATAAACGTTCACTGTTTACTGGCCTCTTGTTCGGTCATCCTCTCATTATTTTGTCTCAAGCTGTCACAGTTATTAAATTGTAATTGATTGTTTAAACAAGCAATACTTGGACACTATGGAGGGGGTAGCTTATTGATGCATGTACGCTAACTCTATTTTTACAGGGGTTCATATAATGTTTTATGGTGGAATAAGGAATATGAGTATAGTTACGCCTGATTCTTATGACCGAGAGAGCGGGTTTTTATCCTCATAATGGTCCAAAATTAACAGATTTATTAAACAAAGCAGAAATTAAAGCTTTCTACCAAATACGTGAATCCTTTAAATGTAAAATCCTGAATTTTGTGAAAACCGCATCTAAAATGTAAATGCTTCTAAAAGATGTAAACCAAATGATATCTTATACAAACTTGATTATACACCTTAGCAAAAGCGAATTCATACTTAATGCACATAACCAAAGGGAAGGTGGAAATGATTGCTGGAATATGTTATAGAAGGAAATCGAAAAAACAAAATTTATAAGTAAAATAGCACAGCCTTTAATGTGAATCATAGGTCATTCTCATCATATTTGTTTGATATAGAATTCTACAACATAGGCTGGCTACTAAAAACGACAATGACTGGTTAGTTGTACATGTCTTGAGATAAAGAAATCTTCATAACACCTTTACGAAAGTGCAAAATCAATATGATTGTGTTGTGTTCTAGAATCACGCTTCAAAATAAGTGCAATTAGATACTACGAGCTGTGTGGAGCTATAATAAAAATTGATAAACACTAATCAAAGTTCCGTCTTTGTAACTCCAATATGTTTCTGTAGAGGAATCAACCCAATCATAAGGCATTCCATAGTTGTGTCTATATCTGAATATATATATATATATATATATATATATATATATATATATATATATATATATATATATATATATATATATATATATATATATATATATATATGTATGTATGTATGTATGTATGTATGTATGTATGTATGTATGTATATATATATATATATATATATATATATATATATATATATATATATATATATATATATATATATATATATATATATATATATATATATATATATATATATATATATATATATATATATATATATATATATATATATATATATATATATATATATATATATATATATATATATATATATATATATATATATATATATATACATATATATATATATATACATATATATATATATATATATATATATATATATATATATATATATATATATATATATATATATATATATATATATACATATATATATAGATATATATAGATATATAAATATATAATTATAGATATAGATATAGATATAGATATAAATATATAAATATATATATATATAGAGAGAGAGAGAGAGAGAGAGAGAGAGAGAGAGAGAGAGAGAGAGAGAGAGAGAGAGAGAGATAGATAGATAGATAGATAGATAGATAGATAGATATAGATATATAGATATAGATATATATATATATAGAGAGATATATGAACAACACATATTACATTTAATATTGAAATGATTAGTGCCATTTTATACTATGTACGATCCAATTTCACTCTCTTATGAGAATTATGGTTACAATTTAAACGTTATGTTAATCAATCAATCCAATGTCATGTATATCATTTAAGAATATTTTATGTTTGGAATGGTTTTCCTCACAATCCTATAAGTTGATACTATCATGGTAATTCAGGGGTCAATATGTACATACATGTTCATGCAACACTGACGCATTGCTGAATTCAATTAATTTAACAAGAAATATAAGTCTATGAGAATACATTTCTTTGTATCTTTTCAATTTCTGCTAAAAGGCGTGTTCTATTTCAATAGATAAAATAAACAAACAACAATATGCAATAACTGGCCACGCCTTACACAAATAAGAGATGATATGAGGATACATGGCTTCGATGGCAAGCGAAGGTTGAGGACAGTGTGTGGGAATTTACCCACAATGCACCTTCATTTATGCACTCAGAGCATCTAACATTTCATCCCATAGCGGTGGTTTTGTTATATGGCATCATTACCAATCAAATCGGTCGTTACTTAAGCTACATACAAAACCGGAGGTGGCCCGCAGGTGGTGTCACAAAAAAATCTGTGGGTCCCTGTATGGATTTCATTACTGTTTCTAGGTTAGTTTTCTTTTGTCACACTCATGCTATAGCAAGATTGCGAGCTTCGAAAAAGCCCCTTTCGAGCTTTACTCGCTATCATTTGTTTTAATATCAAGAAAAAAATGTCACCCCTTATAATTGTACATTTGATAATGAGAAACATGAAACGTTGACATCTGACATGGCTCTCCGATTAAAGATCATTTCCCACACTATTAAAGGAGTTCATTAAGGTACTGCATTGTGTGCCCCACCAGTGCTGTCAGTGTGTGTAGATTGCAATCTGTAGGAGATTGTCCTTAAGGCCAAGGACTCTCTGTTCTCAGATGGTGTTCCTTCTTGCGGAGTCTCCAAGACATACCTTGCACTCTTCTTAGATACACACTTGATACAAACAAACAGAACAAGTCCTGATGATGCAGCAACACTCCCACCAATCAAAAAACAGACATCATACCGCCCAATGGAATCCTTCAAGAATCCTAAAAGAAAGACAAAAGTGGTATCAAAAATAGAGAAAATTTCGAGAGTGCAACAATAGTTCCATGATAATCACCATGGCACTAGTTAGCTCAGCTTTTTTTCATTAGGCAAAACTGATTCTAGTTCTTGATTTTTTTTTGTTTTTTGTTTTTCTTTTTTCTAAAAGCATCGCGTAGGCAAAAAGTGGCATTTTTTCAATAAAGAAAAAGCGTTTCCTAAAATTATCAAACAGCAATCTTGCAAATTATTGACAATTTGAACAGCTTTGCGCTGATTTGATTATATAGCAAAGTATTGCTATTGGCAGGGAACGTACACATATCCAACAAGCTGGCTTGAATGGCTACAAAAGGAACATTATGAAAATTCCCTCTGACAAATTCAATATTAATAACTGAATCAACTACAATAAGAACGTACCTGCCAACAGTGGCGTAGCAAGATTGGCTATTCCTTGGAAAACTCGGATGACTGGTGTGTACTGTTGCATCTTCTCCCTGCCACACAGCTCTACCAAGACTCCGGTGATTTGGTTATATATGCTAGTTTTTACAACTGAACCAACAATACCTAAAGGTATGACCACGTCAAATACTGTGATGAATCCAAAAATGGCCTCAAAAGCTCCATTCATGATTATCATGCTAGCATACAGGTATTTCATGAAGGGTTTCACGGAAGGCAAAGACAGAATGGCACCAAAAACAGGATTCAGTACAATATCAGCAACAGCCATAGCAGTGAAGTAAAAAGCA
>OZ012691.1:35435823-35485823 GCA_963942565.1 Maea johnstoni
CTGTGGTGATACACTCGGCCAGTCACGAGACAGACCTGAGCTGTCCCCAGTGATATGTCATCCAGTCGCTCCCTACTGTGCTGCGTGTATAAAGGTTTACACAATTTAGGGCTGCCAGGGCTAGACAGGAACCATGGCTACTGTAGGTTCAATTGGGATATGGGTCATCATATCGTCAAGCAGGCATGTTGCGCCCTTGCTGGTTTTGTGCTGGATGTGAGTTTGACAGCTTGCAGCAGACCATCAGAAAAGGGGGGGGGGAGTAGTATGCACCCTCGGAAATCAATTTCCAATTGGCGTTTTCATAAGGTAAAAAATGCGTAGAAAAACGATTTGCTGTGTGAAAAAGTTGACAAAATATCCCAAGCGCAATTTTTATGAAAATTAAGATGCCATTATCCAAAAATCTCTATTTGTCATATCTATGCCAATTTTACAGATAACTGAAGAATTATGGCCTCTAGACCCATATTTTGAGGGTCAAAAGTTATCATGAGTACTGTCTCAACATGGCTGCATGTACAGTTTGCATGTGAATATGCAAATTAGTTCTGGCATGCTAGATGTAGTGTACAGTTTGCATGTAAATATGCAAATTAGTTCTGGCATGCTAGATGTAGTGCCAATCATTTTGCAATTTTTCAGAACTTTTGACAAACATTAGTTTTTTGGGGGTCACATACATATAAAAGCACCCCGTATTATATATTTAAATTACAATCTATTTTCTGCTAAATATAATAAAAGTTGTTATCAGAAATAATTTGAATATGATAAAACTAACTGGTGGGCTGCATCAGCAATATTTATCAGTTATAATAATAATAATAATAATAATAATAATAATAATAATAATAATAATAAGCAATCTTTATCAGTATTATAATAATAATAATAATAATAATAATAATAATAATAAAAAATAATAATAATTGGAATTTATATAGCGCCATTTCCATTCATAAAATGTTCAAAAGCGCTGCACATTGTCATAGTTTGAGTCATAGTCAACAACTCCTCAATGTGCGAGCCTGAAAAGGTGTGTTTTTGAGACACTTCTTGAAGGCCTGACACGATGTAGAATCCTTCAGGTGTTGTGGAAGCGCATTCCATAATCTCGGTGCACTGATGGAGAAAGCACAATCTCCAAATTGGAGTCTAGTCCCAGGCTCATCCAGAGGGCCCTTTGCTTCTGATCGTAGATGGCGTCTGGGTTTATAAGGCACGAGCAGCTTCTTGATGTAGTTAGGTGCCAGTCCGTTAAGTGCCTTGCATACCAGCAGTAGGACCTTAAATTGGATGCGGAATTGGATTGGTAGCCAGTGAAGGTTGATGAGAATAGGGTGTGATATGTTCATATTTCCTGGTACTCGTTACTATCCTTGCAGCACTGTTTTGTAGTCGCTGCTGCTTTGCAATCAAATCCGGTTGTATTCCAATTAGGAGAACATTGCAGTAATCCAAGCGAGACATCACCAGTGACTGCATTACAGTTTTTGTGGCATCTTCTGTTAACACACGTCTTGCTTTTCCGATATTTCTCAGGTGAAAGCTAGATTTTTTGACAACACTTTTGACATGGGGTGCCATGATCAATTGAGAGTCAGACATAGCTCCCAGATTCCGCACAGGCTCAGATGCAACAGACACATCAGTCCCCGCTATAGAGAGTGACTTAATGTTCAGTTCAGCTAGGTGTTTCTTAGAGCCGAATAGAATGATTTCAGTCTTGTCATTGTTGAGTTGCAGCTTGTTCTGAGACATCCAGACACTAATGTCACACAAACATTTCTCAAGATTTAGGATTTCACATTTGACAATTGCGTTATCACTTGTCTTTTTAAATGATAAGCAGATCTGGGTGTCATCGGCATAACCATGATTGTTCAGACCGTAGGATCGGATTAGCTGTGCCAGAGTTATGATGTATATTAGGAACAATAGTGCGCCCAACACAGATCCCTGGGGTACAGACCACAGGATTTCCTGATTTTCGGAGAAGTCATCATTGATTTTAATCCTCTGTTTCCTGCGTAGCATGTACGATTTGAACCACTGTAGAGCAGATACTTTAACTCCAAGAACTGACTCCATCCTAGATAAAGGATGGAGTGATCGATTGTATCGAAAGCAGCGCTAAGATCCAGTAACACAAGGATGGCGGCCCCACCCTGATCGAGAGTGCGAAGGATGTTGTTCTGTACCCGCACAAGTGCAGTCTCAGTGCTATGACATGCTCTGTATGCTGACTGCATGGGTTCATGTAGCTGATTAATAGTCATGTAATCGGTAAGCCTTGCTGCAACTACCCTTTCCTTTACTTTTGACAAGAAAGATAAGTTGCTTGCAGGACGATAGTTTTTGAGGACATCCAGGTCGAGATCATCTTTCTTCAGTAACAGAGTTACTAATGCCTGTTTCATAAAGTCAGGCACGCTGGCACTTTTCAACGACAAATTCACTAAAATCGTAACCATTGGAATAAGCTCATCTACCAAGTCTTTCACATTCCAAGTGGGAGCGGGATCTAGAGAGCACCTCTTAGTCTGTGATTTTGTTATGATTCTGCAAACTTCGCTTTCAGTCACAGCCGAGAAAACATTCAGTGAACATGTTAATGCTGGGGTAGGTATATTCAACTGGTGTCTGGAGAGACTGTCATCGCGTATCTTACATACTTTGTCAGTAAAGAACACAGCGAAGCGGTTTGCCAATTCTTCTGTTGATGCATATTCAGGGAGTTTCATCTCACTTCTTTGATGTAATATGTCTCTCACAATGTTACTGAGGTTTTTTGCATCAGTGGAGGACTCAGCTATCAGATTGTTGTAGTAGTCCTTCTTAGCTTGTAATAACATGTTGTTGAATTTGGTCCTCGCGGTTTTAAACAGGTCATAGTGGACAACGAGGTTGGTGTCTCTCCACTGCCTTTCATATTTCCTCTTTTCGCATTTTGCACAATATCGTCTAATAATTCTTGTTTTGTCAACTTTGAATAGTTAAATGGGTTTGAACAATTGTGATTTTCTTAGGAAATCTGTGTATCTATTCCCAAACCTTGTGTTTAGACCCGATTTTGACACATTTTCTTTATGATCAGGCCCCTGTAGGGCAAAAAACATACCGACCCTTTTGATGAGATTTTGATGAGCGTTACATACAGTAACTTGATAGTCTCAGAACTTTTTTATAATATTTATTGTAAGAAATAAATTAAATATACCTCGTTTCTATCATCATATGCTCACTGGGTTACTTTGTGAACATAGGGTCACTTGAGATGTTTATATCAATGAAAGACGACCCACTTTTACTCAAATGCAACTATGAATGTTTAGGCTATTACTGGGAAAAGTAAAATATTTGTTGTTAAAACGGCTCCCACAGGCTTGCTCACACTCTTAAATGAAGAAAAAAACGGACATGTAGCGAGAGACTAATTACTTTATGCGCTCTAGTGAAGGACTGGACATACCAGGGGTCTCTGATCTGCATCAGCGTGAGGCCACGAGGGATCAAGGACCAATCAGGGCTCTCGTATCATTTACATTAAATATGATGGCCTCCATCACCCCAAATCGGGTACTTTTAGAATGAAATACATAAATTGGTACTTAAGGAAAGAGTAGAATGTTCAATATGAACACCCCACCCTTTTTACATGTTTGCCTTTATCCCGTCTGGTTAAACATCCACAAATGAGAAAAAAAATCTGGACAAAAATAGAACTGATGGGGACATCCAAAAACCATGTTAAAATAACACATCAAATTGTTCTATTACATAACTATTGGTAAAACTACATGGACTGACATTTTGCCAGGCTCTAGCCAAAAGAGAATTGGCCTAAACCAATTGGTACTAATCCTGCCTTCAATTATATAATTACTCTCTCATATGAGTTTATCAAAATACCATACCTGCAGTCAGACTTCCATTTGAAATAGAAGTTCTAGTCACAAACTGGATTTGGTGCACTCTCCCTATTGAAATTTGGTTGTCCCGGACAACTGAGCAATCATTTTTGACAGCCCTTCATTTAATTTCATCATGTTCAAATCATTTCTGATAACAAAGGTGTATTAAAAACGAATTCAGATTTTTCGTAATAACTTTAGATACTTTCACTTTTCTTTTGGCCATTTCTTTCCAAAGTTTGGCTGTCGCGGACAACTGGGCAATCATTTTTGACAGCCCATGAATTATTGTTATCATGTTCAAATCACTTAACATGATAACAGAGACGCATTTCAAAACGACTCAAATTTTTAGGATAATATTCTCAAGCATTTTTTACTTATTTTTTGGCCATTTCCAAAATCTGGTTTCCTGGACAACTGGGCAAACATTTTTGACAGCCCACCAGTTATTTTCATCATGTTCAAATTATTTCTGATGACAAAAATGCAATAAAAAAACTTCGGATTTTCAATAATATTTAAAAATACTTTCACTTATTTTTTGGCCATTTTTTCCACATCGGGGTAGGGGAAAAGAAAGTCTCATAAGATCATGCTCGGGCGTCCTATTGAGCTTATTTTTATTACATTTAGCAGAAAATAGATTGTAATTTAGATATATAATACGGGGTGCTTTTGTATGTATGTGACCCCCAAAAAACTAGAGTTTGTCAAAAGTTTTGAAAAATTGCAAAATGATTTCACTATATCTAGCATACCAGAAATAATTTGCATATTCACATGCAAACTGTACATGTAGCCACGTTGAGACAGTTTTCATGATAACTTTTGACCCTCAAAATATGGGTCTAGAGGCCATAATTCTTCAGTTATGTGTAAAATTGGCATAGATATGACAAATAGAGATTTTTTTTATAATGGCGTCTTAATTTGCATAAAAATGACACTTGGGACATTTTGTCAACTTTTTAACACAGCAAATCGTTTTTCTACGCAATTTTTTACTGTATAAAACCGCCAATTGGAAATTGATTTCCGAGGGTGCATACTACCCCTACCCCCCCCCCCCCCCCCCCCCTTTTCTGACTAGACTATATGGTCTGCTGCAAGCTGTCTAACTCGCATTCAGATAGGGCCCTGTTGAAAGAGGTATTGGTAGGACAGGACACTTACAGAGAGGGGGAAGGCAATGTTGCGGCAGGATCCGTGCGCCCAAAAAGTGAGTGGCGGGCACACATATCCAAGCCCATAGTACAGTTGTAGGGTGCATAAATAGGCCACTGATCAACAGGTGACGACTTATGGAAGGGTAAATAGAAGGTGAATGGATGGAAGTTACATTGAGTAATAGACATGTGCAGCAAGTGTGCATGCACGTGACAATACCAACATCATCGGGAACATATCCTTTATTTA
Organism: Maea johnstoni; assembly: GCA_963942565.1. Lineage (NCBI taxonomy): Eukaryota > Metazoa > Annelida > Polychaeta > Spionida > Magelonidae > Maea > Maea johnstoni. The sequence continues at coordinate 35,441,160 of OZ012691.1, forward strand.
CATATTTAAATCAATATTTACATCCATTATATATTTTCTTGAAGAAATTCTAAACTTTATCACTTATGATATTTTTTCTGTTGAAAGCAACAAGCTGACCACTTAACAGATCTCATATTCTATGTGAAGGCTATAGTCGGTCTGACTCAAGTTTGGCAATCACTTTTGCCACTTTTTTGTGACAAAACGTTCGAGTTTGACATTACTACACCCATTTAACTATATTTTCTTTGAAGAAATTCTCAAATTGCCGACTGCCATCCGAAGCATTTGGAAGCTAGAAATAAACTCTTGCAAAAAAACACTAAAATTTATATCAGAGAGGATGGTATTAGAACCAGTGATCGTTAGCACTCCGAGCCGACACGTTATCAATTAGTCCATCGAGACATGTCATACAGACTTGGATAAAAACAAATTAATATTCATATCCATAATTTGGGATCGTGCCTAACATACCAAAAAAATCTTGTTATTTACTATTTGGCCAGTTTTATTAATAACCCCCCAAATTTAGATATGTCCCCAAAATAAATTCAACCCCCCTACCTTACCGTGTCAACATGTGGATCCATAAATCGTCCAGTATATGCTAACTAAGATGGCCCCACTCTTATGGTATACAGTACAGAGCACTCAAATGTCGTTAAAAACAATTAAGAGATTACGAGCGCCAAAACAACTGAAACTTTTTGGCGATATACCGACTTTATCCCGTTGCCAATGAAAACACAATAATGAATATAGCTATATGCGTTTTTAAGTTGTTAAATCTATGGCATCTCCAATATCTCCGGCAAATTTTCCCTTCTAGTAAAAACATCTCTCTGTGTGTTCAGATTGTAACATTTGCAAACGCTTCACTTTTCCAGCCGCTTATGATACGGTCGAACATTGCGTCCAGCACAAGACCAGCAAGGGCACAACATGCCCTGCTTGACGATATGATGACCCATATCCAAATTGAGCCTACAGAAGCCATGGTTCCTGTCTAGCCCTGGCAGCCCTAAATTGTGCAAACCTATATACACGCAGCACAGTTGGGTGCGACTGGATGACATATCTCTAGGGACAGCTCAGGTCTGTCTCGTGACTGGCCGAGTGTATCACCACAGCTTTCAGGAGCTCTGTCTATCATAGTGTTCTGCTTGCAAAAACAAACTAAACAAATCTTACTAGATCACTAAGATGACTTTGCATCAATAAAGATAATTAATATGACATGAGTAAATATATGAAACATATCCACAAAGCACTAAATCAAACATGAAGTACTTAATTTAAAAAATAGAGCTACCACCAGGATTCGAACTGGTGCTTCTGGATTCGGAAGCAAAGACTCTAACCATTACACCACCAAAATCATACAGAAAATTGCGTGAACAAAGTAGTTATTATACAAATGGTCCCGGTTGATAGTCAATACTTTTACGAAAATCAATACTTTCTTGATATATTTTAACTGTTGAAGGTTCAAATGCAGATTCGTTTGGGAAGTCTGGGAGAAACTCCTCAACCGATTCCCCAAGACTAGATATCAAGTAATCTATTACTGTATTGGACACGTTACATAGAAACGTATCCCATAGGACGTAAGCCCTGATGCGTTCAGAATTTAACTTCTTGCTTTAAGCAATGCTTATGCTGCCATCTATCGAGTGATAGAGAATTAAAACTTCTTCACGCTTGCTCTTACGTTTATGAATTGAACAGCACATATATATATATTATATATATATATATACAGGTGAACTTGGATATGACAGACTCAATGGGACCAGGAAAATTGGTCCGTCATATGCAAAATCCGTCGTATACATTAATGACGAATACTTGATATGCATCGAACTGGGACCAAGCATATTGTCCGTCATATGCAAAAATCCATCGTACAGTGGTCCGCCATATCCAAGTTCTATATATATATATATATATATACATGGGTATTAGTCATTATACACTAAGTGATTCTTTGTATTTACACAAAAAAGTATATGACTTATTCCTATGTACAATAGACATAGCAGATCATATGACCTCTAGTTGATTTGCCTGTAGGAATAATGCTGGCCTGAGTAGTAGCAGGTTTACCTGAGTGCCTTGAGAATAATGGGCTACCGGAGACAATAGCTAGCTATTGTTACAATGACCAGGTATGCCCTAGGTGTACATGGTTGCTTATATAACACTACATATAACCCATAGAGCCAATACTTGCAAATCTGAACACATTATGGATACTTACCAATGCCCATCTATTCCTACAGTGCTTGAAAATTAGCTGAATTAACGTCAGTACTTTTTTAACCCATTCACACTCAGGGTGGCCAAAACAGGCCTGACAATTTTTGAAATATGTTTCAAACAAAAACATTTTTTGGAAAATATTTGAAGGAGAAATGTTAACCAGAAGTCAAATTTCAACTCTACTTCAAATATTTTGTGAATTTTCACTTTATCCCCAAGTTATTTTCAAAAGTGTGGGAGTAGCAGACGATACTTTCTAGAGGGACTCTGAGTGTGAATGGGTTAAATATAGAAAGCATCTGTTGGAAAATCATTGAAAGGGAACTCCTTGTTGAAATGATCCAATGAATATTACACCTCCATCAACCATGTATTTGCGCATGCATGAGCGGAGTAGTTTCAAATAATAAGAGGAAATATTTTACAAGACTATTGTTCATTGGTGAATCAAGAGTGAAATCATTAACATAACATGAGAGTTTCGTGCAAGAATCTTTAAGGCCAAAAAATATATATTGTTTGTTTCCTGTAACGGTCTGAAAAAAATAGGGTAGGTAGGCTGGTAAAAAATTATTTTTTTTGCATTATTTTTTTGGTCAAAAATGTGTGTTTTATGTATATTTTACGTTGATTGGGAGTTAGGAGGGCGGAAAAAACTTTAGGCTAGGCATTTTTTTTAATAGAAACTTGTTAGGGTAGGGTTACAAGAAACACAAAACTTTTTTTTTAGGCCTAAACTATATTTGCCTATAATATAGGCCCAACTCAAGATAGGGGTAAGAGTGGGAATAACAGCCCAAGGTTGTGGAAGGGATTTTTTTTAAATTATATTTTTTGTCACTTTTTCTGCCATATTGCGACTAAGTCATGACTAGCCAGTTGTAACTGGTGGATGAAACCGGAGTACCGGGCGAAAACTACCACCTAACCCCAAGTCACTGGCAACTTTCTCACATGCCTAAAACCTGATTCAAACCCGTGCAGTGTTGAGATACAGCAAGCAGTCATTGGCAATGCCTTCGACCACACAGCCATCAGGGCAGGCTCTTTGTGGAAGGAAGTCATTATTGGGTATTTCTTTTTGTCGGAGTTTCCATACTGTCTGGCAAAAATGACAACAATGTCTTTTATACATGAACTTTATGAGAAATGCATGATGGAACGTAATTCACGGCAGTTTATAGAACAACCTTCATTCACCGTTTAGTTATAGTAAGTTTTGCATAAGAAAAGAATATGCAATGGTTTCAGATGGCAGGGAATCATTGTTATGATTGTGAGTACATAACACCTATCACACATGTAGTGCACAAAAATGGTCTGGCTTAAAATTTTAACCTTTCCAGTGCTGAGGCTAGTCATACCCAAAGTGCAAAGGCGCAAACATTTTTGAAAACCATCTAAACCCTGTCATGTAGGTATTCATTGGAGTGCTTTCACCGATTACTCTTAGATGAGTACCCATGTGCCTGGTTGTTCAATCTTTCTACAGGTTTAAGCATCATTTTGTACTGGCGACATTAGCCACCAGCGATAGCATCTTCCTGAATATATTTTATTGAGGAACGCCTATCGGGACTGATCCAACAGCCATCCTTCAGATATTATATAAATTTATGCTTGATTAATTCTATAATGATTATAAAAGTTGTCTTTTCTTGAGAGTTCTCTGCATGAAGGGGTCACTGAGTGCACCGTCGACCCTGTCCGAGGGTTGATTTAATTATCACTGGGTCTCCCTCTTGAGTGCGGAAAATGTCAATTATAATTGTCTCCTGATGGCATGTGACTGTATGTAAGACATGGAATAGATACTGTCACCACGACATGAGTATTGTTGACACTTGATAGACACTGTAACGAGACATGTTATTGACACTCGATAGATAATGTTATGACACGAGTATTGATGTCTCGTGATAGATACTGTTGGGGAACCATGAGTATTGATGACATGAGATGCATACTGTTAGGACGGAACCAGTATTGGTGACATTGATGCCATGCGGCTATTAGTTGACTCTGGTTGAGGCTAGCATGTTAAGGTTGACCGGCTAGTTTCGAATCCACTTGTGTTTGGTCATCTAAGATTGTATCGACAATTTATTCAAAACAATGACAGCCCTAGATAATAATGATAATGATGATGATAATAATAATGATGATAATGATGATAATTATGATGATAATGATAATGATAATAATAATGATGATAATTATAATAATAATAATAATAATAATAATAATAATAATACTTATAATATTATAAAAAAAAGAATAATAATAATAATAATAATAACAACAATAATAATAATGATAATAATGATAATGATAATATTATCATTATTAATATTATTATAATAATTATCATTATTATTATTATTATTATTATTATTATTATTATTATTATTATTATTATTATTATTTAATAATAATGGGAATAATTTTCTGTTTCTAAAAGAATTAGAGAATCAAAAGAACTTTGTCCAGGAGAGCTCTTTAAGGCATGATTGGGTTAATCCTTTAGTGTCTAGATGATGAGGTATGAGCAAAAGTTATGATACTTGTATCATAAACTTTTGGTATGTGAGGTCTCTAAGTGTGACATTGCTGCACCGGCATGGCACGTCAGCACAGGGTTATCAAAACATGCAAACACGTCGCCAAATACAACATGCACTGTAAAACTTAACAAATGTTCAGGAAGTACATATAAATATTTGTTTTATGAACAAACAGAATGGATATTGAAAATGGCAATGTGAGTCTTTAGGATCTGTTTTTATGTGCCGATATGCTTTAGACCAGACTAAATTAGTTTTGGGGTGCCCCAATGTTTAGATATACTCTTTATTTGGCATAAACATCTGATTATCTTGTTACGGAATATTTGAAATATGAAAAATGAACATTATTAACCTTGTTTTATTTCAGTGTATTTCCTCTTCAGTGATGGATGGTCCAACCTTTAAAAGCCATGTGTTTACATATAAACAATTCTTCAAAGGCACAAGTCAGATGATGATATCAAACATTGATAAGGATCAATTTAATTAACTAATGAATTTTCTGTTGTTTCAGGCCGGGTAGTTTTGATGATGAATGCCTGTTGCTATGAAGGTCTCTTAACTAATGAATTGTCTCTGTATTTTCAGACAGGGTAGTTTTGATCGTAGTCACAATGACGGTCTGTTAACTAATGAATTGTCTCTGTATTTTCAGACAGGGTAGTTTTGATCGTAGTCACAATGATGGTCTGTTAACTAATGAATTGTCTCTGTATTTTCAGACAGGGTAGTTTTGATCGTAGTCACAATGACGGTCTGTTAACTAATGAATTGTCTCTGTATTTTCAGACAGGGTAGTTTTGATCATAGTCACAATGACGGTCTCTTAACTAATGAATTGTCTCTGTATTTTCAGACAGGGTAGCTTTGATCGTAGTCGCGATGATGGCCTAGAGGGTGGCGGAGTGATACGAGACTCCGGGCGGAGCGGCTCCAGTCACTCCTCTTCACACCGGAACCACCACCACAAGATGCCCAGCTCCGACCGCGCACCTGCAGCACAGTACGGGGGCGCCACTGAGGACCTCTGGGGGACGGACGACCTACGGAAACCCGCCATCTTGAACAACCACCGCTCCAAACCCTTCAAACGGATGCCATCGAACGTAACGACGGATTCGGGTCGGAGTAGTTATATTGATAACGAGGAAATAGGTGACAATGTGGTGAATCCAGACGCCACGGTAACGGCGCAAAATCGGAACTTACAGGTGCATAGTCCGACCGCAGTGGATTCTCAAGGTCATCTGCTACGGGTGCCCACCCCGACGGAGACTTCACCGGGAGACACGGGTGGGGCGCTGAAATCGGGCTCGCTATCTAATTATAATACAATGAGTAGCAGTGGGCGAAAGAGCCCGTCACCTAGTCAGACATCCAGTGTCAGTAAAAGCTCAAGTCATGTGCGACACGCGCCAAAAATTGTGTATAGTCATTCGGAGGAGCGCTTGACGACGACAAGAGGGAGTCGTCCAATATTCCCGTCATTGCCTTATTCGCCGTACGGGTCGCCGACGGCGTCGCCACGGTTACGGCGGCAGCCTACGCGGGAATCCCGAAGTGTGTCGATCTCGGACAGCGATGGGTACACACAACTTAATCAATACAAACTAAAAGATGAAATAGGAAAGGTGAGTTGAATTTGAATGTGAATTTTGTTTTTCGTCACATTTATGCCAATTGTGGCTAATTCATGACTAGCCAGTTGTAAGTAGTGGAGGAAACCGGAGTACCCGGCGAAAACCACTGCCTAGCCCCAAGTCACTGTCAACTTTTTCACATGCCCAGGCCGGGATTTGAACCCAGGCAGTGGTGAGAGACAGCGTGCGGTCAGTGGCGGCGCCTTAGACCACACAGCCGTCAGAGCAGGCCCCAAGGAAAGGTGAGATGATTTGATTCATTATTGAGCTGGAATAACACTTCCTTTATTTTCATCGACTGAAACTTTCGATTTTTCATTGTTTTTGAAATGTAGTTTCATACTTTAATATACACTTAAAATATATTATGTTATATAGAAATATATTATGTCATATTTCATTATATTGATACAATGTAATCTTAAGATAAGTTTAAAGCTACAGATATTGATACAAATATTGCTACCAATTTATATCGAATGATACTGGTTTAGATACAAATATTGCTGCAGAAATGATATAAAAATGTTTGAGTAGCTGACAAATTCCTTTTGTAATGATTAATTCCAACTTGTTTACATTGGACACAGTTTCCTTACCTTTTGTGCATTCATTAATATCTTTACTTTGGTTATGAATTGGAAGCACATTTTTATGATAAATCATTTAACCCTTATGCTGCTGCTGTCTAATTTGGTCAATACAAAATGATGCAAAAAACCTGAAAAATGACTGAAACCCTGGCAAATGGGTACTCATATGAAAGTACTCAGTAAGAGCTTTCAAATGAATACCAACATGACAGGGTTTCGATGTTTTTCAAAAATCTTGTGCTTTGGATGAAAGTAGCCTCAGCATTGGAAGGATTTTTGTGATTACCAGACATACTCACACTTCTATGAACTCATGACAGTTATGATAAACCAATAATGATAAGAACAGTTCTGAAGGTCAATTGTCAAGCATGAAATTATCCCATTTAAAATTAGCTGCACATTTACATTGATACCTGTCCTTCCTGTGGAGAATGAAGCAACAATTCTTATCTTAACCCTTGTGCTGCTGGTGGCTAATTTGACTAATCAAAAAGATGCATAAAACCTGAAAAATAGCTAAACCCTGGTACATTGGTACTTATCTGAGAGTACTCAGAGAGAACTTTCCAATGCATATGAACATGACATCCTTGTGCTTTGAATGAAAGTAGCCTTAGAAGCATTAGAAGGGATTGTATGTTTGATGAAAATTACCGTTCCTGATGCTATGTGTTTTGTTTTTTCATTCCTAGGGGTCTTATGGAATTGTTAAACTTGCCTACAATGAAGAAGATGATACACATTATGTAAGTTTACTTTTTGCTCTTTTATCTCTCATAGAAAAAACAGAATGCAACGGAAAAACCCTCACTCACTGTACAAGTTTTACTCTAATAGATAAAGGCTTGGGAATTAAGTGATGGATAGATCATTGAATGTTGTGATATTTTGAATAGATTATTCATATGTACATATATCATAGGCGTGATGTTTTGCTTGTCAACATGCTTTTACGATAAAAGTCTATTGATATAGCATTTTGATATTTATATTGATTATAGTATCCATAATATGATGAGAAAGCAAAGCTTTAAATGCTCGCGCAGCTCGATGATATTTCTGCATTCCCCTTTAAATGCAGTCGCAAAGTGTTTGTTATTGTTATCTGTGACGTCATTCTTTACTTGAACATCGCTGAAACATATTTGAAGCCCCTTAATATGAGCTTCATATTTGTGCAATAACCACACACAGTATGCGTAGCGGTCCATTGACCGAAAATATGACATAAAAATTAGCACGACTTCAACCTGTTGCAAAATCGTCATTTCACGACAGATTTCAAATAGAATTAAGAGACATGTAGAATTATTTGTGGCGGTTGTAGCGATCTAAATTGCATTGAAATCGATTCACGGAAAGATGAGTAAAGTCATTTTTACCGTGAACATCGAAGTTACGACTTTGGAATTCGCGGAATTCCATCGTAACATGATGTCATTTCATGACGTCAGCATTTGTCGCACGTGAGCATGTATGTTTCAGCTGTTGCATAGTTCCGCGCGTGTTGCACGATAGTCGGCGACCAAAACGTTATTTCAATGTAATTTAAAGGAAACAATCCAAATTTATTATTTGATTAAGAAATATTTAAAACATGAAACGATCTGGCTGCAAAATATGCTCTTAAAGCAAAAAGTTATGCTCATTTTTCCGAGGTAATCGAGCGAGCGAGCCCGACGAGAGACGAACAGACAGACGTCAACACCAAAAAACCTGCCTCAGTGTGTATCCTGCCATTACACTATATATATACCGTAAATGCTCGCTACGCTGAGCCGGCCTTCGGCCGACTCACTACGCGAGCTATTATTCTCTTAGTTCATGTTGCTGTTATTGTTATTGCTGTTATAGCATTTTGATATTTATATTGATTATAGTATCCATATTATTCTCTTAGTTCATATTGATGTTATTGTTGTTTTTGCCATGAAGCGTTCTGAACCATTAGCGATAGTAGGCTATGTAAATTTCCCACCAGTTTTAACCATGTGATGAATTAAAACACTTTGCTTCCACAAGAGAAATACATCCCCTTGATCCGCAACCTCATAGGCACAGCATGCTAGTACCTACGGTAAGTGCGCCTCGGGTTACGCGGTATAGCCTGGGGAAGTATTGGTCACGTGATTGGTTTCGCGGCAATTTCAGTCTGACCCAGGGCCTGTGAAACCAGCAGGCAGCCAATCCTGGGGTACACTTGTTATCTATGACTCATAGTGGTGTGAGGCAGCGAAATTTGATGACGCATGCACAGTGCCCACTCCCTGTCTACTACTCCCAGCTACCACGGACTTACCCCGGAGCCAGGAGTAGGGCAGTCATCTAACCCTGATGCTGCTGGTGGCTAATTTGGCCAATACAAAATGATGCAAAAATCTGAAAAATGACTGACACCCTGGCACATGGGTACTCATCAGAGAGTATTCAGTGAGAGCTTTTCAAAGAATACCAACATGACAAGGTTTAGATAATTTTCTAAAATCGATGCAATTAGCCTTAGCATTGGAAGGGTTAAACTCCCAAACACCAATTTTTTGGCAAAATGACATCAAGTTGTATTTTGTAAGTCCATGGAAATATTTCAAAAGTTTCACTGATACAAGACAAAAGATACATTAAATGGTGTAGAACTTTGTCTTGCCATGTCAATGTATAGGGCTGGAACTTAATTATTCTTATAAATTGGGTAATTCACTTTTGACCCCCAGAATTTCATAAACCCCTCAGTTTTGACCCCCTGTTTCTAAATCCTGGGCAAGACCTTGGTTGGTAATCTAGGTATACATTGAAACCCTTCCAGTTTGATGCCACTATAATTTGATCATTTTCTTTGGGCCCTCCAAAATAATTATTTTCTCCCATTAAAGTTCATAATGAAAACTCTGTATAGATTGAAAAGCTGTGTACATTTACTATGTGTTCCAAAGATCTTGATAAAATGTTGCCACTGTATATGTTTTTGACGAAATTATGTATAGATCATACTAAACTAACTAAAATGATACCCCAACGCTCCCCCAAGTGGTTAGTGACTTTAGTCATAATTCTCAAGTTGTTTTGAGACCATCAAAGCCTACAGATGCCATTTGCCAATGAGGCCTCTAGACATCACGTTAACCCATTCACACTTAGAGCTCCACCAGAACCTAACGTCTGCTACTTTCATACTTTTGAAAATAACTTGAGAACAAAGCAAAAGTTCACAAAATATTTGAAGGAGAGTTGTAGTTTGGCTTCTAATAAACATTTCTCCTTCATTTGTTTTCCAGAAAATGCTTTTGTAAGTAATATATTTCCAAATTTGTCAGGCCTGTTTTAGACATCACATTAACCCATTAATACTTAGAGTTCATCCAGCAATTGTCGTCTGGATCTATGATGCTTTTAACGATAACTTCTGGATTGAGAGTGATTTTACAAAATATTTGAAGGAGAGTTGTTGGTAATGTTGTGATCAACAATTCTCCTTCAAATATTTTGCCAATTGTACTAAAGCCTGAAAGATTTCATCAAAATTGTCAGGCTGGTTTTGGCCGCTGTGAGCATTAATGGGTTAATGGTTTAACATGTATGTTTACCTATCTATTTTTCCTTGTTTCAGGCAATGAAAATCTTGTCCAAGAAGCGGTTAATCAAGAAGGGAGGATTCTTCCGTAAGTAAATCATCTTTACTCTGTTTAGGAGTTTTTATAATAATATGACTTTGATAAAATGATATAGGTTGAGGCAATGATGATGATGATGATGATGATGATGATGATGATGATGATGATGATGATGATGATGATGATGATGATTATGATGATGATAATGATAATAAAAATGATAATGATGATAATAATGATAATGATAATAATAATAGTAATGATAATTATTATAATAATAATAATAATAATAATAATAATAATATTAATAATAATAATAATGATTATAATAATGATAATAATGATAATATTAAAAATGATAATAATGATTATAATAATGATAATGATGATAATAATGGTAATATCAAAAATAATAATAATGATAATGATAATAATAATAATAATAATAATAATAATAATAATAATAATAATAATGATAATAATAATAATAATAATAATAATGATAATATTAAAAATGATAATGATAATAATGATAATGATATTACTAATAATAATAATAATAATAATAATAATAGTAATAATAGTAATAATAATAATAATAATAATAATAATGATAATTATAATATTAATAATGATAATAATAATAATAATAATAATAATAATAATAATAATAATAATAATAATAATAATAATAATGATTATACATAGAAATAATTATAATGACTCCACTGGTAATATCTGTCCAATGAAGTGCTCATGTGGATAACGTTTGGGTGAGAATTAAAATCAAAACTCTCCATCAAGTTAGTTGCAAGATTATGCTTATACTTATTGGTTTTCAAGAATTTCATGTTATCTATAGATAATGTATTTCTAGAGGCATTCTAGGCACAAAAGAGTTATAAGGAGATAATTTCTGAAGAAGATACGTAATTGGTTACGTGCCAGATTTGAGCAGATGCATCCACACGTGTACTTTCACATGATCTCTTATATCATTGTAACTAAAGCCTTTATAGAAGTCTTCAATTCATGCCTACTTTGATTCAGATACACGTGTACTCTCACATGATCTCTTACATCATTGTAACGCAAGCCTTTATAGAAGTCTTTAATTCATGGCAGGTTTGTTTCAGATACACGTGTACTCTCACATGATCTCTTACATCATTGGAATGCAAGCCTTTATAGAAGTCTTTAATTCATGGAAGGTTTGAATCAGATACACGTGTACTGTCACATGATCTCTTTGTAACGGAAGATGTTTGAAGCCTTTGATTCAGTCTCATAATGCTTCGTTCACAGGGAAACCCCCACAGCGAGAAGGAAAACCTACATTTAAACCGATCAATCCCCTGGATCGCGTTTACCGAGAAATAGCAATACTGAAAAAACTCATCCACCCTAATATCGTCCGCCTGGTGGAAGTACTTGATGACCCCGCGGAGGACAATCTCTACATGGGTAAGTAAAGTCATCAGACTGCTTTTCATATATCGCAACAAAATGATACCTTTTTCAATGGAAACTCTTAATTGATTAATTATATAGTTCAGTCATCATACACAAACAGCTTTCTCATATCTTGTGATAAAATATCCAAATGATACCGTTTTCGATGGAAACCTATAATGATTTATTAAGTAATTTATTGATAAGTATCTTTTTCAAGATATTAACTGTCACAGTAATTGTAATAGTGCTAGTTGCGCAGAAGTTTCCTCACCTTATGATATGTAGGATTTTACCCCAAACTGAGACATTGGAAATGAAATGGCGTAGACTGAGTTGAAGTACCGTATTCGCCCGATTAAGCGCACTGTTTTAAAAAAAAAAATTGTCAATTTTGGGGGACCAGCAAGCGCAAGAGATCGTCTGCGATCTGTTGACCATTTCTTGTTGTGGTACGTAATACCGCAATCGGCACTCATTCGGGGGTGCGGTTATACGAATGTTTGACAAAACCCCTGCTACAGAAAAATTTCCCAACTTGCAACCGCACGATGTGCTTAAACGGGCAAGTACGGTAGTAGCTGTCCTCTGCTTAACTTTACCATGAACTGCTGGCTATAAGGCAAGTTAGAGAACGTAGCAGAAAAATTGGCCTTTGTCATAATTGCATTTCATTTCTATGGAGAGTGCTGTATACCATATTAATGTTACGGCAGATCAATTAATGTGTACTTTATGCTGCCCTGGAGTCTGCATTTATTAACCCATTAATGCTTAGGAGTTCCTCCAGAAATCGTCGTCTGGATCTGTAATACTTTTGACAATAACTTTGTAATTGAAAATGATTTTACAAAATATTTGAAGGAGAGTTCTTGGTAACGTACAGAATAACATTTCTCCATCAAATATTTTTTCTAACTATGCTTTTGCCTGCAAGATTTCATTAAAATCGTCAGGCTGCTTTTGGCCGCTGTGAGCACTAATGGGTTTAACTGCACACTATTGTTTAGACATCCGATCCCTATGCTAGTATCATACAACATGCTGACATGATAGCCTGTCATTCAACACTGCGCATCAAAGTCAGCTTCCTGCCGAGTGCATTATTTTATATGTGCAAAATTAATACATTTTCAATATTATACAGTGTTATTGTAGTATATGCTACATTATATTCCTCACTATTTGTACCTTACTGTTTTGACATGTGGATGGAGGAAAATAAAAAGGATTAGAAAAAAATAAATAAGAAAAAAAGATTAATATTGTATAGAGTATTTAGATGACATGTGAAGGAAAACAAAAGTTCAAACTAATGAAAATTATTTTCTTATTATTTTGCAGTTTTTGAGCTGGTGGAAAGAGGGTGAGTATCTTTAACAGCTGATCTAAGTACAACATTTTATAACCCAGCAGATGAGTTTCCCACGGACCCCCTATTTTCCTACATAAGCTGCCTGACTAAGAGGGACTTTGACTGTATTGTAATTCTTATTCAGAAAAAATGCTCTGGTACATGTGGATATAATGGAAACAATATTTTGTGAAATATGCGACTGGAAGTTTTTTTCCCATTGTGTTTTACATATTCTCTTAATTTTCCTCAAATATTACCTGATTTGAAGAGTAATGTTGAAGGCTGTCTGAGCATGCAAAATGGGCTAACATTAATTGTGCCTGATTTGGGAGGGCGAGAAGAAAAGCCGCCATGGTCTGACACCGGCAGCGTAAGGGTTTGGTTAATGATTGTGATACATCTCTTTGCACCTGTGCCTCACCTAAGGGCGTCGGCCAATTAAGCACCTGCGGACACACCTGGTAATCCCTTATATTCTTGATAATCCCTGATAATCCCTAATAAGTGGAGTATTAGGATTCCACCTCTCAAGGCTCTACCTGATTGTTTGATCAGAGTGTTCTAAGCTGACTTGTGTCTACTAGGGTTGGGAATCGGTTGCAATTTCATCATCGATAATCAGTTACAGCCAACCGATCGATTATCAATCATAATCAGTTCATCGCACTTTTGCAGTAATTGGGTACTAGAGGTCTAGAGCCTAATAATAAGTGATAGTGTATGACAATTACTTGCTATAAGCACCTACCTTAACTTCGTTTTGAAGTGTTTTTGGAGCTTAGTTTCATAGCAAGAAAGCTGACAACTTGTCTGTCATTTAGTTCTATATTTTGCCACTAGGTGTCACATTTTCCGATTATTATCTATTGCCAGTTTCGTAATCAATTAATCAGAATCAGAGAGGTAAACGATTGATTATCGATTATAATCGATGATCGTCCCAACACTAGTGTCTACATTGGTTCATTGCTGGCTCTGTCACAGATATCGAAGCCTCTGTCTGGAAGAACCCCATGACTTGTTAGAATACAAATTTGCCCAATACAAAATGATACAAAAAAGTTGAAAAATGACTAAAACCCTGGCACATGGGTACTCATATGAGAGTGCTCAGCGAGGGCTATCCAATGAATACCAACATGACAGTGTTTCAGTATTTTTCAAAAATCTTTGCATTCTCATACCCGTCAAGTCTCCTGTTTTTAACAGGAGTCTCCTGTTTTTTGGACTTCATTTTACCTGCCTCCTGTTTTTCTCCTGTTTTTTTCTTGTCTCCTGTTTTTCTCCTGTTTTTCTAGAAAACCAGTCTAAAGCGACTATAATCTCCTGTTTTTCCTCAAGTTCAGCCCAGATCTACTTAAACTCCTACAGCTTAGCATGCAACTCAGCTAGATTCTAGCCTGCCTAAACAATACTCAATTGACCTAATAGAAACCAGCTTGCCCAAAAGTTGCAATTAGCCTAGATAACCATTCCTATTTTTAGCAGTAGATATGTTTTAATTGATATTAAGCTGAATTTTAAGAAGTAGAAAGAGGTGCATGCTGGTCTAGCATCATAACATTAAGAAAAAAATGGCTGATAAGGAAAATTCACCTCCACTTAAAAGAGCAAAATACATGGGCAAATTTAGTGATAAAATTGCACAGGAGTATCCAGATATCACAAGAAGTAAACTGGGAGATGTTCACGCCTTCTGCAAAGTGTGTAAAGTGGACATATCTATAGGAAATGGTGGGAAAAGTGATGTAAAACAACATGTTGGAAAAGCTAAGCACAAGAAATAAAAGCAAGCAGCACAGGATTCCAACAAAATCAACCAGTTCTATCCAGCACATGTTGAGAGTTGAGAGTATTGGCACTACATTAGGTAGGAGCCACCTGGTGGGACGTTGGTAAATTATATATACAGGTGCGTCACCTGGTGGGAAGTTGGTAAACTAACGTATATGGTAGCGGCACTGCCGCGTGAGAAAATCTCCTGTTTTTATTTTGTCTGGGGTTGACAGGTATGCATTCTTGTGCTCTGGAAGAAAGTAGCCTCAGCATTGGAAGGGCTAAGCTAATATGTGTTTATTTTGGACGATTGCTGGTTCTGTCGCAGATATTGAAGTCTCTGTTTTGAAATATCCCGTGAATTGTTGAATCACAAGACAGCAATGTATCTTTCCACTTTTGGAACACATCTTTAATTTCTTGTGTAACATTCTTGGAGGTCAAAGATATTTCTCCAAAATAGTCAAGATGCCTTTGGTTTCAGCGAGCATCAATGTGTTAACCCATTCACACTCAGAGCAGCCAAAACAGGCCTAACAATTTTGATAATATTTTTCTAACAAAAGCATTTTTTGAAAAATATTTGAAGGAAAAATGTTTACCATATGCCAAACAACAACTCCCCTTCAAATATTTTGTCAACGTTTGCTTTATTCCCAGGTTATTTTCAAAAGTATAAGAGTAGCAGACGATACTTTCCAGAGAAAATCCGAGTGTGAATGTGTTAATAAGAGGATGATAACACTTCCCCCGCCCACAGTTTGGCAGATAACCATGGTTGTGTCAGCATCGATGTTCATCTCTACCTGTCTATAGTAAGGTACTCAGGTGGCAATAGCATTTTATTGCCAATTGAGAGGGCGTTTTTGGACTACATGCAGTCATTAATGGGTTAATTTGGTCAATAAAAAATGATGCAAAAATGTTTACAAAATGACTTGCTACTAACATGCTGAAAGCTTTCAATGCGATGTTTACCCTTATGCTGCTGGTGGTTAAAGTGGCCATTACAAAATGATGCAAAAAAACTGAAAAATGGCTGAAACCCTGGCATATGGGTACTAATCTGTTAGTTCGCAGCAAGAGCTATAACCCAATCACTACCAACATGACAGGGAAGATGGTTTTCAAACATTTCGAAACTGGCATTTTTTGCCAGGGACGTAGGTAGGCTCTGGATGGAAAGGGTTGAAGGCATGGTCTTAGCCAGCAGGGCGTCTGGGTGTCTTTTTGCACACCCAAACCCTCAAAAAGCACCCCCCAGGACACCCAAAATATTTTGTGAGGAATTTCTTAAAATGCCAATCTTAAGCATATAGTTGAATATTTTCATCTCCATATAATTCCTATGACATTGTATAAGGATAAAATGCCTTATTTTGATAAATTAATACATGGTTATGGTTGAAATCTGAGTATATTGTGGTCCCCCTTAACCCTTACGCTGCTGGTGGCTAATTTTGCCAAAACAAAACAAGTACGGTTGTAGATGCAAAGCATCAATAGTCAAAAGGCGGGGCCAAGTTATTCATGAACATGTGAGGGAACCGGATGTATAAAGAATATAACATTATAGAGGAAAATAATTTATAATGACTAGATTTGTATCATTTTTGTAGAAATGAAACAAATTTCGGAATTCTAGGCGCCAGCTGGAGACTTCGAAATCTCTTGGGTGCGAAGCTACTTGGGTACGCGTCAGTTTGGTTACGAACATTTATATTATAACCAATCAGAATAGAGAATTATATTCAGTCCGGCCTCATGATTTAGAGCACGGACATCTCGCCCATGGACATCTCAAAACAGCTTCCCAGGTAGGCGCGGCCTGAGGGCCCCGCCAATGATGCATAAAAGCTGAAAAAATGTCTGAAACCCAGGCACATTCATTTGGTACTTATCTGAAAGTATTCAGTGAGAGCTATCTAATGAATACCAACATGACAGGTTTAAATGTTTTTCAAAAATCTTTGCATTCTTGTGCTTTGGACGAAAGCAGCCTTAGCATTGAAAGGGTTAAACATTTGACACCCAATAATTTTTACAATGGCCAATTTTAGGCACCCAGTTTCTAAATCCTGGCTAAGACCCTGGTTGAAGGTGACAAATTCCCATTGTCCACTGATTAGAGGAGTGTACCTGAGTGCACCTGTGGGATCGGTCGTTAATTCTTAATAAGAGTGAGTAAGGTTTGTGGTGATAATAACCCGGGGCCGTAAGCTGCTTTGTGTGGATTAATTATTGAGTACATGTATTAGATCTGATCAATGTAAAATCCTGCCTGAAGGCTCCCTGAAGCCACCCAGAAAAGGCCTTGCCTATTTGGTGATGTGTCTTTGACCATGGAAAATATTTCAAAATTAATTGCCCATTAATTGTAAAGAATATCACATATATATTACTTCCATCACTTTCCTATGTTCATATAATATTTCTTGATTGAAAAAGACTCTTTGGATGTGAATGGGTTAACCTGTTAACACTCAGAACAGCCGAAACAGGCCTGACGGTTTTGGAGATATTTTACCTACAAACACATTTTTTGGAAAACATTTGAAGGAGAAAGGTTTATCAGAAGCCACACAATAATATTTGTCCAAATATTTTTCAAAGTTTCGCATGATTCCCAAGTTATTTCCAAAAGTATGAGAGTAGCAGGCGATACTTTCTAGAGGGACTGTGAATGGGTTAAATATTTTCCACAATAGACGTCTCAAAAATCAGGTGTAGAATTATGGCGCTGTTTTCTCAGTGGGGAAATAATACCAGCTTGATTTGATGCAATCTTAGAATGATGGACTAATCTGTTGTTCTACTCTGATAAAAGGTCCACAAGCATTTTGGTCGTGTCACATTTCACCCCTAATATGCGTTGGTGCTAAAACAATGGAGCGCATTATCTTTAATCTGGCGGAGGGTCTCGTGTTCCAAATGCCAGGTAGTTCCTCTACGGGCCTCCAGGGGGCACTGTGCCTGCTCGCGGCATGATTTGATAACCTGAGCATCCTGTCTGGCCTTTGTGGAGGCGGAGGCTACAGTTTTTTTCTGAGATAAACATCTGCTAAAAGAGCCTTTGGGACAACTAAGTGCTAAAACAACACCTGTTCACATTTGCTGTCAGGCCCATTACAAACTATGACTGCTATCTAAGAGATAAACATTTCCATTAACCCTTTCTGGCTACCTTCGTCCAAAGCCCAAGGATTTAATGATTTTTGATAACTATCCAAACCTTGTCATGTTGGTATTCATTAGATAGCCCTCGCTGAGTACTCTCCGATGAGTTACCAATGTGCCAGGGTTTTAGCCATTTTAAAGTTTTTTTTGCATCATTTTGTATTGGCCCGAATTAGCCATCTGTAGCATAAGGGTTAAAATTGTATTGAAAGCATGTAGCATGTTAGTGGACTGTTAGTCAGTGTGAGGAAGGAACCTATCTCTCTAAAGGTACCATGGGCAACGTGCCAACTACTAGGGTCGTGCCCCTGGTAAAGAATGGTGTTTGTTTGGCAGGATATGCATTGTTTTCAACAGCTAAGGTCATATTATGGCACTAACGAGAGAAACTTGGAATGGGAAAAGGTTTCTCTTCTCTCTGTGATCCGAAAGCTTCTTTGTATCGCACAGTTATCATGCCACAGAATTTATTTGACTGAATGGAGTTGATCCTATTGGATATGAAGATCCCTCTCCATATTTTCAAATAGTATACAGGTGAACTTGGATATGACAGACTCAATGGGACCAGGAAAATTGGTCTGTCATATGCAAAATCCGTTGTATACATATGACGAATACTTGAAATGCATCGGACTGGGACCAAGCATATCGTCCGTCATATGCAGAAATCCGTCGTACAGTGGTCCGTCATATCCAAGTTCTCCTGTAGTATCAAATTGATGAGATATGTTGAGAGTCCTCAGACCAAGTGGGAATGTATTCATTGTTTATTTTTTTGTTCTATTTCAGTGAAGTGTTAATTAGCAGTGTCCACTCACACTCACAAATATTACGTTATTGAATTGATGCGATATAATAAAATAATAATGATGATAATAATCTTTATTTAAAGAAGGTAACTCAGTCCAATGGAAAGGATCTTCCCTGAGGCCCTCTGGCATGTTTACAAGTAGCCCGAGGGCCCCAGGGTTACAAAGTAGTACAGTACATTGCTTTTAGGTATCGAGACTTGAAGGAAGGTAGAGATGGTGCACTTCTGATTGCTTCAGTAAAGCCATTTCAAACTTTGGGCCCTGAGTATGAAATGCATTTTTGGCCAATTGATTTATTACATTTTGGAAGAGTTCTTAGTGAGGAGGTTGCATTTCGAGTACCATAGCTGTGGTTTTCTTGAGTATATGAGAAAAGTTTGTTCATATAATGGGGGTTTAACTCACTAAGGCTTTTGTACACAGTAGGGCTGGGCTCGATAGGCACGACATCGAGTGATCGGCAAAGATCGATGTTCAACATGAGAGGACATCGATTGCCGAACTCGATACGGCCCCCCCTATCTCCATTGTTTTCCCTACCCCCAAAATACAAAAGAGCCTACCCTATTCTTTAAAAAGACCGCGGCGCTGAGCCGGCCACAGCCTGCCGCCATTGAAACTGCACTACGATAGATACTATCGCGCGCGGTAGTACTTGGAAAAGTGTGGAGAGAGCCACGCAATGTATTTTACATGGTGCGGGTCCGGCCCCATCACACTTTTCCAAGCACTACCGCGCGTGACAGAATCGAATCGAGAAAATCAACATCGAGAAAAATTAGGCAATTAATCGGATCGCAAAAAAATGGCTGATGAGCTTAGCCCTAGTACACAGTAACAAAAGTATGTTGAGAGTCATCAGACCATGTGTACATTCCAGTTGCAAATGTACCGTATTCTTCCGATTAAGCGCACATGCCCAAAGAAGCGCACAGGGTGTATTTTCACGGTTAGAGGGTGAACGACCAGCGCAAATGTCACGAAAAACTTTCTGCGTTTCTGCAAACCAGCGCTGAATTCCGCAATTTCAGCAGTTCCTTCGCGCTCTCACTGTTCATATTCGACACATGATCGTACTATTGACCAATTAACGATCTCACGTGCGCAATTGTAGCTGCAAATCTCTAAGCTAACTGAACAGAGAGAGCGCAAAGGCGCAATAACAGCCAATGCTCTCCGATTGGCAAGCATTGAGATGTGCGGTAAAACGGAAGATCGCCAACAGCCCTACTTCAGAAAAATTTCCCAACCTCTATCCGCACCGTGCGCTTAATCGGAAGAATACGGTATTTATTGTTTGTTTTTTGTATTATTTCAGTGAAGTGCTCGCCGTGCCCACTGACAGTCCACTGGCAGAAGAGGAGACATGGTCTTACTTCAGGGATATCGTCTTAGGAATAGAATACTGTGAGTGATACTCTCGAATAAGCACATTTATCAAAACAAAATGACATCTTGAAAATCCAAAAACAAAATTCAAAGTTAGATCTTGCGGAAGTGGGCAAAACTTACTGTTTTGAAGTAATTAGAAAACTTTCTTGGAAGGTAAACTTTCGCCACTACTCTTGTAATTCATCCAGTAGTTAATTTTCAAATTAAAGATTGTATCTCTTATATGGACTGCAATCCTTCAACATATGTAAGTAAATGACCAAAAATTAAGAGGGTGGTTAAAGTAAGGATGGTACTGTGGAAATATAATTGATATAGGATGGTGAGAACAAAGAATGATGAACTTTGCAGTAAAATAGAAAGCTTGACATCTAAGTGTAGTTGTATTCTGATCTTTCATTGACAGTACATCATCAGCGAATCGTACACCGTGATATCAAACCATCCAATCTTCTTCTAGGCGATGACGGCCATATAAAGGTAAGACTCTCTCTCTCTCTCTCTCTCTCTCTCTCTCTCTCTCTCTCTCTCTCTCTCTCTCTCTCTCTCTCTCTCTCTCTCTCTCTCTCTCTCTCTCTCTTTCTTCTCTCTCTCTCTCTCTCTCTCTCTCTCTCTCTCTCTCTCTCGCTCTTTCTCTCTGATCTCTCTCTCTCTCTTGCTATCTCTCTCTCTGTGCCTCTTTCTGTCTGTCTGTCTGTCTGTCTGTCTCTCTCTCTCTCTCTCTCTCTCTCTCTCTCTCTCTCTCTCTCTCTCTCTCTCTCTCTCTCTCGCTCTTTCTCTCTGATCTCTCTCTCTCTCTTGCTATCTCTCTCTCTGTGCCTCTTTCTGTCTGTCTGTCTGTCTGTTCCTCTCTCTCTCTCTCTCTCTCTCTCTCTCTCTCTCTCTCTCTCTCTCTCTCTCTCTCTCTCTCTCTCTCTCTCTGCCTCTTTCTGTCTGTCTGTCTGTCTGTCTTTCTGTCTCTCTCTTGCTCTTTCTCTCTCTCTCTCATATCCTTTATCGGTATGTAATTTTTGAGTGTAAAGTGGAATTTTATTTCAACTGTGTGATTATTGCTGACCCCCATTGATCTCCAAATGACATTCTTTAATACCATGATTTTTCTGCGAACTACGATTGGAACAAACAATGAAAAGAGATAAAACTTCCCAAAGTGGAAGTTTCTTTCTTGTCCAATGTTGGTGCGTCACAAGTACACCTTTATGGGTATATACATGCCTGTGTACTGCATTATAAAGCTGTTTACTGCATGTTAATCAAGTGATATTGCTTGATAAGTAATCTCCTAAGACTCATCTTCAGGAAACAATGTTATTAGAAGATTGGTTTTCATTTCATTTACTAATGGAATAGCTGCTGCTAATGATAACATGTAAGCTAGTCTATGTACTGTAACAGGGTGGTTAATCCGGCAGTGGCCAGAATGGCTCCAGTGTTTTATGATATCATCCTCACTGGCGCAGCATACCTTGCAGAAATCCCAACTAACATTCAAACTCCTTCAAATATTCTGCAAGTGAAGGATAGATAAGATAAAAAAGTATATATATAGATATATATATACATATATATATACATATATATATAAAAATCATATATATATATATATATATATATATATATATATATATATATATATATATATATATATATATATATATATATATATACATATACATATATATTTATATATATATATATATATATATATATATATATATATATATATATATTTATAAATATATATAAATATATATATATATATATATATATATATATATATATATATATATATATATATATATATATATATATATATATATATATATATATATATATTGTTGTGAAGGATTGCTGATTTTGGAGTAAGCATTGATTCAGTGGCTGATGAGGATTTTTATTGTGTGTTTCAGATCGCTGACTTTGGTGTGAGTGATGAGTTTCAGGACAAGAATGCCTTACTCACGGGGACGGTGGGGACCCCCGCCTTCATGGCTCCTGAAGCACTCAGAGAGGCGAGGCAGAAATTCAGCGGAAAGGTAAAAACAAGTTTTACTTGCATTTTAATATATTGAAAAATCACTAAGGATTAAAATAAAAATTGACATGGATTTATTTCTATAACACTAAAAATTATCCTTTATGGTTCGGAATGGATACAAAATATAAAAAAAAATGATCGAAAAAATAAAACCTCATTTTAGATTGTATTTCTAAATTCTGGTGATGCTACTTTAATGCAGAGAAAAGAAGTTCATAACTTTCATTTTTTGGTCGACTTTTACTATTTTGGAGGTACCACATTCAAAGTTTGGCCTGTCAAAGAATGGGAGTCTATCATGATCAGGGAATCTTTGCACATCCGTTTGTTATTCACTCTGAATATTTGTTACATGTTGAGTAAAAGGTGCAGACCTATTTCATGGTCTAACACTAGGAGTACATACTGGAGTTATGCAAATTGTAATAAATGAGTGACTTTAGGCTTTTCCTATTCAGTTGAATTTTTTTGCTAATCATTCTAGAGCATTTATATTGGTGATTAGGGTAAAACCTTTCTTGATATTTCTGTTACGATCATCTAGAAGTTCTTGCTCTAAGACTTCCTGATGTATTGTTCCCAATTAATATTATTATGTGTTTTTTCTACTTCAGGCTCTAGATATCTGGGCCATGGGGATCACACTATACTGCCTACTCTATGGAAAGGTAAGAATACCCTGACAGAAAAAATTCTTTTAACTCTTATGCTGCTGGTGGCTAATTTGATCAATACAAAATAATGTGAAAAAAGCTGACCAATGACCGAAACCCTGGCAAATGGGTACTCATCTGAGAGTACTCGATGAGAGCTTTCCAATTAATAGCAAGATAATAGGGTTTAGATAATTTCCAAAGATTTTTGAGTTTTTGTGCCTTGGACAAAAGTAGTCTCAGCATTGAAAGGGTTAACTGTGGGCATGCCATATTTTGACTTCTAGATCATGACAGAAACAGGTTGATGTTCTAGTAATTCCATGGTCCGGCCTTTGGTTAAGCACATGGGTCATTGGTAACCCATAGCAGACCTGTGGTTGAAGGCATATTGAGAAATATTTGAAGAAGACATAACTGTAACCGAACATGTTGAACTCTTATTCCAAATTTAGTGATAGTTTATTCCTCGTGAGTACAAATTGTAATTTTTCCCACAAATGTATGATGCCAAATGGTCAGGAGAATTATTTGCCAAAATCCAGTACCAGAAATATCTCATAAAAGTTTGGTTCACCATAATCATGTGACATATCAAAATGGATCTTGAATCAAACACAGCATTTTGACAGCCAATTACCCAATTTTCGAGCTCTGTAGGGGGTCTTTTAGATTGTCGTGCAAGGCTATTTTTTGAATGAATTTGATTATCTCTCACTCATATACTGTATAACTGGTTATTTGGCGTTTACTTAAGTTTCCGTTTCTTTAAAAAATATATTTCCCCCATATTTTTTTTGGCGTCTGCAACAGTCAGAACAACGCCACCTATATGTAGATATAGGAACCAATGACTGCCGCCATTTTGCTTTTGGGATCGATCAATAGCTCCATAACTTGGCAGGAGTTTCCCCAAAAATGGACAGGTAAGTATGCAAATTGTAATATGATACCTTGGTAACTTATTAATAAGTTACCAATGTATCATATTATAATGATTTGGTGGAGTTATTGCATCGATTTTTCTATGTGTCAGCCGCAACCACCAAGGGGTGAAAATCACGCTATGCTGCCAACCGCAGCTCCCCCAGCGGCCCTAAAAGACACTCAAACTATATTTTTATGCGATCTTTAATTTGGCGTTGATGGGCGTTCGCCAAAAAACGCCAAATTAAAGACCACGCCAAATTAACCAGTTATACAGTATACGTGCATAGCTGTATAGGTTATGTTACCACAAACGCAAATATGCATGTGGTGGCATTTGAACGGTTATTGTTTATTCACAAGTTGTTATCAAAGTTATCCAAGCATACCCAATAATACTTCACAACTGATCTTATGTTTGCTGTCTTGATTTCAGTGCCCATTCCAAGACGAATATATCTTAGGTCTTCACAAAAAGATTTTAACAGAACAAGTCATATTTCCTGAGCAGTAAGTTTTCCCTTTTATTTATGTATATTAAGGTTATGAAATCATCGTAAATAATGTATTTTAAATGAGATGAACTCATAGACTTGGGTTATTTTTAATTGAATATTAGAGGTGACAATATCAAGTGTGGAAAATCTTAAATATCTGTCTTAAATCTACCATATCATGAATGTATATAATAAATGTAAATGTAATTACTCATGTCATCTGACTCATCTCTGCCTTTTTCCCCAGGCCTGTGATAAGCTCCTCCCTTAAAGACCTCATCATCAGCAAGCTGAAGAATGAATGGATGTTGATATTATGATTGACATGTGTGTGCCTTGTTTTTCCCCAGGCCTGTGATAAGCTCCTCCCTTAAAGACCTCATCATCAGCAAGCTGAAGAATGATTGGATGTTGATATTATGATTGACATGTGTGTGCCTTGTTTTCTGCAGGCCTGTGATAAGCTCCTCCCTCAAAGACCTCATCCTCAGCATGCTGAAGAATGATTGGATGTTGATATTATGATTGACATGTGTGTGCCTTTTTTCTCTTCAGGTCTGTGATAAGCTCCTCCCTCAAAGACCTCATCCTCAGCATGCTGAAGAATGATTGGATGTTGATATTATGATTGACATGTGTGTGCCTTTTTTCTCTTCAGGCCTGTGATAAGCTCCTCCCTCAAAGACCTCATCCTCAGCATGCTGAAGAATGATTGGATGTTTATACTATGATTGACATGTGTGTGCCTTGTTTTCCTTCAGGCCTGTGATAAGCTCCTCCCTCAAAGACCTCATCCTCTGCATGCTGAAGAAGGATGCAGATGAGAGGATAACTCTACCTGAAATCAAGGTAAGCTATAGACTGACTCTACCTGAAATCAAGGTAAGCTATAGACTAACTCTACCTGAAATCAAGGTAAGCTATAGACTGACTCTACCTGAAATCAAGGTAAGCTATAGACTAACTCTACCTGAAATCAAGGTAAGCTATAGACTAACTCTACCTGAAATCAAGGTAAGCTATAGACTGACTCTACCTGAAATCAAGGTAAGCTATAGACTAACTCTACCTGAAATCAAGGTAAGCTATAGACTGACTCTACCTGAAATCAAGGTAAGCTATAGACTAACTCTACCTGAAATCAAGGTAAGCTATAGACTAACTCTACCTGAAATCAAGGTAAGCTATAGACTAACTCTACCTGAAATCAAGGTAAGCTATAGACTAACTCTACCTGAAATCAAGGTAAGCTATAGACTAACTCTACCTGAAATCAAGGTAAGCTATAGACTAACTCTACCTGAAATCAAGGTAAGCTATAGACTAACTCTACCTGAAATCAAGGTAAGCACTTTTCTGTAGACTTCTTGATTGACTGTTAGATTGTTAGATAAATAGTATGGTCATTTTTCTGATATGTTCAAATGTGATTTATTTAAGTTCAAACTTTTAGGAGTCTATACAGCCTGCCTACCTTGGTTATGAATTTTCTCTTTGAAGCATTTTTTCATAAATAGATGGAGAAGTAACTATTTTGTATTAGGAACAAAGTTTCTAGTCATTCAGTGTTTTGTTTTTGGTCTTGGGAACTCACCATGAGTCATCCCTAAGGCTGAAAATGATACAGCTCACATTAAGAAACTCATTCCTATTCCCCATTTGTTGACCCAATTTCACACTCAAAGCGCCATCAGAATCTAACGTCTGCTACTTTCATACTTTTGAAAATAACTTGAGAACAAAGCGAAAGTTCACAAAATATTTGAAGGGGAGTTGTAGTTTGGCTTCTGATACACATTTTTCTTTCATGTGCTTTCCAGAAAATACTTTTATAAGTAATATATTTCCAAATGTGTCAGGCCTGTTTTGGCTGGTCTGAGTGTTAAAGGGATAAGGAACCTCTACTTCAATTGTTTTACAAAATAATCATCTCAAGAGAAAGTTTCTGCCATTGGAGGTAAAGATACCATTAAAAGAGAAATGCCACATTGAGCACTTGTTTTTTTACACAATATCAATAACAAAAAACATCAATAGAACAAGCCTAGCACTTTGGTAAATGCTAACTAAATTTTTGAGTACTCAATTATGGTTATTTTACACTAGAGCTACACTCACCACTCACAAATTCAAGTGGTTCGAGCATTAGGGCAGGCGAGCTGAGCTCGAGCTGAAGTCGTCAACTCGCGAACTCGTCTATGTTTGGAACACAAACGTAACACAGAACATCTAACACAAACTTTATTATTACTCCTTATCGCTGTCATGTTTTGCTTACAATCCCCAATGTATACAGGCAATGTTGAGCGTTATACTGACCTTTGTACCGCTTGATAGAGAGCAATAAGTAAATATAGCTATGTATTCTTCTATGCAGACACATTTTAAAATTAAATAACAATGTAAATGTTAGCAATTCTCCATCAGTAAGTATTTTGGGCTGAATAATGAATATCTATTTAGAAAACCGTGCATCCACGAGTTCATGAGCTCATGAGTCAAAATGGTGGTGAGCTCATGAGTCGATCTCCCTTTGTGAGTGCAGCTCTATTTTACACATACGACGAACCAAAAAACATTATTAACTCCCATTGAAGTTATATATATTTTTAGATTTAAGTATTCATTTATGATATTTTTCATCATTATTTATTCCAGAACCATCCATGGGTGACGAAAGAAGGGGAGTGTGTTTTGCCGAGCGAAGAGGAGAACTGTATCCTGATCACAATAACAGACGAGGAGCTGGATAACTGTGTTAAAGTAGTGCCTAAGCTAGAAACTCTGGTGAGTAGCAAGTTATCATATTAACCCATTAACACTCAGAGCGGCCAAAAGAGGCCTGACGATTTTGGAAATATTTCCCTTACAAAAGCATTTTTTTTGGAAACATTTGAATGAGAAATGTCAATCAGAAGACAAACAATAAATCTTTTTCAAATATTTTGTGAAATTTTGCTTCATTACCAAGTTATTTTCAAAAGTATGAAAGTAGCAGACGATATTTCGAGAGGAACTCTTGAGTGTGAATGGGTTAACATACTGGAGAAGAGATGGGGAATGATGCTAGAATATTATGAAGAACAGCAAACGTATTCTTGTAAGAAGTGTTTCATGTTTTAATGCTATTTCTTTGACTCATTGTACTTAGTCTTAGTCCATACAGACATTTTCAATTTTGTATGTCACATTCTCAATTCCGAGAAATTGACAGCTATTACTTTGTGAAAATACTTGGAAAAAGATGATGAACAACTTGCATAGATTGTAAACAATGCCTTTTTATTGTTTCTTTTGTCGGTACATTGTGTATCAATACAATATTCTCTTGATATGTAAAAGTATTACATTTTTATTCGACTTGTTATAGCATAGCCGTGAGGCTCGGCGAGCAGGAAAATAAACAAAAAAGGCCTGTACCTTTTGTTAGGCTTGCAAAAATTAAAAAAAGTTATCATATCAACCCTCTATAATGCTGCTGGTGGCTAATTTGGCCAATACAAAATGATGCAAAAACACTAAAAATTGACTGAAATCCTGGCACATGGGTACTCATTTGAGAGTACTCAGTGAGAGCTATTTAATGAATACCAACATGACAGGGTCTAAATGGTTTTTGAAAATTTTTGCGTTCTTGTGGTTTGGAAGAAAGCAGCCTCAGCATTGAAAGGGTTAAGATTTACCATTCAGCGACTGGACTGAGCTGTTTGGGAATAAATGTATTTAGTTGGTGGTCATGCAAAGATTGTGCACAGAGAACACAAATATGTGTTGTAGACCAAATATCTATTCTTCTTTTTTTTTTTTAAAGGGCACAGCAAGGCTAAATAGGCTGAGTACTGTATATCTAGTGTTAATTCTGGCAAGTTTGAAATAATCAAGCCTATAATGCATACATAAAATATTTTTATCTAGGAGCTAAATGCAAAATTTGGCATTTTGAGCATAACTTAAAATTGATTATTAAGGTTAGCTATTTAGTTACTGAACCCACTGTGCTCATAGGGCCTAGATGATCTGAATACACTTATAAATTCCTAATAGTATGGTGAATATTTAGAAAAGAAAAAAAATTGCTTTCTCTTCTGAGAAATGTCTCTTCATTTATACCATTTATTCCCAAGATATTTTTAGAATGTGTCTGTCAATTTCATTTTAAAGTTATGTTTTAATAAAAAGCTTTCTGTTTTTTGTTAGAATCAGTTCATTTCTAGGATAAAAGGTGTTGTAGGACAATTTGACTACCTGGTAATATCTGCATTAAACCAAGTCATTTCATTTCATATATTTCATCTGGGATGTTTGGATATATTTTTCTTAACTTTGTTCCCATCTCCCATTTTTGAAGAGGACTCAAGTACCCTGAGATCTCTTGGTTGTTATGGTCTTTTCATGTTTACACCTGGGGGCTGACATCTTGGATTTTGTAATTATAATGGCTTTCAGTTAATAGCAATTTTTTTCTTGTGTTTTTAATTTTCTTTAAATAAATGGTTTGCTTTTTATTTTGTAATTGATATTACAGCAAATAAACATATTACTACTACTTATATACATTTTGTTATGCTCACTACTTTTTATTAAAATATTTTTTCAATGTTCTCATTTTGTGCCGTGTACACTTTTTTGTTTTCTATTTTTCCTTAGTATTGAGGTTTCTTTTTCAAAAGCATACTTTGTGATATACTCTTACTAGCCATGCCCTCTTTTTCTAATACCTCTCACCTTTTTGTTGTATGGTTTTATTAATTACCGTATTCTTCCGATTAAGCGCACATGCCCAAATAAGCGCACAGGGCCTATTTTTCACGGTTAGAGGGTGAATGACCAGCGCAAATGTCACGAAAAACTCGTAAAACTTCCCCCCAGAAAAAGCAAGAAAAGCAAAATTACATACCTTTCCTCTTGCCGTGTCTGCAAACCAGCGCTGAATTTCGCAATTTCAGCAGTTCCTTCGCGCTCTCACTGTTCATATTTGCCGCATGGTCGTACTTCTGACCAATTAACGATCTTTTGACAAGCTGCGAACGTCTAGGCAAATTGAACAGCGAGAGCGCAAAACGCAATAACGGCCAATGCTCTCCGATCAGCAATCATTGTGGTGTGCGGTTAAACTGAAGATCGTCAATACCCCTACTTCAGAAATATTTCCCAACCTCTATCCGCACCGTGCGCTTAATCGGAAGAATATGGTATATCATTTACTTCTACTCGCATATTTTATTCAAATGTAAATATTGAAGGTTTTTCCTGACCATGAAATATGGAAACAATTTTCTCCTTGCCAATTTATGTGTTACCTGACCAGTCTATCGGGAATGCAGAAAGCATTTAGTGTTGAAGCATTAGGATGGTATTTGACTATTTCCTGCCAATCAGATTCTTGTGAAGACGGTCTCAAAGAACAAGTCTGTCAAGAATCTGTTCCTTAACCCATTAATGCTTAAGACTTCCTCCAGAAATTGTGGTGTGGACCTATGATGCTTTTCACAATAGCTTTGAAATTGAGAATAATTTACAAAATATTTTAACCCTTCCAATGCTAAGGCTACATTTGTCCAACTATTTTGGACTCAAAGATTATTTGAAAACCATCTAAACCCTGTCATGTTGGTATTCATGGGAAAGCCCTTGCTGAGCACTTTCATATAAGTACCCATTTGCTAGGGTTTCACCCATTTATCAGGTTTTTCGCATCATTTTGTATTTGCTGAATTAGCCATCAGCAGCATAAGGGTTAAGGAGAGTTTTCGGTAATGTTCTGATTGATATTTCTCCATCAAATATTTTTCTGTAGCTATGCTTTTGCCTTCAAGATTTCATCATAATTGTCAGGCTGCTTTTGGCCGCTATGAGCATTAATTGGTTAACCCATTAACATGCATAGCAGCCAAAAGAGGCCTGACGATTTTGGAAATATTATACTTACAAAAGCATTTCATGAAAATCAGAGGCCAAACAACAACTCTCGTTCAAATAGTTTGGAAACTTTCGCATCATTCAAAAGTTATTTTCTAAAGTAAGGGAGAAGCAGACGGTACCTTCTAGAGAAACTCTGAGTGTTAATTGGTTAAGGAGAACTGCCCATCCCTATTGCTGTATGATCTATCAGTATAAACACAATTTTTCTCTCTTTCCTCAGATTCTTGTAAAGACGATCCTAAAGAACAAGTCGTTCAAGAACCCGTTTGTGAAGGAACTGAGTCGTGGTGACTCCAAGGAGAGCATGAATATGAAGGACGAATTCCACAAGGCTGGGCGCTCAAACTCGGCCCCGGAATCTCTAGAGGTCATGAAAAGGTACGTACAGAATAATATTTCATTTATCGTCACTTTTTCTGTTATAGTAAGAATAAAGTATGACCACTAGATGTTAACCCATTCACACTCGGAGTTCCACTAGAAAGTATCTTCTGCTACTAAATACATACTTTTGAAGATAACTTGGGAATACAGCAAAGGTTCGCAAAATATTTGAAGGAGAGTTGTTGCTTGGCTTCTGATTAACATTTCTTCTTCAAATATTTTCATAAAAATGCTTTAGATAGAAAAATACTATCGAAGTTGTCAGGCTTTTTTTGGCCTCTCCAAGTGTTATGAGTAAATGAACGAAAAAAACTGCAGTGCTTAACTGGTTACGCAACTGGCTAGTCAAAATTTCACCTTTTAGGTATTTCCTGAAAAAAAAACACTACTAAAATATTTTACCGCAGTTTTCTGTAGGTTTTGGGCACTACAGGCATGAATGATTTAACAAATGCATGATTAACATAAATTTACTGAACTTGCTAATGTAATATATAGTTCTGAATGACAAAATGTTAAGTTTACCACTACATATTACTCCTGTCCTTAAACTGGTATTCATTTTTTATTATTTCAGGAGAATTTCCACAGAAACATGTCTACCAAAGCTGACGGAACAATGATAGTGATAAAACAATGGAGATTACAATGGCAATGACACAGTCAACAGCAAGCAAAAGGACACTGATGGACCGAATAATGGCGGATGCAGATCTGAGGATATGTTTATCATATCCATGGTGATATGATACAATACAGCGTTACCATGACAACAGCAGACTGAGCAACATGAAATTTCGCAATCCTGTGTGCATGGCTTTTCTGCTAGCATAGAGGGTTTTTATTGAACTATTTAACTTTCATTACTAAGTCTTTCAAACATTTTATCCAGATATTGATATTTCTGCAAACTTAGATTTTAACATTTAGCTAAATATTTTCTCTTTGATGTGGTTGTCCTTTTTATATCAAACACAGCTGTTGTCCATTTGATAGTGATCATAATGAATGTACTACTTTTTTAATCTGTGATCATCATTATCATATTGCCGTTCCGAGATGCATTGAAAGGGTCCTTTCATTAAGTATCTTAGCCCATTCATGATTTTCGTAACCAATGTTGTCAGGGTTCGACTTTCCAAGGGGCCCAGGGGCATATATGCCCCTAGATTTTGCTGTGGGCCCCTAGATTTTTCCGACTAGGGGCCCAAAATAGTATTATAATCACCAGAAATCCAGTTTTTGACCACTTGTTTTTATCAAAAGTCCTTTTTTGGGCCCCTTACCTGAAATCTAAGTGTCAGACCATGGTTGTATGGATTGATTCTATATTATGAAAATAATTTAGGAACTTATTAAAGTATGAATTCACTCAATATTTGAAAGAGAGTTGCCGGTCGGGTTTGGATTAACATTCTAGTTTCCAGATGTTACTTAGGTCAAAAGGAAATAGTCCAAATTATTCTGAGGTTTCTGGGTGTTGCAGGCATGAATAAGAATGCTGTGGCACAATCAGACAAAGTTGACCCATTAACCCATCAATGCTTAATAGATCCGCTAGAAATTGTCGTCTGGATCTATGATACTTTTAACAATAACTTAGGAATTAAGAATAAATTTACAAAAAATTTGAAGAAGAGTTGTTGGAAATGTTCAGATTAATATTTCTCTTTCAAATATTTTCTTTACAATGCTCTACCGGAATAAATTCAACATAATTATCAGGCTGTTTTGGCCACTGCGATTGTTAATGGGTTAATTCTCACAGTTACCAAAAGCAGCCTGAAAGTTTTGGCGAATTCTTACTGAAGAAAGTGTAGTTCTGAATGTATCTGAAGGAGAAATGTTTTTGAGATCCTTATCAACAACTCTTCTTTAAATACTTTGTAAAAGGATATCTAATTCCTATCTTATTGTCTGAATTATCATAGATCCAGATGACAGTCTCTTTAGGAACTTTAAATTAATCATTCTAATCTATTCATCTCTGTAGGTCCAATAAAGCCTTACTATTTTAGGACTATGTTTCTGGTAGTAGGAATGTTCTGGGTAATATTTAACCCAGAAATTGTCGTCTGGACTTACGATACTTTTGACGATAACTTTTGAATTGACAACAATTTCACAAAATATTTGAAGGAGAGTTGTTGGTAATGTCCTGATTACCTTTTCTACATCAAATATTTTGTTTACTATGCTTTTGCCGGCACAATTTCATTAAAATTGTCAGGCTGTTTTTGGCCGCTGTGAGTGTAAATGGTTTAAAAGAAAAATCATAATCACACCAAAACCGACAACTCTCTGTCAAATATGTTGCATTTTTGTGTTTTAACCCATTAATGCTCACAGCGGCCAAAACCAGCCTGACAATTTTGAAGAAATCTTTCAGGTTTTAGCACAATTGGCAAACTATTTGAAGGAGAAATGTTGATCAGAACATTACCAACAACTCTCCTTCAAATATTTTGTAAAATAATTCCCCATTCAAAAGTTATTGTCAAAAGTATCATCGATCCAGACGACAATTTCTGGTTGAAGCATTAATGGGTTAACCCCAATGATATCAAAGTACCCTACCATCAGATACCTCTAGCAGGAATGGGTTAAGGTGCTTTAAATAGCTCATGCAAGACACATATTGACGTTAATTAATTGATGAAACAATAATTGATATTTCATCAGTTTGTAAAATGTTCTCAAAGATATTTGTGATGGACACTTAGTTGTTGTTGTTGTTGTTGTTGTTGTTGTTCATTAATTAGTAAATCAGATAAAAACATCCTCCAATGTGAATATTTTTAAAAGATATTCTTATTGAAATCTGAAAAATGAATGGGTTGAAAACTACAAAATTATCAATATGAATTTCCAAAGAATTCAGTTAACTTGAATGTTTTATACATTTAAAGATCTTTAATAAGTTGAACTTTTTCCTGTTTCCAAGTCAATCCTTTTTTCTACTATCTGTGTGAGAATAATAATTAAGCATCATTGATGTGAAAGATATGTGCAAGTCAAACACCTTTGCTTTTCCAATAGATGAAGCACTTCTTTAACCCTTCCAATATGCTGAGGCTACGTTCGTCCAAAGCACAAGGACGCAAATATTTTTGAAAACCATCTAAACCCTGTCATGTTGGTATTCATTGGATAGCTCTCACTGAGCACTCTCAGATGAATACCCATGTGCCAGGATTTCAACCATTTTTCAGGTTTTTTGCATAATTTCGTATCGGTCCAAGTATACGATGGTGCAAGTGTGAAGGCAGAAAAAAAATATTTAAATTTTTTTTCTCCACCATTTTTCCCAAAAACAGCAGAAAAAAAATATTTAAATTTATTTTCTCCAACGTTTTTCCCAAAACAGCAGAAAAAATAAATTTAAATATTTTTTTTCTGCTGTTTTTCCATTTTCCAAAACAGCAGAAAAAAAATATTTAAATTTATTTTCTCCAACGTTTTTCCCAAAACAGCAGAAAAAATAAATTTAAATATTTTTTTTCTGCTGTTTTTCCATTTTCCAAAACAGCAGAAAAAATATATTTAAATATTTTATTACTGCTGTTTCACATAGTTTGCCATTCTCCCGCTAGATGTCCCCCTTCACCACTTCCAAGGGA
Source organism: Maea johnstoni (assembly GCA_963942565.1). Classification (NCBI taxonomy): domain Eukaryota; kingdom Metazoa; phylum Annelida; class Polychaeta; order Spionida; family Magelonidae; genus Maea; species Maea johnstoni. The sequence continues at coordinate 35,475,828 of OZ012691.1, forward strand.
GCACTCATTATTTGAATTTGATAGTATGTGGTGACCAAAATGGCATGTAAAAGTGGACAAAAAAGACATTTTGGAACATTCATAATTGATATTGAATATTTATAAATGAATGAGGAATTTCATAGTTCATTTATGAATTGCAAATATTCACTATTCATTATGCAGTCGTGACCAGACTCGGCTCTACGACGGTCAGCGTATATATGATAGGCCTGTCATGAGAGTGGCATGGGGAAAGATCGACTCTGTATTAAAGGAGCATAAGCACGGCCACTTTGCACCTTATCAGTTACTCAGGAAATCACAAGTTTACCTGAGGGGGGGGGGGGGGGTCTAGTATTTAACAAATGATAAACATGATTCGAGAACGCCCCGACCAACTTGATATATGGAAACTGGATATATTTGTGTATATATATATATATATATATATATATATATATATATATATATATATATATATATATATATATATATATATATATATATATATATATATATATATATATATATATATATATATATATATATATATATATTTGGGGTCAGATATAGACAGAAAAAAATGTTTCATTTTCAATCTTCAAAAAAAAAAAGAAAAAAAGTTATGAAAAAAGGTCATCCGAGTCGGCGAATTGAACCCGTATCGTCCGCGTGAGAGCCGGACAATTAACCTCTAGGCTACGAAGCCAATCCTTGAAAGAAAGGCGAATTTATAACACTAACCGCAAATGTCGTACCAAACTGGAAGTTGGTCGGGGCGTTCTCGAATCATGTTTATCATTTGTTAAATACTAGACCCCCCCCCCCCTCAGGTAAACTTGTGATTTCCTGAGTAACTGATAAGGTGCAAAGTGGCCGTGCTTATGCTCCTTTAATACAGAGTCGATCTTTCCCCATGCCACTCTCATGACAGGCCTATCATATATACGCTGACCGTCGTAGAGCCGAGTCTGGTCACGACTGCATAATGAATAGTGAATATTTGCAATTCATAAATGAACTATGAAATTCCTCATTCATTTATAAATATTCAATATCAATTATAAATGTTCCAAAAAAGTCTTTTTTGTCCACTTTTACATGCCATTTTGGTCACCACATACTATCAAATTCAAATAATGAGTGCTCCCTTGGAAGTGGTGAAGGGGGACATCTAGCGGGAGAATGGCAAACTATGTGAAACAGCAGAAATAAAATATTTAAATATATTTTTTCTGCTGTTTTGGAAAATGGAAAAACAGCAGAAAAAAAATATTTAAATTTATTTTTTCTGCTGTTTTGGGAAAAACGTTGGAGAAAATAAATTTAAATATTTTTTTTCTGCTGTTTTGGAAAATGGAAAAACAGCAGAAAAAAAATATTTAAATTTATTTTTTCTGCTGTTTTGGGAAAAACGTTGGAGAAAATAAATTTAAATATTTTTTTTCTGCTGTTTTTGGGAAAAATGGTGGAGAAAAAAAATTTAAATATTTTTTTTCTGCCTTCACACTTGCACCATCGTACAAGTAGCATCCAGCAGCATAAGGCTTAAGTTTCATTGTAAAGGTTTTCGGTTTACAGTCTTGTATCCACCAAAATGTTCACACGACCTTCCTTCCCTAGCAGGCCTTTACACATGGAAACCATTTCAATCCCTCGAGGGAGGTAGAAGGTAATGAACAGAGAAATACAGATTAGTTTTTGATAACAACGCTTTCACATTTCAATATAAAGGTAATTGACTTTCCCATTACTGTTATGGGATAAACTACACTTGTGTGAAGTTTTCTCTCACAGCTATTTTTATTTGACTTTCCTTGACAGGTTGGTATCTGTTAACCCATTAATGCTCAGAGCGGCCAAAACAGGCCGGACAATTTTGGAAATACTTTTCTAACAAAAGCATTTTTTGGAAAATAATTGAAGGTAAAATGTTAGAGAGAAGTCAAACAACAACTCTCCTTCAACTATTTTGTGAACTTTTCTTTTATTCCAAAGTTATTTTGAAAAGCATAAAAGTAGCAGACGATACTTTCTACAGGATCTCTAGAGTGTGAATGGGTTCATCCATTGGATTCATTAGCACCCAAAATGTCCTGGTTACTTTGGAAAAAAATCCACAGAATATATTTCAAGATGAGTTAAATAGGACCTACCGAGCAATTCTGACACACTTATATTTTAAATGTATGCTTAATCAGAAGGTTATTTTGAAATTTTGAAAATTAAGGTTATTTAGAGTTGCCCCTTGAATGTGTCTTGTGAACGCATAAATGTTTTCAAGAATATTTTGTCAATGTGGTAAAGATTTGAAAGGTACGAGAAATAATTTAATTTTGGGTTTTGATAGATATCCTCCAAATATTTTTCAAATGATGTGGATAAGGATAGCTATTACATTAAACTTTATTAAACTCTTCACCCAATGTCTGGATTAATAGATTACACTCAAATCACCAACTTCACACCTAAAACAACAAACAATTGCTATTAATTTCCAAAATCTAAAAGTATATCATAATGCTGTTTACTGGGTATTTGTTCTGACTATGAAATGATATTTTATAACCGGAGACGTGAAGTCTGCATCTCAGATTATAACATATGATTTTCAAAGATATATAAGATGGTGGTTGATTGACTGAAATTTCCACATAAAACTCATCTAGATATTTTTCTATATCTGCATACTTTTATTTGTATATATTGTGGAGTCTTAACCCATTAACACTCAGAGCGGCCAAAACTGGCCTGACGTTTTTGGAAATGTTTAACTTACCAAATCATTTTCGGGAAAACATTTGAAGGAGAAACATTGATAAGTAGCCAAATATCAACTCTCCATCAAATATTTTGTGAAGTTCCACTTTATTCACAAGTTATTTTCAAAAGTGTGAAAGTAGCAGACAATACTTCTTAAAGTAACTCTGAGTGTGAATGGGTTAATTGGTGCAGAATAGGAACATCTCTCACCTATGCATATGTATCTTCCACACGGCTCATATTGAGCCTTATTTGATTTGCATATATGCAAATTAGGTGTCATAATGTGCATATTTGGTATTGGTCGAAATGTCTGTCTTTAAATCGGTTCACATACACTGATATGGTTGATGTCTAGGGGGACTTCTATTTAAACCCCTTGGCGGATGGTTGTATATATTTATTCATTGCACCCTGGCAGGCCTATAGCTTCTTTTATCCATACATGTTCTTGTAAGGTTTGTAAATATCAAAGAATGTGAGGGAAAAGAAAAATATCACCTTATCATTTAATGAGTATGCTAAATTCCTCGAATGTTGCAAGACGGAAAATTGCAGTCATTAGTTTATTCATCATGGATCTGTGCAGGGTTTATTTCATTGCCATCCTTCGCCAAACCCAGCTTGAGGGTTGACCTGGGTTGTGTTTTGTTTGCCCAATAAATTTGCTTGTTCGTTTTCACTGAAGGAAAAGGTATGAAAGGGATTGGGTTTGGGGTTAGGGCTGGGGTTAGGTTTATACCCTGTCATACTCCGCTGCAAATATAGAGATCTTAACCCTTATACTGCTGATGGCTAATTGGCCAATACAAAATAATGCAAAAAATCTGAAAATGACTGAAACCCTGGCATATGGGTACTTATCTGAAAGTACTCAGCGAGAGCTATCCAATGAATACCACAATGACAGGGTTTAGATGTTTTTTCAAATATCTTTGTATCCTTGTGTTTTGGTTGAAGGTAACCTCAGCATTGGAAGGTTTAAACCTCTTCATGCTTAGTGATTGGTGGAAAAATATTATCAGGATCTATGATAGAAGAAACTGTAGAATCAAATATAAATTGGCAAAAATAATTGAAGGGGAGTTGTTGGCTAATTTCTGGTCAACATTTCTCCTTTAGATATTTTGTAAAAATTGTCTGTGTTAGCGTGATATCCCCAAAATAATCAGGCAGTTTTGGGCAGAACAGGCATTAATGGGTTCCTATCTCTCTTGTTTCTGCGGCAGTAGTAATTTAAGATTTTTTGATTTTCATTTTTAACCACTTCTGGTGTAAGTACATACTCAATATGCATCTTTGAAGGGAAACTGAACAGGTTGAGAATACTCATGTGTGTAAATCTCAAGCACGTGGAAAAATGCAAGAGTTTGACAGACAGATTTGAGAATGGATCTGATGTGTATTTCTTTTGGCATACAACTTATTATATTTTTGTGATATAGTTGTATATCATATTTCCTTTTGGGAAATCCCATCCATGATGATTATCAACCTTTTCACACTTCTGAAGTGTATACATGGCATGACACTCATAAGTATATCATGATAAATATGAAAGCAATAATTTGTTGAAAACCTGTGTTTTACAGTAGGGATTTTTGCAAAATATTTGACGTGTAGCAAATAAATTAACCCTTATGCTGCTGCTGGCTAAGTTGGCCAATACAAAATGATGCAAAACTCTTGATAAAGCACTCAAACCCTGGCATGTGGGTACTCATTTGAGAGTACTCTGTAAGGGCTCTCCAATGAGTACCAACATGACAGGTTTTAGATGGTTTTCAAAGATTTTTGCGTTTTTGTGCATTGGACGAAAGTAGCCTTAGCATCGGAAGGGTTAATATGTGTATGATAAGAAATTAACAAAACAGTAGTACTTAACCCTTTAAATGCCACACTCATATATATGCCATTATGGTGTAATGACCTAGAGGATCATGCTCGCATATATATGTGTTCAAGGTAATAAAATTCATTTAACCCTTCCAGTGCTTAAGGCTACTTTCGTCAAAAGCACAAGGATGCAAAGATTTTTGAAAAACATCTAAACCTTGTCATGTTGGTACTCATTGGAAAGCTTTCGCTGAGTATTCTCAGATGAGTACCCATTTGCCAGGGTTTCGATCATTTTACAGGTTTTTTTGCATAATTTTGCATAGGCAAATCAGCCACCAGCAGTACAAGGGTTAAATGAGAGACAAGCTTGCCAATCTAAAATACCCCCTACATGATTCGAAAAAATATGTCGATTGGCTGTGGACTTTGAGCTTGATTCAATTTTCATTTCGATATGTCACATGACTATGGTGGACAAAAGTTAAGTAAGATTGTCAAACAGAAAATCCCTGGTACTGAATTTTGGTCAGTAATCTCCATAAGCATTTGCAGAAAACGACAATTTGTATTCCCAAGGGTTAACCCTTATGCTGATGGTGGCTAATTTGGCCAATACAAATAATGATGCAAAAACCCTGAAAAATGACTGAAACCCTGGCACATGGGTACTCATATGAGGGTATTTAGTGAGAGCTATCCAATGAATACCAACATGACAGGGTTTAGATGGTTTTCAAAAAGCTTTGCGTCCTTGTGCTTTGAACGAAAGTAGCCTAAGCATTGGAAGGTTTAAGTAACTATTGCATGTGTTGAGGAACAAATCAAAAGCATAGATCTCAAGCATACTTGAAGATGAGATTTTATGCACAAAATGAATCGTTTGTCACCCAGATTTCCTGCCCAAATCTCTATTTGTTTGCAGTGCTAGTTATCGATGTGTCATCTGCTAGAGTCAAAGCAAGAAATGCTCTGTTATGAGGAAATTTCATGCACTTCAACACTGAAATTCATATCTTATTCCTAAGGTTAACCCTTATGCTGCTGGTGGCTAATTTTGCCAAAACAAAATGATGCAAAAAAATGAAAAATGACTGAAACTATGGCATATGGGTACTCATCTGAGAGCACTCGGTGACAGCTTTTCAATGACAATGAATACCAACATGGCAGGGTTTTGATGGTTTTCAAAAGACTTTTGCATCCTTGTGCTTTGGAAGGGTTAAAGGTTATGCTGATTGGCCTTAGTTCATGAGTTTCATCTCACATATAAATGCTCTCGCCAGCATCATCATTAAGCACTTTCAAGTCCACAAATGCCATGTCAGAGGAACATGGAGGAAGGATCAGAGGTGAATTTATCGTGGCTGATTTCGTTAGGGTTTTGTGACCTTAACTTTGAACTTTTTAGGGTCAGATATGTCTTGTCGTTCGATTGGTAATCTATGGGTGTAAGCAAATGATGTATTTCTCAGTCATGTATTTTATTGAATCTTTTCTACCTTGTATACAGCAAATTTGTCTGTTTTAATTGAAATAAAGAATTATCTTTTTATAAACATGCTTGTTTGTTTGTTGTTAAATGAATTAATTGACTTCGTTTATATTATCATTTTATGATATTCCCTCAAAAATTAAAACACATCATCCCCTATTTTGGCTATTCTTCTTTTTCAAATGCAGAATATGAAAAATATCTTAAAAATTGGTATCAAAAAACAAAATAACATCTAGTTCTTATTCTGTATCCTAGATAACAGCAGTAATTGCTTATCCATCCAGACAAAGAATGATATTCAGTTATCAAACCCAAGACTTTGTTTGAGCAGTATACTGTATACAGCTTTAATTTGGAGTGCTAAAAATTTCGCTTTACAGCCCTATTGGAGGGTATGTGAGCTACTTTAAATTTGCGCATTCAAGCACTCAAACTATATATTTGTTACTATGTAGATTTTTATTTGATGGATTTATTTTGGCATTATCATGGGAGCGCGAAAATAAAATACCTGTAAAAAATACCAGTTATACAATATTGAAGATGAACAAAACAATCCATTAACACTGCCATGCACAGCATTCCCCATAACCCTTATGCTGCTGGTGGCTAATTTGGCCAATACAAAATACATCAAAAAACCTGAGAAATGACTGGAACCCTGGCAAATGGTTACTCATCTGAGAGTACTCGATGAGAGCTTTCAAATGAATACCAAGATGACAGGGGTTAGATGATTCTTTTAAAGGTTTTTGTGTTCAGACGAATGTAGTCTCAGCATTGGAAGGGTTAAAATGACTCCATTTTGAAAACAAATTGGGAGTCAACTAAATAACAACTTTATCCATTTAAATGCTTATTTATTCAACAAAATATAATGTCAGGAATAACATAACTCAAACTTAATCATGAACAGCAGACAGTAGCAATTTCTTTTTTAGAATGGATTGCATCACCAATAGGCCAACATCACCCAGACATCACCCCTACTTGTAATATCTATATTCTGTCTGTTTTTCCATTTTTTGTGACAAAATGTTCAAGTTTGCCATCCAAACTTGGCAAACATCTTAGGAGCACTACTACGTGTATGTATAAACATACTTTTTGTAAACTCCGCACAATGTTGATTTTGCTCAATGGGTTCCATTGTAAAATTTGCCCATTGCCAACAATACATATCTCGCATTTGTATTGTTGGCAATGGGCAAATCAAACAATGGGACCTAATGAACGAAATCAACATTTTGCAGTGTTGAGACAAAAAGTATGTTTATCCATACACAAAGTAGTGCTTCTAAGATGTTTGCCAAGTTTGGATGACAAACTCGAAGGTTTTGTCGCAAAAAAATGGGAAAAGCGGTTGCCAAACTCGAGTCAGACAGACTATAGTTCCAGCGTTTCCAAGGTCACTTCTACATCACACACTTATAAACAGGAATACAAACTTCTGATGGTGGAGTATCTTGAAATTTCACCTTACAATGATTTTTATCAGAAAAATAACCTGAACAGTAAAATGACATCACCTTCATCTTATATAATATATGCATTCTGTTTATATTATTAATCTCCATGAATACTTTCTATTCAAGTATGAAGTGTTCCTGGTACACAGCTGCCTGCTGAGCGCAATACTTTTTATCACCTGCTCTGCTGTAATTCCCTATGGTGATTGGTCAATAGGTGTTAGACCTGGAGCCGTTCACACTTTGTAGATCCAATATCGAACAGCAGAATTCAATATCGAACGGCAAAATTCAATATTACCACTTGGCCACCAACCTCGTTCTGACCTCTAAAGTTATTTTAATTTTTTTTTCTTAGCATGAAAGAGCAGGTGTTAATTTGTTACGCCCTGTTGGAAAGTGCAATCCGGCCTGCTATCCGCCCTCAGTCATCCAGATCCCACTCAGCTCTGCCTCGTGAGATCAGGATGACTTCGGTTGGATATCAGGCCGGATTGCACTTTCCAATAGGGCGATCAGGATTACTGAGGGTGGATATCAGGCCGGATTGCACTTTCCAATAGGGCGATCAGGATTACTGAGGGTGGATATCAGGCCGGATTGCACTTTCCAATAGGGCGATCAGGATTACTGAGGGTGGATATCAGGCCGGATTGCACTTTCCAATAGGGCGATCAGGATTACTGAGGGTGGATATCAGGCCGGATTGCACTTTCCAATAGGGCGATCAGGATTACTGAGGGTGGATATCAGGCCGGATTGCACTTTCCAATAGGGCGATCAGGATTACTGAGGGTGGATATCAGGCCGGATTGCACTTTCCAATAGGGCGATCAGGATTACTGAGGGTGGATATCAGGCCGGATTGCACTTTCCAATAGGGCGATCAGGATTACTGAGGGTGGATATCAGGCCGGATTGCACTTTCCAATAGGGCGATCAGGATTACTGAGGGTGGATATCAGGCCGGATTGCACTTTCCAATAGGGCGATCAGGATTACTGAGGGTGGATATCAGGCCGGATTGCACTTTCCAATAGGGCGATCAGGATTACTGAGGGTGGATATCAGGCCGGATTGCACTTTCCAATAGGGCGATCAGGATTACTGAGGGTGGATATCAGGCCGGATTGCACTTTCCAATAGGGCGATCAGGATTACTGAGGGTGGATAGCAGGCCGGATTGCACTTTCCAATAGGGCGATCAGGATTACTGAGGGTGGATAGCAGGCCGGATTGCACTTTCCAATAGGGCGATCAGGATTACTGAGGGTGGATAGCAGGCCGGATTGCACTTTCCAATAGGGCGATCAGGATTACTGAGGGTGGATAGCAGGCCGGATTGCACTTTCCAATAGGGCGATCAGGATTACTGAGGGTGGATAGCAGGCCGGATTGCACTTTCCAATAGGGCGATCAGGATTACTGAGGGTGGATAGCAGGCCGGATTGCACTTTCCAATAGGGCGATCAGGATTACTGAGGGTGGATAGCAGGCCGGATTGCACTATCCAATAGGGCGATCAGGATTACTGAGGGTGGATAGCAGGCCGGATTGCACTTTCCAATAGGGCGATCAGGATTACTGAGGGTGGATATCAGGCCGGATTGCACTTTCCAATAGGGCGATCAGGATTACTGAGGGTGGATATCAGGCCGGATTGCACTTTCCAATAGGGCGATCAGGATTACTGAGGGTGGATATCAGGCCGGATTGCACTTTCCAATAGGGCGATCAGGATTACTGAGGGTGGATATCAGGCCGGATTGCACTTTCCAATAGGGCGATCAGGATTACTGAGGGTGGATATCAGGCCGGATTGCACTTTCCAATAGGGCGATCAGGATTACTGAGGGTGGATAGCAGGCCGGATTGCACTTTCCAATAGGGCGATCAGGATTACTGAGGGTGGATAGCAGGCCGGATTGCACTTTCCAATAGGGCGATCAGGATTACTGAGGGTGGATAGCAGGCCGGATTGCACTTTCCAATAGGGCGATCAGGATTACTGAGGGTGGATATCAGGCCGGATTGCACTTTCCAATAGGGCGATCAGGATTACTGAGGGTGGATATCAGGCCGGATTGCACTTTCCAATAGGGCGATCAGGATTACTGAGGGTGGATATCAGGCCGGATTGCACTTTCCAATAGGGCGATCAGGATTACTGAGGGTGGATATCAGGCCAGATTGCACTTTCCAATAGGGCGATCAGGATTACTGAGGGTGGATATCAGGCCGGATTGCACATTCCAATAGGGTGATCAGGATTACTGAGGGTGGATAGCAGGCCGGATTGCACTTTCCAATAGTGCGATCAGGATTACTGAGGGTGGATAGCAGGCCGGATTGCACTATCCAATAGGGCGATCAGGATTACTGAGGGTGGATATCAGGCCGGATTGCACTTTCCAATAGGGCGATCAGGATTACTGAGGGTTGATATCA
>OZ012691.1:35490823-35513750 GCA_963942565.1 Maea johnstoni
CTGAAACTTATGTTGGCGCCTGTACTGAAATAAAGACTCCTATAAGGCTTTACCTTCATGTCACATACATAATGTTTAGGAACAACAACATTTCAGAATGATATAATATGTAAGCCATAACTCCAATATCTTAATAACCTAAATTTATCTAATTTAGTACTGTTGACTTTTAAAAAAGTTGCTAGTAAATACTAAACCATTCTTACCTGGAGACCCCCAGATGCACCTGCTTGCAGTGCTTATAATCAATAGACCTCATATGATATGGTACTTTTGCCCATTAGACATTGGCATTTTTACTGTACACACCACATATCAGTACTATCCCCTTATTAACCCATTAATGCTCACAGCGGCCAAAACCAGCCTGACAATTTTGAAGAAATCTTTCAGGTTTTAGCACAATTGGCAAAATATTTGAAGGAAAAATGTTGATCAGAACATTACCAACAACTCTCCTTCAAATATTTTGTAAAATAATTCCCAATTCATAAGTTATTATCAAAAGTGTCATCGCTCCAGACGACAATTTCCGAATGAAGCCTTTTAAAGCATTAATGGGTTAACACTGAGACTAAGTGGGTGTGGTTCATGCATCAGGTCCACAATTTCAGACTCTATTACTATAAAGAACAAAAATGCACTCAGGTAAACTTCTACTGGAATTACTTAACCTATTCATAATAGTGCCATGATGGTTTGAAAATTCAAACATTGGAAAATTTAGTTTCAGTGAAAGTTATAGCTTGTATTCGAAATATATATTCTCATGAATTAAATTTTTTGATATATTTTTCAATGATTAATTGGCCAGATTATTTTTCAATTCAATTGAATCAAGTTACTAAACAACTCAATAACAATCGCAACTGGTTTGAAAACAAATAACTTCACTCCTACATGCATGTTGTTTAGTAAAAAGGTCTGGCTAACTTAAATCACTGAAATAATATCATTCTAACAGGAGCTTTTTGAAAACTATAAAAGGAGTTACTGTATTCGCCCGATTAAGCGCACCGTGCGGGTGCAAGTTGGGAAATTTTTCTGTAGCAGGGATTCTGTCAAACATTCGTATAACCGCACCCCCAATGAGTGCCTATCACAGTGTTACGTACCGCAACAAGAAATGGCCGATAGATGGCAGTTTCGGTCGCCATCTATATGTACCTTCTCGTTCTACTAAAACAGTAGAAATTTAACATGAGACGATCTTTGGCGCTTGCTGGTCCCCCATAATCGGCGAAAAATTGGGGGGGGGTGCGCTTATTTAGGACAGTGTGTTTGATTGGGCGAATACAGTATTTTCAGATATGAATCTACACCCTATGTTTAAAAAATTGTGAATTCAATGTCAATTCATCAAAGATGTCCCAGATTCAGACAATACATGCTTTTCAAGGGGAATTCTTAACGGGCTAAATGCTATAAAAGCAGATCAGACATCTTTTCTTGTACCTGCTAAGCTCATCAAGGTGAGAAATCCACCAAAGAGATCACACTTCTCCACTTCCTTCCTCGCCATGTTGACGATACTCTCCTGTGCCTTCGGGCCGTGGACGCAGAAGCCATGCGCCCAGTTGTTTCCCGAACCTCTCTTCTGGCAGAACTGCTGCCCCTCTGGATACGCCCAGCGACCAGAGGCCTTCGCTTTACTAAGAGTCTGCGCGATGACCTTCGGTTCCATATCCACCATGACTGCCCGTGCTTCTAGCCGGGGGATATCCGAGGTGGCATGGTCTTTCTGCGTGAAGAATCGCTCCTCTGCCAGTTGTGAGTAGTTGTGTTTTAGTGGTCCGGCCGAGTCCTGGAGTAGGGTCGAGAAGAGTTCTTGACCAACCTGATTGCCACATTGACCCAACTGGACGGTTACTATGGACATCTGAAACAGGAGAGACATTGCATGATGAGCTTCGTACAGATATATGTTACCTTGGTTCAACCCGAAACCCTAGCAACCGTTTTACTGGTTTCTGATATTGTAAAGCAGGGCTAGGGTTTAGTGACCAAGAAGCCTGACTTTGGTTCTAATTTATTGGTTTTATGCTTTAAGATAATTGATATAAAATTAGAGGATGGCATTGAACCTTGCATTTACAAAAATTGTGCAACACCGAACATCCAAAATAAGATATTGTTGCATATGGTAAGATTCAATATTATTGAACTGTTACCTATGCTAATCTATTAACAGTAACAATTTATTTAAGCCTTAATTATTTTTTTTGTGTTATCATTTATGTTTATGGTAGGTACCTAAAAAAGCTGTCAAAAATGTTACAACCAAATTTCTGTCCATGAACCAAACAATCTGCTTGGATACTGACCTTGCAAAATCTTAAGTTAACAAGTTACATGTTGAACTTGTAGTTATTTTGAATCCTTGCTACAGTTTTATTGTAATGCATGTCAAGCCTTCTCACAGCCAGTGACTGCTCTCTCAGCTATTTACTTGTTTTAGATAATGAGCTACAGATGGCGCCACTAGTATCCGGTTCGAAATTGTGACGACCCGGCTTATTCCGGTATACTTTTAATTGCCATATATGGGAACAGTAGTAAATCCGTATGTGCCGATTGCATGTGGAACGAGTGTAGAATGGCAGCCTCCTTGACCATCAACATGAGTAGAAGTCTGCGAGAAATTTCGTGTTTATTACGATCAAGTGGTGTTCAGCAGGTCAGAAATTGTGTTGGTCTATGATACGTTATCCTTATAGTTTATCCGATATTTGAGTTCGAGCGAATTTCTGCAAGTTCTTCAGTGCTCATTACATTATTAAAGCATTCAGATTTGTTTTCAACATGAACATGTTGACTTTCTGCATCAATGTCAAACTAGTAAACTGACTTTAGAGCTCGTAAACTGTTATTTAAGAACAAAATGGGCATTCTCTTTTATGATCTCCCTAAATTCTGCATCTGGAAAAACTAGTGACCAAATGAACACATTATTCCCCTCTTGAGAGGCTTTCTCTCCCCCCCCCCCCCCTTTTGAGAGAGGGAGAGAGAGGTGAAGCCAAGTCTCTTGATGCTGACATCAAAGGAAGCACAGTTAATTGCAATATCAGAAATCAGTAAAATGTTTCGGTAGGCCTAGTGAATTAGATTGATGACAATATCAAGTATTCAAGTATTTACTGGCATCACTGCAGTCAAAAACTTGTCAGTGTAAAAAGATGACGCCATGCTGTTCTGTACTGCTCCCGTGCTCTGTTTCTATGGTGTCAGGATCAGTCTCTTCAGAAACAGGATTCAGAAACTGGGTGCCCAAAATTGGCAATAGTAAAATTTTGGGGCATCCAAATTTATAAGGGGGACCACAATATACTCAGATTTCAACTATAAACATGTATAACTTTACCAAAATAATGCATGATACGGATATCCTTAAACAATGTCATGGGAATTATATGGAACTGAATAAATCAATTAAATGCTTGAGATAGACATTTTCAGAAATTCACAAAAAAATCTGGGTGTCCTGAGAGACCTGTGCTTTTTAAGGGTTTGGGGTGTCCAAAAAGACACTCAGACGCCCTGCTGTCTAAGACCATGGTCAGGATCACCTTTAACCAAGTAAAATAACCAAGTATTGCTTGTTCCAGTGTGCTGCTGCAGCCAGAAGTGTGAGTTTCTTCTCCAGGAAGAAACCAGAGAACACAGCAGATGTTGAGGATGAGATGGAACCTCATGTTAGCATGAAGGAAGGTCTTCACACTACGCTAAAGAGAGCAGGGTAGGTACCTGCCCACCAGACAACATACGTGTGTGCTATCAAGTCGTAGGGCATTCTGTTCCTAATTTTCCTTAATAATTATATTTGGTACCCTACCAGGTACACTTTTAATGCATTGCAGGGTCTTAGCCAGGATTTAGAAAGTGGGTGCCTAAAATTGGCAAAAAAAATTAAAATCTTTGGGCGTCCAGGACTCGAAATTAAGATTTTTTCCAGGGAGCCCAATTGCATCTTCATAAGCTTCATAAAGGTTTTCTGTATGTCAAACAGTACATATTTGGGCTCCCTGCAGAAATTTGAGGGAGCCGCAGGAACATTCAAGGGAGCCCTCTGCTCCCGGCACCCCCTAATTTCGAGCTCTGGCGTCCAAATTTCTAAGGGGGACCACGCTATACTCAAATTTCAACCATAAACATGTATAAATTTATCAGAATAAGGCATGATATCCTTATGCAATGTCAGGGGAATTATATGGAGATGATAAAATTCAATTATATTCTTGAGATTGACATTTTAAGAAATTCTTCACCAAAGAAATTGGGTGTCCTGAGAGGTGCTTTTGAGGGGTTTGGGTGTCCAAAAAGACACCCAGGCGCCCTGCTGGCTAAGACCATGATGCATTGTGTTTGGTCCTCTGACTTGTGATTAAGTTTCTTTGAGTTTAGATCAAAGATTAAGAGGGGCTTCTTTTCTTTCCATTACACCAGTAGAGCTTAATAAGCATCTATAGTTTAGTCATTACTCTACAAGTGTGTGTTTCACTCTAATTTTTGAATATTTTTGAATATTTGTTTCCGTATTGTTTTATGTTTTATATATGATTTTGCAAGTCACATTTCCCAATTTCAGTTAAATGCCCATTGCCCAATACTTTCCCATTTATCTGCTACTTGATTGGTAGCAGTCTAGTCAATATCTGTGCTGCCTGTAGGAAGGGTTTGCGCCTCTTTACTCGATCAGCAATGAATTTGAGTGTAAGACCTTACCCAGCAGGTTGTCTGGGCATCATTGGGGAACCTGAACCCTTGCAAAACTCTCATACTTATTTTGTCTGGAATCTCTTAATATGTCTGAAAACTTTACACTAATTATTATATGAATGCCATTAGACATTACTTAATCGCACCATGAATATCAAACCTCTACATAATCAATAAATAATTAGATGTAGGTTAATGGTTGATTTGGGAAAATCTTTATCTTTAGATATGAAAAATAAGACACCTACATGTACAATGTTTTGATTGCCCTTTTTCACACAGCTAGTTATGAATACTGGCTATGAGCCGTATATGGCCTAGCACTGTATTGTATTATTGTCTATATTTTGTAGTACTGTGGTGACAAGAAAGGGTTATCAGCCGCCAGCAGATGTGGAGTCTAGGGCTGAACGGATCACACAGAATATATGTGGAGAACCTTATGGCCTAGCACTGTATTGTATTATTGTCTATATGTTGCAGTACTGTGGTGACAAGAAAGGGTTATCAGCCGCCAGCAGACGTGGAGTCTAGGGCTGAACGAATCACACAGAATATATGTGGAGAACCTTATGGTCTAGCAGTGTATTGTATTATTGTCTATATGTTGTAGTACTGTGGTGACAAGAAAGGGTTATCAGCGGCCAGCAGATGTGGAGTCTAGGGCTGAACGTATCACACAGAATATATGTGGAGAACCTTATGGCCTAGCACTGTATTGTATTATTGTCTATATGTTGCAGTACTGTGGTGACAAGAAAGGGTTATCAGCCGCCAGCAGACGTGGAGTCTAGGGCTGAACGAATCACACAGAATATATTTGGAGAACCTTATGGTCTAGCAGTGTATTGTATTATTGTCTATGTTTTGTAGTACTGTAGTGACAAGAAAGGGTTATCAGCCACCAGCAGATGTGGAGTCCAGGGCTGAACGGATCACACAGAATATATGTGGAGAACCTTATGGCCTAGCACTGTATTGTATTATTGTCTATGTTTTGTAGTACTGTAGTGACAAGAAAGGGTTATCAGCCACCAGCAGATGTGGAGTCTAGGGCTGAACGTATCACACAGAATATATGTGGAGAACCTTATGGTCTAGCAGTGTATTGTATTATTGTCTATATTTTGTAGTACTGTGGTGACAAGAAAGGGTTATCAGCCACCAGCAGATGTGGAGTCCAGGGCTGAACGGATCACACAGAATATATGTGGAGAACCTTATGGCCTAGCACTGTATTGTGTTATTGTCTCTATGTTGCAGTACTGTGGTGACAAGAAAGGGTTATCAGCCACCAGCAGATGTGGAGTCCAGGGCTGAGCGGATCACACAGAATATATGTGGAGAACCTTATGGTCTAGCACTGTATTGTATTATTTTCTCTATTTTGTAGTACTGTGGTGACAAGAAAGGGTTATCAGCCGCCAGCAGATGTGGAGTCCAGGGCTGAACGTATCACACAGAATATATGTGGAGAACCTTATGGCCTAGCACTGTATTGTATTATTGTCTACATTTTGTAGTACTGTGGTGACAAGAAAGGGTTATCAGCCGCCAGCAGATGTGGAGTCCAGGGCTGAACGTATCACACAGAATATATGTGGAGAACCTTATGGCCTAGCAGTGTATTGTATTATTGTCTATATTTTGTAGTACTGTGGTGACAAGAAAGGGTTATCAGCCACCAGCAGATGTGGAGTCCAGGGCTGAACGTATCACACAGAATATATGTGGAGAACCTTATGGTCTAGCAGTGTATTGTATTATTGTCTCTATGTTGTAGTACTGTGGTGACAAGGAAGGGTTATCAGCCACCAACAGATGTGGAGTCTAGGGCTGAACGTATCACACAGAATATATGTGGAGAACCTTATGGCTTAGCAGTGTATTGTAGTATTGTCTATATTTTGCAGTACTGTGGTGACAAGAAAGGGTTATCAGCCACCAGCAGATGTGGAGTCCAGGGCTGAACGTATCACACAGAATATATGTGGAGAACCTTATGGTCTAGCACTGTATTGTATTATTGTCTATATTTTGTAGTACTGTGGTGACAAGAAAGGGTTATCAGCCACCAGCAGATGTGGAGTCCAGGGCTGTACGTATCACACAGAATATATGTGGAGAACCTTATGGTCTAGCAGTGTATTGTATTATTGTCTATATGTTGTAGTACTGTGGTGACAAGAAAGGGTTATCAGCCACCAGCAGATGTGGAGTCTAGGGCTGAACGAATCACACAGAATATATGTGGAGAACAGGCTGACTGGCAGGACATATCACTACAGGACGCAAACTTAAAATATAAGGTATGCAGGTCTCCTTTAGGATAACTAAATAAACTTTCTGAAGCATTATTTTCAAGCTAGAAATGTGAATGTTGATGTCCTCTAAGCTATGGCACACCCTATTATCAGCTTACTGCATTGTAAAATGAATGGTTAATAATTATTTAAATTTTCTATATGTAAAACTATGTTCTGTAGTTGTACTATACAGATGTCTAAGCTTGTTATAATTGATCTGCATTTGGTAGTGCTCTTTTTTGGTTCATAGTCAATTCATGCTTGTAGCAGCCACCATAGGCTGTTGAAAATGCGGTGATTTTTCAAGAAATCTAAATCTCTCCTTTTTTCAATCCTCAGGTTCTGACTAAGCTCATGAAGGAATTCAACCATACCATCACAAACTTCCAGATGAGTGACATCAAGACCATCCAAGACGCTGTAAATCATTTCAAGACCGAGGTCAGAGATACCTCAACCTATGAGGACATTTCTAAACTGGACCTGCCCAAAAACCTCCACATAAACCTAGAGGCACATAGGTATGATCCCGAGAGGGACGGACCGACGGCCTTCCCGTTGAGGGACACCGTCATTCATTCACTCAAATACAAGAAGATCTACAAGGGATTCAAGGCGCCCAGGAAGGAATTTGAGATTGAATAGACTGCTGTACATGTTCTGTAAATAGGGGTTTGGTGAAAAATAAAGGTGCACAACTGCAAATAGATGAAATGAACTTGAGGTCTTTTTCGTTTTTAATTTTATCCACATATATTTTATGTAGTCAAGGGTACCCGATTGTCGCATCGTTGCACCATTGTGTGACAAAGGTCCCAAAACGTGTGGCAAGACAAATTCTTTAACCTTTATCCTGCTGTGAAACCTTTAAGCACTGCTGCACACCATGACAATTGTGTTTAGCAGGATAAGGGTTAATGACTGTTTGATTCAGAAAATTTGGTGAACTAATGAACTTGACCAAATGACTCTCAAAAATGTGTATTTCAAAATACTGACGTACTAAGAAAACATGTTAACTGCATTTACTGATACCACCTGTTCATTGATATAGGTCTTCATGATTGCTACAAGGTTGAAATGGTAGTGCCACCTGGTGACATTATTCAAACTCGACGTCGCACATGCTTTATACCAAAAATTGCTGTGTTCCCGGCCTATTTATCTGTGCTTCAGGACATGAAAACCTGGACACCCCTGATATTTCTCCTTCTTCCCTTGCATGAATTATCAAACTCCTCTCTTTGAGTATAAAGAAGGTTAAAAACTGCCAATTTTTGCCCAGGGAAATGTTGGAAAGAGATTTTGGTTTTAAAATGAATTTCATTGACTATGCTACTTTAACTAGATCTATTTCTCATGTTGATTTAGCAACAAGACCTCCAGCTGAACATCATATACCCTAGACACAGAGCTATATTATTAGTATATTGTCAGACAACAAATCAAACAACAATATAAAGAAAGTCTTTTCCAAAGTAATTACAACTACACCTACTGCACAAGTTAGTTGGCTAAATGATGTTCAGCTGAGGGACTTGGGAGGTAATTGGGAATTCTTTTATAAAAATCCACATTCATGTTGTAGAGATATCAACCTTAAGATGTTCCAATATAAACTCCTACATAGGATCGTGGCAACAAATAAAAAGCTCAAACAATATGGAATAAAAATTTCAGATGTTTGCGACTATTGTGGTCTTGAGGTTGAGTCTATACTTCATTTATTCTGCGAGTGCGATGTTTCAACTTTGATATGGCAACAAATAATTGACTGGCTTAACACTCATGGTCTCAATTTGAATAACCTGACAGATACTCAGATTCTCTTCGTGGATAAAAACTGGTACCCTGTGGTTAATATAATTATCATATTGACCAAATGGACAATTTTCAAAAACAAAGCAAAAGGCAAAGCAATTAACATATCAACAGTCATCTCTTTATTAAAAAAACTATTTTCTACAGAACACTACATTGCCAGAGTGACAAACAAACTCACCTTTTTTAGGGTTTTTTGGTCACCTATATGGAATTCAGTTCAATAATGAAACAATGGTACTCATTACCCTTTTCTTTATTCCTTTATACCTCTGCAAAATCTTTCCACATCAATATGACTCTGTTACTCTTTATGGGGTCTATCACCGATGCAATAACTTTACTATGAATATAGCAAACATATTTGTGACACTGTTTATCTTTATATGCTCACGTTGAATAAAAATCAGGTGTTCAATCATTATTGAATGCACCAAAATGTAAAAAAAAAAAAAAAAGAGAAGGTAAAAAAAAAAGAGAACTTTTTGCAATGTAAGGTCAGTTTTGGTATTTTTGAATAAACATGTGAAAAAACTGCCCCTTGATTGGGAAATTGAGGAGCTGATACAAATAAGAATGTTTAAATTTAGTGCTTACCATGTAGTCAGTTATGCAATAGAAAAATACACTACGCTACGCTACACCTAAACATAGCACTTATGCTAATGAAATCAAGGAAAAGTGAACCACTAAAATAGGAATTCAATCTGTATATCATGGTGTACTAAATCTTAAGATTATATTGATAATGGTAAATCCAACAAAGGTGGATGTATAATATTGTTGCTCAAAGAAGAGTGACAGTGAACTAAACTAGGTGTAATCTGGAACTGTGAAAGTCTGTATTGACAAATCTACATTAAGAGAAGAACATGATTTTTCAAAACAAAAAGCAAATTGAAAACTTCAGGCGACAGTTACTTGATTTACTGTTTCCGGTATCCTTCCCAGACCAATTTTACAGGGTCGGGAGGGAAGTAATTAAAAATAAAGTTGATTTTTTTTCATATTTTTTGTAGACCACAGAAGTCTAAGAAAGCAGACAGTCGGGAGGGAGGTAAAAAATAAAGTGATTATTTGGCCAATACTAAAATACATACTTAAACCGTATTTTTGAATATTAAAAGAATAATTTTTTGATAAGATGATGCATATCAACAACACTGTATTGCATTGCTATTGTAATTTTGTTTTCCCCTGGTATTAATATTCTTGTAGTTTTGTAGTTATATTACCATCCATGGTAGATTTATTTTAGGTTTGGTGTACCTACTTCCGACTTGGCGGCAGAGCACAATATAAAGTGGGGGGGGGGGGGGGGGGGGGGGGGGGGGCGGGGATTACATTTATTTTCCTGTCGGGTCAACTCCACTTTGATTGGCGGATCCGGGAATGAATAAATCAAGTAACCATGGCCTCACCTATATGTATTTTATTGGTTGTATCAGATGGTGCAAAATCATACACAAGATAAATATGAAAACTAAAGGTTGAAACTAGGTGAAACAAATAATAAAAAACATGAATAATGAAACAAATATTTAAGAACGAAGAGGAGAAACCAGGATAACTTACCAGGGAATAAGAGTGAGTATCGAGCAGTAAATTCACCACACAATGTACATGAAATAAAGGAATAGATTTGGAAACAAAACAGAAGCTATATTTTACTACACAGAGTTCTCATATAAACTGATGATAGAAGAATAGGAGGGGTTTGATAGAGTTTGGAAGAGAACTTTCTCTGAATTCAATCTACTTTATACTTCTACTGTAGTTCAGGCCACTTTTAAAATGTGTACCCCTATACATCCATTTTGGAATATTTTTAGTGATGCCTTTTCCCAATAGATGTCAGCACTGCAGCTCCTATTCCGTTCAGATGTAATACTTCCTTGAAAGTATTGTGGGCACAAGTCTATCACAGACTGCTTCATTTAATGTTTTCCATTGATAGATCACTGCACGAAAAATGGAGTTTACTCTAAAATTAAACCTAAGTTTACTTGGGGTTTAAAATATACTTTGTCTTTACTGTTAAATAAATACCACATTTACTTACTAAAGTAAACCTCAAATTTAATTGAGTTTATCATGCATTTATTGTTTAGTAAATGTTAATATATATTCATTCATTAAACCGGAAGTAAACCTAAAATTTATTTGAATTTAATTTTAAAGGTAAACCTAAGTTTACATGGGGGTTTAAAATTTTCTTTGTCTTTACTGTTGAATAAATAGCAAGTTTACTTACTAAAGTAAACCTCATATTCCATTGAGTTTATCATGCATTTACTTTTGTGTAAATGTTGATATAAACTAATTCATTAAACCGGAAGTAAACCTCAAATTGAATGGAATTTACTTCCGAAGTAAACCTAAGTTTACAGGGGGTTTAACATTTACTTTGTCTTTACTGTTAAATAAATACCAAGTTTACTTACTAAAGTAAACCTCATATTTATTTGAGTTTTTCATGCATTTATTTTGTGTAGATGTAAGTATAAACTCATTCATTAAACCTGAAGTAAACCTCAAATTTAATGTCAACTCATTCATTAAACCTGAAGTAAACAATAAGCTTATTGAAGATTAGTATGTGTTTATTTTTGTGTAAATGTGAATGTACGCTCATTAATCAAACCCTAAGTATAGTTCATAATATGTTCCAATGTGTTCAGTAGTAGTAGTAGTAGTAGTAGTAGTAGTAGTAGTAGAAGTATTTCAGGATCTTCCATGCCCTCTGCCATGTTTACAAGTAGCCTGAGGGCCCCAGGCTTACAATATCTTGGACAATTGTAATCAGGGTGTCCTTAGACAGGGGACATTGAGCTCTTGAATATATCTTTTTTTTTTTTTTGAATGTAGAGTTACTCATTAAACTGACAGACAATATACACCTAGAATGTTACTGTCAGTGCAAGAAACTTAACAAGTCATTGTATACAAGCCAACCTTTTGGAACTAAAATCGAGATTACTCTGAATTGGATGTGTTGTATCATTTCAAGTATTTTTGGGGAGGTAGAGTAGCTTTTATGTACAGAGATGAGTACAGCACTTCTAGCGAAATGCATGGTGAGATGTAGTTGTTGCTGCTATTGGGAACTGGAATCTCAATATGAGTCCTCATGTCTGTACATGCAAAATATGTGCAGGTCTGATTGTCAGACCAAATACTATCAAGGTCACCACATGTGCTTCGTGATCACTCCTATTCCTACACAGGTGGCCACTCTTATCTCAATTACTTTACTATTGTGTACTGAGGTAGATAGCATCCTGTTGTAGTTACATAATATACTTCAGGTCCTGTGACTCATTTGTTTATTGTAGAGAATGAATCCAACTTTTGCAAGTCCACTTGTATTCACAAAATATAAATGCATGTTTTAGTTTTATTCCCCTTTACCATACAATTAAGTTGAGAAGGGTAGGTTGTTGTTGCTATCACAGTTATTCAGATTGTTAAAATGCTTATATATTATATTAAGCAATTAGACGTGGTCTATCTTTAAGGTTTAAAGAATATCGTCATACATGTATTTTTTATTTTATCAAGGGCAACAGAAGACTGAATTCTTCATCAAGTAACTTTCTTAAAACTAAACCAAAAAAATATCCCAGCTGAGCTTATTTTCTCGGTAGATTAAGACCTAAATGGATTTAATTCACATCTCATATCTTACTTGCCCCCAATCAATCCTACTGGTTTCAGTTCCTGTGATAAAATAACTATTTTTCCGGTGAGAGAATTTCCTTCAAACTTTCCAATATTACACTGACAAACGTGAACTTTCGAAAAATTAAAAAAAAAGATACCCCAATTGAGCTCGTTTTCTCGGTAGATTGAGACACAAATATGTTCAACACAGATCTCAATACTGACTTTCCCCCACTCAAATCTACTGGTTTCAGCACCCGTACAGGACCGGAATACTAAGTCCAAATATACTGCAGAACCCCAGATTTGATTGAGTTCCCTTGATAGAATAACTATTTTTCCGACGAGAGAATTTCCTTCAAACTTTCCCATATTACACTGACAAACTTGAACTTTCGAAAAATTAAAAAAAAAGATACTCCAATTGAGCTCGTTATCCCGGTCCATTGAGACACAAATATGTTCAACACATATCTTAATACTGACTTTCCCCTACTCAAATCTACTGGTTTCAGCACCCGTACAGGACCGGAATACTAAGTCCAAATATACTGCAGAACCCCAGATTTGATTGAGTTCCCTTGATAGAATAACTATTTTTCCGACGAGAGAATTTCCTTCAAACTTTCCCATATTACACTGACAAACTTGAACTTTCGAAAAATTTTAAAAAAAGATACCCCAATTGAGCTTGTTTTCTCAGTAGATTGAGACACAAATATTTTCAACACAGATCTTAATACTGACTTTCCCCCACTCTAAACTACTGGTTTCAGCACCCGTACGGGATCGGAATACTAAGTTCAAATGTACTGCAGAACCCCAGATTTGATCGAGTTCCCTTGATAGAATAACTATTTTTCTGATGAGAGAATTTCCTTCAAACTTTCCCATATTACACTGATAATCTTGAACTTTCGAAAATTAAAAAAAAAAGATACCCCAATTGAGCTTGTTTTCTCGGTAGATTGAGACACAAATATGTTCAACACAGATCTTAATACTGACTTTTCCCTACTCAAATCTACTGGTTTCAGCACCCGTACAGGACCGGAATACTAAGTCCAATTATACTGCAGAACCCCAGATTTGATTGAGTTCCCTTGATAGAATAACTATTTTTCCGATGAGAGAATTTCCTTCAAACTTTCCCATATTACACTGACAATCTTGAACTTTCGAGAAATCTAAAAAAAAGATACCCAATTGAGCTCGTTTTCTCGGTAGATTGAGACACAAATATGTTCAACACAGATCTTAATACTGACTTTCCCCCACTCAAATCTACTGGTTTCAGCACCCGTACTCGACAGGAATACTAAGTCCAAATAAACTGCAGAACCCTAGATTTGATTGAGTTCCCTTGATAGAATAACTATTTTTCAGACGAGAGAATTTCCTTCAAACTTTCCCATATTACACTGACAATCTTGATCTTTCGAAAAATTAAAAAAAAAGATACCCCAATTGAGCTCGTTTTCCCGGTAGATTGAGACACAAATATGTTCAACACAGATCTTAATACTGACTTTCCCGCACTCAAATCTACTGGTTTCAGCACCCGTACAGGACCGGAATACTAAGTCCAAATATACTGCAGAACCCCAGATTTGATTGAGTTCCCTTGATAGAATAACTATTTTTCCGATGAGAGAATTTTCTTCAAACTTTCCCATATTACACTGACAATATTGAACTTTCGAAAAAATTTAAAAAAAAAGATACCCCAATTGGGCTCGTTTTCTCGGTAGATTGAGACACAAAATATGTTCAACACAGATCTTAATACTGACTTTCCCCCACTCAAATCTACTGGTTTCAGCACCCGTAGTCGACAGGAATACTAAGTCCAAATAAACTGCAGAACCCCAGATTTGATTGAGTTCCCTTGATAGAATAACTATTTTTTCCAACGAGAGGATTTCCTTCAAATTATTTCATATTACACTGACAAACCTTAACTTTTGAAAAATTAAAAAAAAGATACCCCGATTGAGCTTGTTTTCTCAGTAGATTGAGACACAAATATGTTCAACACAGATCTTAATACTGATTTTACCCAACTCAAATCTACTGGTTTCCGCATCCGCACTGGAATACTCAGTACAAATAAACTGCAGACCCCCAGATTTTAATGAGTTCCCTTGATAAAATAACTATTTTTCCGACAAGAGAATTTCTTTCAAACTTTCCCATATTACACTGACAAACCTTAACTTTCGAAAAATTAAAAAAAAAGATACCCCAATTGAGCTCGTTTTCTCGGTAGATTGAGACACAAATATGTTCAACACAGATCTTAATACTGACATTCCCCAACTCAAATCTACTGGTTTCAGCACCCGTACAGGACCGGAATACTAAGTCCAAATATACTGCAGAACCCCAGATTTGATTGAGTTCCCTTGATAGAATAACTATTTTTCCGACGAGAGAATTTCCTTCAAACTTTCCCATATTACACTGAACTTTCGTAAAATTAAAAAAAAAGATACCCCAATTGAGCTTGTTTTCTCGGTAGATTGAGACACAAATATGTTCAACACAGATCTTAATACTGACTTTCCCCCACTCAAAACTACCGGTTTCAGCATCCATACAGGACCGGAATACTAAGTCCAAATATACTGCAGAACCCCAGATTTGATTGAGTTCCCTTGATAGAATAACTATTTTTCCGATGAGAGAATTTCCTTCAAACTTTCCCATATTACACTGACAATCTTGAACTTTCAAAAAAAAAAAAAAAATATACCCCAATTGAGCTCGTTTTCCTGGTAGATTGAGACACAAATATGTTCAACACAGATCTTAATACTGACTTTCCCCTACTCAAATCTACTGGTTTCAGCACCCGTACTCGACAGGAATACTAAGTCCAAATAAACTGCAGAACCCCAGATTTGATTGAGTTCCCTTGATAGAATAACTATTTTTCAGACGAGGGAATTTCCTTCAAACTTTCCCATATTACACTGACAATCTTGATCTTTCGAAAAATTAAAAAAAAAGATACCCCAATTGAGCTCGTTTTCCCGGTAGATTGAGACACAAATATGTTCAACACAGATCTTAATACTGACTTTCCCCCACTCAAATCTACTGGTTTCAGCAACCGTACTCGACAGGAATACTAAGTCCAAATAAACTGCAGAACTCAAGATTTGATTGAGTTCCCTTGATAGAATAACTATTTTTCCGGCGAGAGAATTTCCTTCAAACTTTCCCATATTACACTGACAATCTTAAACTTTCGAAAATTAAAAAAAAAAGATACCCCAATTGAGCTCTTTTTTTCGGTAGATTGAGACACAAATATGTTCAACACAGATCTTAATACTGACTTTCCCCCACTCAAATCCACTGGTTTCAGCACCCGTACAGGACCAGAATACTAAGTCCAAATATACTGCAGAACCCCAGATTTGATAGAGTTCCCTTGATAGAATAACTATTTTTCCGACGAGAGAATTTCCTTCAAACTTTCCCATATTACGCTGACAAACATGAACTTTCGAAAAATTAAAACAAAAGATACCCCAATTGAGCTCGTTTTCTCGGTGGATTGAGACACAAATATGTTCAACACAGATCTTAATACTGATTTTCCCCCACTCAAAACTACTGGTTTCCGCATCCGCACTGGAATACTCAGTCCAAATAAACTGCAGACCCCCAGATTTGAATGAGTCCCCTTGATAGAATAACTATTCTTCCGACGAGAGAATTTCCTTCAAGCTTTCCCATATTACACTGACAAACTTGAACTTTCGAAAAATTAAAAAAAAGATATCCCAATTGAGCTTGTTTTCTTTTTAGATTGAGATAGAAATATGTTCAACACAAATCTTAATACTGACTTTCCCCCACTCAAATCTACTGGTTTCAGCACCTGTGCACTGTACTGACCCTAACATTTAACTGAGTTCCCTTGATAAGATAAATATTTTTCACCATGAGAGAATTTCATTCAAACTTTTCTATACTACATCAACACACATGAACTTTCTAAAAATTAAAAGAAAAGATTCCCCAACCTAGCTTGTTTTCTCGGTAGATTGAGAGACAAACATAATTAACCCACATCTTAATACTTATTGAGACAAATGGATTTAACCAACATTTTAAATCTTACTTGCCTTGAATCAGTTTAATTTCAACAAAGAACAGTTCAGAGTAATAAATTCAATTTTGTTGTGCACATGAGTCTGGAATTCATACACATATCTTTATTGATAAACCTAAATCTGGTCTGGAAAGTTATTTTCAATTGAGTTAATTTCTAGGAGCTGACGGTGGACGTGGACAGTCCTCTGCATTCTAGCCATCTTTTCAGCTAGTCTTCTCTGTTAGTCCTTCTAGATCTAGACACCTAGAAGCTTAGCCTGGTTCTCAGGATGAGGTAGGTACTCCAAACATGTGTCCCTAATTATCCTGTATCTCGGTACGAGTGGGGTCAAGATGCCATTAAGCTTCATTCACCATTGGCTGAAGATAACAATGTTCATCTGCATGTGTGAATAAGCCGTGTTTATAGCACATTTGGGGCTTGAATAACTGCCTTACTATACACTGCTTAGAGTGATTTTCTAGGTTACAGGACATTCTGTGGTCTGCACCACAAGGATCAGTGTTAGGAACATTGTTGTTTCTGATAAACCTCCTACCCCTTGGTAAACTCATCAGAAAGCATTGTTTAGTGCTTCACATATATGCAGATGACACACAACTTTATCTGTCAATTTAAACCCATCACTCAAGAAGGAGTTGCTTGGCTGGAAAGCTGCCTCACTGACATATATACATGGATGTCACAGAACAAGCTGAAACTGAATGCAGACAAAACGGAAGTCATAGTGCTGGGCAACCCTAAGCAGTGAGCCAAAATATCTGTGCCTACCATTTCCGTAAATGGTGAGATTGTCAAGATTCTTGATATACATATCTGAAATCTGGGCTCTATTTTTGATCCAAGCATGAGTATGGCAGCACATGTGTCAAAGGCAGTCAAATCTGCAAACTATCACCTTTGAAACATTGGTAGGATCAGAAAATACTTTACTGCAGAATCAACTAAAAGTGCTGTCATATCCCTGGTAAATTAAAATTTAGACTACTGCAATGGACTTTTCTGTGGAATACCTGAGGAGAAACATGACCAAATAACATCAATACTAAAGGAACAGCACTGGCTACCAGTCAGAAAGAGAATTGAATTCAAGATTCTGCTACTGGCATACAAGCGTTTGTATGGAACTGCACCTTCTTATCTGAGGGAATTGCTGAAAAAAGTATGTCCCACCATGGACACTGAGATCAACATCCAAGAACTTACTCTGCAAGCCGAATACCAACATGAAACCCTATGCTGTTTAGTGTCTGTGCACCAAAACTATGAAATCAGCTCCCAAATAATATTCGGGCAGCTGGGAGTGTGGCAAACTTCAAACAACAACTGAAAACATATTTATTCAAAGATGAATATATCAATTAACTATGTGGATATCAACATCTATCCTTTGACAATGGAATGAAATGCGCCTCTGAGCATGTTTATATGGAAAGAGCACAATATCAAATGACAATATTATTGTCATTATTACTATCATTATTATTATTATTATTATTATTATTATTATTATTATTATTATTATTATTATTGTTATCATTATTGACAGTGGACTGCCTACATGGCACAGGAAGGTGATGTCATTGTGTGTGACATTACAAACCTGAATTATAGATACAGGAAATTGAGTAGAGTATACCGTAAGACACTTTTGGACCAAAGATTTATTATTTTTGTGTTTTAAGTGAAAGACACTGCCAATCTAATTTCTATCAAATATACATCTATAAACTGATCCAGAAGAAAATAAAATATTGAAATATATATACAATTGTATGTTGTTTAATGACGGAAGTACAGCATTGCTTCCTTGCAAAGTAAACTGTGATTAAACGTAATGTTAACTCCTAGTTTATCTACAGTTTATTGACAGTAATACATAGATAAACATGGCGACTGATTGCTTTTTTACAGTTTATTTAGCAGGTAAGCAGTTAACTGTAGCCTTATTGACACGTTAACTCTCAAACTTATTTTAGTTTATTGACAAGAAAATGCAAATAAACATGAACTTTATTCACAGTTTATTTTGAAATTAAACCATTAACTGAAACATCAACGACAAGTATATCCCAAGTTTATTACTTGTTTATTGACAAGAATATCTAAATAAACATGATGTTTATTCGTAGTTTATTTTGCTGATAAACTGTTAACTGAAGTATATGTATGCATCATTGAAACGTAAACCTCAAGTATATTTCTAGTTTATTAACAAGAATATGTAAAATAAACTTGATGTTCATTAGTTTATTCACAGTTTATTTTGCAAGTAAATTTCTAATGTAAGCCTTATTCACAGGTATATGCAAGTAAACATTAATGTTTATTTAT
This sequence comes from Maea johnstoni, assembly GCA_963942565.1. Taxonomy (NCBI): domain Eukaryota; kingdom Metazoa; phylum Annelida; class Polychaeta; order Spionida; family Magelonidae; genus Maea; species Maea johnstoni. Next base: position 35,509,793 of record OZ012691.1, read on the forward strand.
AGTTTATTTCGCACATAAACCAAAGATTCCATGTTTACGAAGCCGAGTTTACATGATGTTTAATATAGTTTATTTTTTCAGTTTATTTTAAACATGAAATTTATTCTTTGCAATAAACATAAAGTAAATCTTGCTCTTTACACGCCACGTAAACTATATGTAAACATAAAGTAAACTTTAAGTTTACTTTATGTTTACTAGAAGGTAAATGAAAATAAACATGAAGTTTAATAATGTTTAAATATAGTTTACTTTACAGATAAACTCAACTTTTCGTGCAGTGGATGGGTAATAAATATCTTAACTCTGATAAGCATCATCAGATATGGGATTTTTCGTTGAGTAGTCGAACCTTCATGGAAAAATGTCCAATTCCATATTTTTTGTCGATTTTTTAATGTCAAATCACCATTCAGGAGTTTAGATCTACATAACATTTCTAAATGTTATTTATAACCTACATTGGAAGATTAAAACTTATTGTTCTGAATGGGTATATATATATATATATATATATATATATATATATATATATATATATATATATATATATATATATATATATATATGTATGTTCAGGGTTGCAGTGTAGCAAAGTAGTATATCGCATCACCGATTGCTCGCTGTCTACCTGCACTGCCAAAGGTCCGAGATTCGAATCCGAATCGGCAGTGTGAGAAAGTAGCCAGTGAATCGGGTTTAGTTTTTCCAGAGACATATATAAAACTCAAATATACACTTCATGCTTATTCTAGGTTTGATACCCCGGTTTCCCCCGCATATTAACTCATCACAATTTAGCCTTAACTGACAGAAAAAGTGACTAATAAACGAATTTACAAATCCATAGATAAGGGTGGTATATATATATATATATATATATATATATATATATATATATATATATATATATATATATATATATATATATATATATATATATATATATATATATATATATATATATATGTATATATATATATATGTATATATATATATATATATATATATATATATATATATATATATATATATATATATATATATATATATATATATATATATACACTAGTATATATATATATATTTAAATCATCTCGCACCATCACATATCCAGTGTCTTAAGGTAAGCCGGCAGTTCCCTCCGGGTACTCTTACACTAACATTTCCAATACTTCAACAATACTGGCATGTCACGATTTGGCCTCCACGTGACAGAAAAATTGACAATAAAAGAACTTCTAAAACTATATCAACAGATAAGGGTTTGTTTAGTTTCTTGTTTGAATCATCATCTGTTCCCCTCTCACAGTGTTGTCCTGTGAATCATCTGCTCACCTGCCCAGCCTCTGTCTTATCTAACAGTGCAGGCTGGCGTACCAGGCACCTCCGCGCTCATGGGAAATATTACACCACTCACACGAGGTCGACATCTCTAAGAGGCACCTCTCATTGAACTTATTATCATTATCATTTATAATCTTAACTAAAATGGCGAGTGGATTTTTTTTATATCTCAGATAAAGAATCACCGTCAATTCCAGTCATTTACTTTCTGTAAATGGACCACTTGTACCTGAAATAAAGCATCGATTTAAGTTGCAAATGATCGATATGTATACCAGTAGAAAAGCACATTCTAGAATGTTTTCGGTCTGATAAGGAAAGGGTTAAAAAAAAATTTCACGTTAAACTATCTGTCTTCATAATCATCACAATAACTCTGACAAAACAAAATTATAATTTCAAGAAAACTAACCACATCCGCATCAAACCATGAAGACAGATAGCCCAAACTAGACATACAGTGCCGACATTTAATTCCTGCACTAGATACGTGGGCAGCCCGGATATGATACACGACCGCAAGCCCAATTTCAACACAGTTTCCCGGCCCTGGATGCATCGATGACCTCACCACTGAACGTTGCTTTGATTCGCAAGCTACGTGGGTCATTAATGTGCTTGGCTTATTTTGGACATGTTATCCATGGGTGATAGTATAATGTCCGATCGACTGGTGCAGGAATTAAATGCCTGTACTTTACATAATACAGCCAGAGTAGCTGGAGACCGAGTGAACACGTAGTCTAACATCTTAATGAATTTGAAAAATTATAAGTATTTAAAGAATATTTGTGAATAAAAGAGGGACTGGAAAACATCAATTTCCAAACAAATGTACCTCTAATTCTTCATTGTTCCCATTATTATCTGACTTTGAAGGGTGTACAATGTTCCAGATCACTATACGAGTTATATATAACTTTCGCAATAATCATTATTACTTTTATAAATTACACACTTGCTCTAAAAATAGTAATAAAGTAAAAAATGAACAAACACGGTCTAAATTACTTTTTCCAAATTAAGGTAGCTTTGCGCCAACTATATATTTTACTCTTGTATATCGCTTTCTGGTTGAACACACACTTTTTATGAAATGATGGATTGGATTAAACTAAATCAAACATCATATTTACGACATAACGGCCTATATGAATACAGTCAAACACGTTTTATTTGGATTTGTCAATTGAGGATATCCAGTATGTCTGACTGCGAGGTTATAATGATAGCAACTGAACTTTGGCTCTCGAGAGTGATAAATTAATAACAGCAACTTCTCTAGATAATCATTAACTTTTTCCATCACAACATAGGACGACAACGACAAAGCGAGGTTAGTGGATATGAGTATAGTATGTAACGCAATAGGCAGTAATAGCACGCTAAAATAATCTGCGATCCAGACTTAAAGAACTCTTATAGGGAAATATCCGTGAACAACCATGTAAGTACGGGCAGATTCTATCTGAAGTATAGTTAGTCGAGGTGACGGTGTACGTTGCCCGTTTGGCTGTGTCGCATTCATGATTGTATTGATCAAAATCGGCTGATATTTTCACAGATGGGAAATACCGGATGATATTTCTCGTACTGCATTTCAATAACATCCACCTAGACAGGAACAGGTCGTGCGATATTGTTTTGAATATTTTCTTCTGGCAACGTAACAGCGTTGTATTCGCTTATACCATATATATCACACACAAACCGATTGATTTTTAAATTCATAATAATAATAATAATAACAATAATAATAATAATTATTATTATTATTATTATTATTATTTCTACTTTATTATTTTTATTACTTTATTATTATTATTATTATTATTATTATTATTATTATTATTATTATTATTATTATTATTATAATTATTATTATCATTATTTTTATTATTATTATTATTATCATTATTATTATTATTAGTAGTAGTAGTAGTATTAGTAGTATTATTATTGCCATAGTTCGAATCATTCCTTGATATAGACCAACGTTACAATAGACCAATTTAACTCTTTAAGGCCCCTAAGACCACAGAGACAAATCAGTAAAATGATTGTTCTGGATAGACGACACAAATTGGTTCCTACTCTTACCAGGCCTTTCAGTCTTTATTGATCTTTTGTCTCAATATCGACAGAAACGCTTGAAGAAATGAGGCCTCGATGTGATTCATTCAGTCGAACTATTCGATAGAAACTGTAATGAAAATATCTCAATACCGTCTCTGGCAGATGTACTCCCTCCTCAAATCCATGTTCATAGCTTTCATGGCACCAATAGCATTAAACCTTCTCCTTAGAACAGTTTTCTCAACCTTCGCCATTGTTTGTAATTTGCGTTTCCATGTGCCTATTTATTACTATAATCTATCTGTGCCAATTTATGATATTTTTCTCGCCCAGTACTGTCCTTTTTTCTTATGATTATTGTGTGATGTAAATATATTTTTCCTGTTGTAAGACATGGCCAATAAATATGCTACTACTACTACTACTACTACTACTACTACTACTACTACTACTACTACTACTCCTGCTACTACTCAAAGACACGTTGGCAAAATAGACTTTCAACTTGTCCATACGATACTTAAACCAACCATTC
>OZ012691.1:35516450-35523950 GCA_963942565.1 Maea johnstoni
GATACTATTAATCAGACCACAAGAAACGTCAAATGCAGGGAAGCAATAATAACAACTTTAATAACTGTTCACCAGGGCAGTATGTGTATTGAATGTGGGCCTTCAGGCATCCTGACCAGACCTCGTGCCTTCGGCCCTCGGTCTGACCAGGATGCCTTCAGGCGCACATTAAATATACATAAAACCCTAGTGAACAGTCATTAAAGAACGGTCTGGGACAGGGTACTACTCTGTATAGGTATAGTGCATACAAATCCAAAATAGGAATAAATTCGTAAATTCACAAGGTCTGAGAATGTTTAAACATTTAACAATATTGTGATAAAGGACGTTACTAATATGCATATAAAGAAAACAACATTATGATAATTTATAACTTTTGTCATCTTTTGTGTATTTAGTTTATCACTTTGTAAAAGGAAAGTGTTCAGTCAATAAACATACATACATACATACATACATACATACATACATACACACACACACACACACTCATACATACATACATATATACATACATACATACACACACACATACATACATACACATACATACATAGAAACATACATACACACACACTCACACACATACATACATACATACACACACACACACACATACATACATACATACATACATACATACATACATACATACAAACATACATACATACATACATACATACATACATACACACACACACACATCTAGTCGAGGCAATTCAGTGAGATCTCTGGGCATTCTTTGGTTAAGATGACTCCCATGGGAATCATTTATCTTGATGCATGTTTGTTTCAGGCCCTGTGTGCTCTCTGATGTAAATGTCCCTACCTGTCATATTTTACTCCAGGAAAATTAAGAGATGGTTAAATCACGATCTGAAAAAAACACAAAACAAACGGAATACACGGGAAAAACCACCGACTAGACCACACCACTTTATAAGCACTTTCCGCACTTTATTCGAGCCACATACGATCAAAACTCGGCCTTAAGTTACACCAACTTTCAATATGTGTGATATGAACTATTAGGCGTGGTTGTGTACTTCCTAGCGAGCAGCAAATCCATGGAGAAATGCCTGAAGGTCTGCCCCATGATCTACGACCCTGTGTGCGGCGACGACGGGGTCGAGTACTCAAACACGTGCGCCATGGAGGTGTCTGCCTGCGAGTGAGTGCCCTCCTACTGGTCACATATGCTTATCTGATTATAGTCTCATATATATATATATATATATATATATATATATATATATATATATATATATATATATATATATATATATATATATATATATATATATATATATATATATATATATATATATATATATATATATAAATATATATATATATATATATATATATATATATATATATATATATATATATATATATATATATATATATATATATATAAATATAAATATATATATATAAATACATATATATATATATATATATATATATATATATATATATATATATATATATATATATATATATATATATATATATATATATATATATATATATATATATATATATATATATATATATATATATATATATATATATATATATATATATATATATATATATATATATATATATATATATATATATATATATATATATATATATATATATATATATATATATCACATACATGGCTGTTCCGGGATAATGTTTGGTGTTGGATACCATTGTAGTGCTATGAATAGCTATTCCCATTGTTGGTATTGTAGACTTAGCAAGGAGGGTAATGTTATATACATGCCATAATATATGGCTGTTCCATGAAATGTTTGGTGCTGGATATCATAGTATTGTTATGTGTAGGTATTGCAATTGTTGGTATTGTAGATTTAGCAGGGGTAGATTTTCCTGATCAGGATACTACATGTGTGGTGCCTGGCAAGATCCTTCCTAAACTATAGGGATAAATCCTGTAGCTTTAGATAGCCCATTAATGCTTAGGGCTTCATCCAGAAATTGCCGTCTGGAGCGATGATACTTCTGATAATAACTTTTGAATTGGGAATTATTTTACAAAATATTTGAAGGAGAGTTGTTGGTAATGTTCTGATAAACATTTCTCTTTCAAATATTTTGCCAATTATGCTAAAACCAGAAAGATTTCTTCAAAATTGTCAGGCTGGTTTTGGCCGCTGTAAGCATTAATGGGATAAGTGTATGTTCCTGGAAAGGTTTACTTACGGTATTATAATGTAGACTGCAATTGCTTTAGGATATTCAGGGAAAAGGTTGCGCCAGAACAACATGAGGTGTTTATAATTACATGTATGGTGGCAGATATAAGAGAGGGATTCGAAGGTTTATTTCGCATACTTATGTTAAACAGGTATCAAAATCTACATCAGAAAATCTTTTCTCTTTATGAACATATATACTTGAATTTTAGATTTATATCTTAATTTTCTTGTACATGCACTTTATCAACTGGGACTATATAGCGTCAGTTGTAATATTATTTTATTCAGTGAAGCCATCTGGCTTTGCACAAATAGAGTTTTGGTACCCAACGGGTCAGATAAATTGGCCAAATTAGCAATAATAACTATCATTATTCATTACATTTGAATTTAGAAATAAATCGTACGACTGAGAACAAATTATAAGAACTAAATAAACCCTTGCTGCATCAGACTATCGACTAGTAACCGAAAATTGCTAATCTTATAATAAAGTCTTCATTCAATAAAACATTCAAAGACATAAGGAAGTCATGGTTCACTACATTGCAATGGTTTACAAATACTTACTTTTGTTTATAAATTTATTTTTAGAAACAATACGGAGATCAAAATTGCGCGTCACGGACCCTGCGAGTAATGGCGAGTGATTTGGGGGAGGTCGACACACAGAAATGAAACTTATAACCTGACTGCTGATTTAATGTATAGTAGCATCGTTTCCGTGTCCACTGTATGTAATAAATACCTTTTAAAAAATCAATGGTTTCGTGTGTGTTGTTGTCAATGTCGATGGTATGAAAGCGTAAACAGGAGAGAATAACAAGTACTGTAAATCACTTAAGTATGGCGGGACCAATAAGATAGCGATAATAGCGCTCTGCCTATATGTGCTATTGTAAAAACCCAGTCTTTATTAAATTCTTGATTGAACCTGCTGCTGCTGTACCTGTTCACCGCTATACTTAGATCACGCTATCCACGGCAGAACCGTAATTGCGCTATATAATGTTCACGCCATATTTAAGTGATTTACAGTAACACATACAACTGCTCACGAAACGCATCCGACACGGAATACCCCTTGTCGACAACGTCCAGTCAAACGATACCCAGGTAGTAATTGCTACAAACGCAATACAGTATATCTGCTCAAAACAGTATATCTAAATAAGATGAGACCTTCAGTTGACCAAGACGTATCATACTTCCAGTCAGTGATTTACACATTTTAGAATGGTCAAGACCGCCTTTTTATGTCACGCCTATCAGTACTGAGATGACCCTTAAAATAAGGGTGCATTTTGGCCAGAAATCAGTGCTTTAGGGGTATTTTTAAATTTTGATAACGAGCGTATGCGCCCCCTAAATACCAAAGTGCCCCGCCCCCCCCCCCCCCCGGGGTTGGAAAGCGCTCCAGGGGCGGTCATGTAAGTTTATTGGCGACCATGGCAACACAGTCCGTTGCTGTAATATGGCGCGCTCATTGCTGCCTTATTCACGTGCCAAACATTGCAATGCGCATGCCACGTATTACCAAAGTCTGCAATTAAATGATAATAAGATTCTGTCTAGGACTGGCAGGGCCAGCCGTGACCATGTGACCATTACTATAACCATGTGAACTGTCAGCGAAACATTCAGTATCGAGTTTTTTCAACTTTATTTTACCTTTCAAAGATAATTTTATATATTCCCCAGACAATTTAAGGATATGCATTTGCATTTTTACTTGCTAGTATATGCAATGGTATTGGTGGCACTCAGAGTAAACATGAATAAAAAAAAGTACAAAATGATACTCGTAACAATATAAAGAGAATGCCCCACATAAGGCTTAAAAGAGTAAACGAGAAGAGGAATAGCAGTAGATAAATAAATCTAGAACGAATATTAATTGAAAGGAACTTCCATAGCTATGAACTTTCATCCAACATATGTAGATACAGTGTATAGCAAAAATTACATTAACACATATGTTAATCATCGTCTTATGAGAGTATTTAGCTATATGGGCAAGATAGTTTTAAAGGAAGCTGTAGTGCATGTGGTATACCCGAGGTGTTACGGGGCTAAGCCGAGAAACCTCAATTGCAAGGGTTTGGATGTCACTCACACAACATGTTCCGAGGCCAGGGATCTACTGTAAATCACTCAAGTATAGCGGGAACAATAAGATAGCGATAATAGCGCTCTGTCCATATGCGCTATTGTAAAATTCCCGTCTTTATAAAAATCTTAATTGAACTTGCTGCTGCTGTTTCCGTTCACCGCTATACCTAGATTACGCTATCTAGGGCAGTGGCGAAATTGCGCTATATAATGTTCACGCGATATTTAAGTAATTTACAGTAGTTATATCATATGACTGGTTGGTGGAATTCGATCGAAGGCAGGCAACTGTGGTACAAATGAGAGATACCATTTCGTTGTTTTTTTTGTTAAAGATGAGTCCTATTGTGTGCCAAAATGGCATATCTATACACCATGCTATTCCTCACGGTGTTACGACGAGTATTTTGGAACGAGTTTAAGTGCTATCACTTCATATTTCTTCCTCCTTTTCAGATTTCGCGCTTGGTGCGCCATCTAGCGACGAACTATGTCAGGAAATCTGTCCAATGGACTACGGCCCTGTGTGTGGCTCTGATGGCAAGACTTATAGTAACGAGTGTATGATGCGCGGCGCCGCCTGCATGTAAGTCATGGTCAGAATGCTTCACATCACAGTGGCCAAAACAGCCTGACACTTTTGATAAAATCTTGCATGCGAAAGCAAAGTTGGGAAAATATTTGAAGGAGAAATGTTATTCAGAACATTACCCACAACTCTCCTTCAAATATTTTGTAAATCAATTCTGAATTCCCAAGTTATTGTCAAAAATATCAGGTATCAATCCAGGCATCAATTTCTAGATGCTTATTCAAACTGAGCACACTCGTGGCATGAATCAATCTATAACATGATTGATTAGAATTAAACATCCAAGTAACCTCGCTAACATAGGACAAAAGCGGAAAATAGCAAACGTATCCGACTGGTAACCGAATCCGAGTTACATTATTAACATTTAAATGGATAGGAATTATTACGGACCCTGTCCGAGATGTGTAAAAATCCGAGGTAGGCGAATCCGAGGTAGGTTAGTGAAGTTGCCTGCATATAATAACTTCCTCTTTTATATCAAACGAAGACCAACACCACTATGTATGCTAGTTTGAAATGTGGGTTCCCGTATTATGAATAGATTGGTGACCATTAGGCCTAAAAAAATTGTTTGTTTCCTGTAACGGTCCGAAAAAAATAGGGTATGTAGGTCGGTAAAAAAGATTTTTTTGCATTATTGTTTTGGTCAAAAATGTGTGTTTTATGCATGTTTTACGTTGATTGGGAGTTGGATGGTCGATAAAAACTTTAGGGTAGTGATTTTTTTGAATAAAAACTTGTTAGGGTAGGGTTACAGGAAACAAACAACTTTTTAGGCCTTAATTAGAATTAAGAATGATTAGTGATAGTGATGTGTTGGTTACAACTATGGATCTTATTACAACCTTGTCGTTCTATTGACCTTTGCCCTTTACACGTAGGTAACAGGCGGAGACGTCAGATCGACTCTCTGGTACTAAGTTACGTATCAAGCACACAGCTATTCACTTTCGACACTACACGTACTTCTCAACTAGGCTTATTAGTTGGCATTTATAGTATTCAAATTAGCTGTGAGGTCATGAAATGTTCGGTTGATACTTTACCGTTAAGAGGGTTGGACCTTTTGGGCCAAACCAACAGAAATACGAGTAGATGATAATATCCTTGTAAACAGATCCTATAAAGCAGTAAAAAGAAAATTTCATACAACAAAGTATTTGGGTAAAATTTCTTTTGGTGATATATATATTTAGGTTGTGGTGCCTGCGTTTCATTTTCCAGAACAAAGAAAAAGTTGACAATCTCGCACCATGGTATTTGCGAACCTAAAGCTCTAACTGACGAATGCGCGAAGCCCTGTCCTGCTGACTATGAGCCAGTCTGCGGCACCGACGGCCAGACCTACGGCAATCAGTGCATGATGGAATATCAGGCTTGCAAGTGTGTGAAATATCATGGTGCCCTTTTAAAGGAGTCTGAGAAATATTTGTAAAAAAACACCGAATGTTTCATGTTATATTGCCCCAATTCGTGATATTTACATAAGGAATGCACAATAACCAAGTTTCATAAATACTATATATTCAATCCACCAAAATGTACGACACTCATCTTAGAAAGTAAGAAAAATACTTTGAAATTGAAAACATTGTAAGAAATATTTGGATCGATATTGTGCACCCATTAAAGTTGCTTTGGGGTAAAAGTCATCCAACCGATCATACAGAGAGGTTTGCCATTCCTATCTGGTTAAATTTAGAGATATTTCTCCATATTAGTAAGGAAAATTGTAATTTCATTAAAAATAAAAACGGCAACATTTTTAGGATATCTCAACATCACTTAAAAGGAGGGTCCGAACATCCGACTTTTACTGTCCTTAGTAGCCAATAAAAAAAGGCTGTGAAAGTATAAATTATCTGAAAGGCTGTTTAAAGAGGTATCAGAAGTTCATCTGAGTCAATCTTTTTAGAAAAAAGATAAAGATTTTGATTTTACATATGGCATATATTTACAATCTAGACTATTGCATAGAAGGATTTTCACAGATGAACTTCTACATCGAATGAACATTGTGGATAGTCCAGAATATTCTCTATGCAATAAGACACCCGAGACAATTGAGCATGCATTTCTTGAATGTCAGAAAATAGGTACATTGTGACGACAGGTTAAGGTATGGTTAGGTACGGTACTGAAAATCAGATAAAAAAATCAGATTCAGGAAAAATATTTGATACTGCCTGTAAGAACTCCATAATTGATACAGTGATTTTATTGACTAAGAAGAAAATATACAAAACAGACAGAAACGTAAGGTAAATAATATTACAGAAATCAGTATTATGCCGCTATTGAGGGGAAACGTCCAATATTTGAACATAAATGGTCAGATCTAATTCACATTTTTGGGTAATATTGGAAATCGTATCTGATGTTGACGAAATGTACGATATAACATTAAGACCTTTGTCTCATAATCCAAAATCATCCAATTTTGTACAGAAAAAAATGCATTTGTCGTGTGTTATATATGTACCAGTATGCGTTTTTATATGTATTTATGTGTTTTATGTTTTGTATGTGTGTGTATGAATATAAATCATATAAATCAAACTAGATGTGAACCAA